>JADBJO010002744.1:197500-217500 GCA_016801955.1 Conus betulinus
CACGAGAGAGAGAGAGAGAGAGAGAGAGAGAGAGAGAGAGAGAGGAGGACACAGCAGCATTTCTTAGAGACTGGAGGATAAAGCCTTTTTGAGCCCTGTTAAAGAGGAATGACCGGAAGATCATTGGGCGCAGAACTGCAAGAGAGAGAGGTGAAAGATGAGAGAACTGGAAGAGATTCAGAGCGTGAAAAATGGAAGAGCTTTCACAGTCAATTTTGATTCGACTTTAAACAATCAAGAATTAAACCACAGAACCGGACTGACAATGTCGGGAAGAAAAATGAACGGAGACTATTTCAGAGGGGAAAAGATACACCAAAAGGTGCGGGTGAGACACAGAGAAGTATTGTCATCAGCTGCCGAACAAGCCAGCTGGGAGTAATCCTGCTCCACCCTTGGAAGCCTGCGCTGTGTTCACATAGGGTGCAGGCACGCACTGGGCATTCCATTAACACGTCAACGGACATAATTGCTCCCTGGCAGATGCCATTGGCCACTGGATGTGACACGACAGAACCTCCACAGGAGTGTTTCCATGGGTGTACTAGCCCATATTTCATGACGGCAGAGCCCACCAGCGAAAACTCCACCGTCAAGCAACTTCCGTGTGTATCCCGCAGCTACATTCGTTCCTGTTCCGCTCACAGGTGTAGACAGTAAAACTCTAGACACAGCTAAACATTTGCCGTGAGGGTCATATGTGTCCTCTGAAGAGAATCCCAGGTCACAGTCTTTCCGGCTGTCAAAAGGGCTTTCCGTAAGCTCAGTGGGTCTTTCCTCAGTCACTGGGCCTTTCCAGGAATTACGAATTAAATCACAAAACCGAACTCAAATGAATGTCGACATGTCTGGAGGAAGAACGAACAGAGACAATTACAGAGGCATTGTGCCACAGAGGAAAAAGTACCCAACTGTATGGTCAGAGCAGGCGTTACAGTGGAAGCCGACGAAAAAGACCGGCTTTAAAACGACAAGAGTCGTGGAATGTTTGACTATTTCTGGTTTTCATTAAGAGTACGACAGCCAGGCAGCTTGAATGAAGGGAACTGGGAAAAGATATGCGGCTCCGATAGTGCAGTCAGTGAGGGGAAGATTTCTGTTGTGTCGGCACAGGGAAGATAGCGTGTTGCTCTATGCGGCGAGTTCTTAGATGAAAGCACAGCTGCATATGATTGATACATAATTCTATTCTTTTTACGTGACAGAGACAAGTAAATGTCGGAAAGCAACAACAACAACAACAAGAATAACAATAATGCGCACGCGCGCGCGCGCGCACACACACACACACACACACACACACACACACACACACACACACACACACACACACACACATTTCGATGTAAAATAGGTGTCTATTTTACATCGAAATTATCATGGAAGTTTCACATTGAAAACAGTCTATCAAAAGCTCAAAAAAGCTTAAATTTGCTTAAATTATAAGCAGACAAAATTGGGCTAAAGAAAACTAAAAGCTTGACTCTTCTTGCAACATCTTTGGTTAGATCAAAGCTGACTTACGGCCAAGAAGTTTATTTTTCTGCTCCTAAATATCTTATGAAGAAATGACAAAGTATCGACTCTAAAGCATATAAATTAGCTTTGGGAGTTCCTGTCCACACCCGACTATTGCTACGTATGGGGAGGTTGGTGTTCTACTTTGAACGATTATCGAGAACTGTCTTCAGCTAAGTAAGCTTACATTATAAGAAGCAGTGCTGTTGAAAATGTCACGTGAATGAAAACGCACTTAGATCAGATCTTCAATTTCCAAAAAGAGCAAGGGCTATAAAATCTTTGACAACAATAGCCACTTATACATCAGATATTCACAGTAGATTAGATCTGAAAACTAAAGATACAGGTAAGCATTCGATTACGTCTCCAAGTCCTCCATGGGAACTGAACAGAGCAGATTTTGACTTTTCCAATGACGATCTAAAAAAATAGTGATAACCCTCATCTACTTGCTGCTTCTTTTCGCTCTCATGTTCATTCAAATTATTCTAACCATTTGAAGGTATAACCGATGGTTCTTTTATTGACACTAATGTGGCAGGTGCTGGGTTTGCAATACCTAGTCTAAAAAAAGAAAAATCGTTCCATATTGGTGCAGGTCATTCTATTTTCACCGCAGAACTGGTAGCCATTCTCATGGCTCTTCGATACATACTATGGTAATATTTCCAATACTTTTTTGTGTTGACTCTAAGTCTGTCTTATTCACACTGAAATCCATGAAGTCTAGAGACAGATGTGACTTAGTAACTGAAATTAATCATCTCATACATTTTCTAATTCAAAAAGGGTGCCAGTGTAACATTTACTGGGTTCCATCACATTGTGGGATTTATGGAAATGAATGGGCAGACAGAGTAGCTAGAGGAGGTGCAGGACAAAGTGTTCGTTGTGAAAACGTTTATATTCCTTTGTCTGTTAAGGAATGCTATAATCTTTTAGAAAAAGACACCAAAGCTCGTGTGGGTTATAATGTAAATTGGCACACCTCTTACAGCATGTCTTTGTTGAATGTTTTCCAAGGGAAATTTCCAGTTTGTGTTTTAGACTTAAATATAATTCATTTAAAATGTAAATATGTTGATACTGCAAAATGCATATGTGTGGGGAAAGACTTTTGACATTTCATGTACTATTTAACTGTCCCACTATGCGGCAGTACCTACCCAATTTTCAGTTACCAAATAATCCTACACATTGATGATTTTAAGACTCTGACTTCTAATCATTCATTTTTGGCTAATGTATCAAAATATTTACTTCGCAGTCCTATCGGTACATTAGTATGAGATTTCAGTATTTGTTAAGCAAACATTGTTTACGCTGTTCATGTTCACTGATTTAAGCTTTATTTTCAATCATGTTTTCATTTGTATAATAATATCAATGTCATCTTGATGTATATCATTTACAAATATCACAATCGTCTAAAAACACGCCATGTGAACGCGCACACACATACAGAGAGAGAGAGAGAGAGAGAGAGAGAGAGAGAGAGGAGAGAGAGAGAGAGAGAGAGAGAGCTTTCTGATATCAAACATAGAAGAAACTTTGAGAAAATGGAGGTATTACAGTTGCGTATTTCATGTCGTTGCTTAAAGCCTATGCCACATTTGTAGCAGATTTTGTTCCGTGTCAAAACAAGTAGAGACCACGGTGTTTCTTGCATTTCGTGTCTGATATATTTTATTCTGGATATGTTTAGCCAGCTATTGTGCACATGCTCTCATTTCACGGCAGAGCCTAGTTTTCAGAATTAGATTCTCGGATTTTCTATCGTGAGTAACGAATGGCGCTACCAGCGGGTTAATGTGTGTGCCCTGATTTGAAAATTGAATGGCAGACAATATCCAGTTCTGACCATGGTAAAAGCTTTATTTCGGATCAATATATTCCAAGGCCACGTGATCTTTAAAGCAGAAGGACGACCAAAACATGCACCAAAATGCTTGTGGCTCGATCTCCTGGAACTGGATATGTGACATGTGTGCTTGGAAGAGTCGGACAGAAAAGAATGACAAAGAGTGAAGAACCTGTATCCAGTTCTGGAATGAACTGGTAGCCAATGTACATGACTGGGAGAGGAGAGTCACATGCTTGCTCTTTCACTTTAGAGACGAGCTGCAGTTCAAGAATGAATATATATACCCCCCCTATTTCTAAAATCTAAGACATAAGAGCAAGCTTTGTTTATCATTCAATATTTCTTGCATTCATTGCAATACCAAGCTGCTCTGTAAGTTGCTGGGATGGTGCTCGGTACTTATCCTTGGAATTTATTAGTTTATTGTACACACACACACACACACACACACACACACACACACACACACACACACACACACACATACATACATACATACATATATATATATATATATATATATATATATATATATATATATATATATATATATATATATCATGTGAAAACTTTGTATTAAATTTTCAGTTGTTTTCAAGGAAGAGCGCGTTTCTTGATGTATATTCACACAGTTTTTTTAAAAGAACAAAACAGTTTTGGAATGATACTGTTGCAAGTGATCAGTAGTGTTGCAAGATGTAACATACTGAAATAGAGGGAAGCGTTGTGTTCGATCCTTGCGCGAATTCAATTTTGAAGAAGGTACATGAGTGCTGTGCTCACACAATGACGTAACAGATTTTGGATTAACCGCTCGAAAGGAGGGGAAAATACAAAGGAGAGAGAGAGAGAGAGAGAGAGAGAGAGAGAGAGAGAGAGAGAGTCAATTGAGAGTGATAATGTATTGAGAGAGAGAGAGAGAGTCAATTGAGAGAGTGATAATGTATTAAGGATCTTTTTACGCGTTAAAAACAATAATGAATGAACGATTAACAAATACCTGGTTTATGATATTTAATTCTCTTTAACCTTGGTCTGCTCATCATTTAGGGGGAGAGATTGTCAATCTTTCAAATTTAGTCATTACGTTTATCGTGAGCTCATTGTTTTACGGTTCTCTCTCTCTCTCTCTCTCTCTCTCTCTCTCTCTCTCTCTCTCTCTCTCTCTCTCTCTCTCTCTCTGTGTTCTCCTTATATATGTATTTGCATTAATTTGATCTTTAAATGCATTATTTGATCTTTAAATTGTTTTTCTTTCCTTTTGCCCCAGGGCTGGGTGGAAAAAAGCATTTGTATCGCTTATCTCATTACCCTGGTAAAATAAAATTTCGTTCGTTCGTTCTCTCTCTCTCTCTCTCTCTCTCTCTCTCTCTCTCTCTCTCTCTCTCTCTCTCTCTCTCTCTGCACACACACACACACACACACACACACACACACACACACACACACACACACACACATACACACACACACGTTTTTGCCTCACTCTTTCTTTCCGATTTCTATTTACTTCCAATCTTTCTCTCTTTTTTTTCTCTCCCCCTTTTTCTTACTACTTCTTTTCTTCTTTCTGAAGTTTTTGTCCTGATTTTTCTTGAGTTTTGTCTTTCTTTCGCTAACTTTTCCTTCTTTTCTTCTGCCCAATTCCATCCACCACCACCCCAACCCCCCTCCCAGACACAATATTTCTGCACCTTTCACCATCTTTTCCACTGTGCGCCTTAAACTTTTTTCTCCAATTGTTTCTCTTTTTCGTTATCTGTTTATTTCTTAGCCCTCTTTTTAATCAGTAAGACACCCCTATCAGTGCAGGCATCTCTGCCATGAGTCTCTGAAGAGTTCTGCTGTCGCTTTCTACTGCTTCTTATCTGTGGTGAGAGGAAGGGGGCAGAGAGCGAAAGCGAAATAGAAAGAGGTCGGATGAAAGAGAGAAGGGGAGAATGGACGAGAAGGAGGGAGGAAAAGGAGCAGAGAGAGAGAGAGAGAGAGAGAGAGAGAGAGAGAGAGAGAGAGAGAGAGAGAGAGAGAGAGAGAGAGAGAACCCTGAACTTTTTAATTGTAAAGCCACCGACCTGTATAAAATGGGTACACGTTTGCTGAGAATGAAATAAAAATCAGTACGGGTCATCAACAACAGGAAGTAACTTGTTTTCAGAAATACGCAAGCAAACAATTGCAAGGGGGAATAATTCAAGGAAACAACCAAGATAAACAAACATATTTTCACTTGCTTAACTAAATGTTAGCGAACCGCCAAGAGAAATGTGGACAAACGAGTCACAAGACAAAACACGACGCGTTTCGACCTCATAGGTCTTCTTCAGGCAAGACACAAACAAATAGGACAATGAAAATGAATGTTTGTCACTTAGCTTAGATATTTAAGAGCAAGGTAGCGCCTATGAGGTCGAAACGCGTCGTGTTTTGTCTTGTGACTCGTTTGTCCACATTTCTCTTGGCGGTTCGCTAACATTTAGTTAAGATTTGTTTAGATTTCCGCCTGCAGTCGTCTCACTTTGCAACTAGATCTATTTTCACTTGCGTTTGAAACCAGTCACAGCACATATTCATATATCTAGTTTCCGTTCATAAGTTCATGTCTAATTTTTCAGTGCATAAAAGATATACATTGCCAAATTCTAAGAATCAACATGTTTTCTGACTGCATCAAATCAGCTAAACAATCGCCATTTGGATACGAATAGGATCTTGATAATTTTTTTTTCTCGCAAATATGAGTACTTTAAACGTTCAAGCAAAAAATTAAATTCGTTTTCAATTTTATTACAAAATGGACAGCTTTTTTGTTTGTTCGTCATATCTGTTATTAATTCTTAAATCGCATAATCCGAACGAAATCTCGAAAGAGCATACCGAAATTTACTAAACTGTGATAGCTGACAAATACCTTTCTGTATGGAATGTAGATATGAATGATCTGTACGTTGAAAATCGGTCGTTCCGATAAATTTTTGCACTCCAATCTTGCATATAGTAGTCTACCATTCGTTGTCGGTCGCTCCGATAAATTTTTGCACTCCAATCTTGCATATAGCAGTCTACCATTCGTTGTCGGTCGCTCCGATAAATTTTTGCACTCCAATCTTGCATATAGCAGTCTACCATTCGTTGTTTTAGTTTCTTCAAGAACATAACTTCATTTCCAACCCCTTCATTTATCCAAATCTCTGAAGAACCAAAAACGTCAAAACATCTTTCAATATGATATGACCAGTTACGATGATTGTGAAACGACCACGGGTAAACTCAAGAATCTCAGAATTATTCTTTAGAAATCTGTCAATTGCCATATTTTGGAGTTGAAACCAGTATTTAATGGATATCAAAGTACTGTCAATATGTAAATGATATCGACCGGTTTCACAATGTATCATGGTATTTGGACTTTTACGCCTCACACCCAGTAAACGTTCACAAGCGAACAAATGAACTGTTTCTATAGACTTATATTTCGTTAAGCTCCATAGCTCAGTAGTATACAATAACATGGGCTTTACTATATTTGCTTTGGGGAAATTTTCTTTACAGTGGACAGAAGCAATAATACAACCACTCTTTGAAAAGGGTTGTAACCCGCCGATTTGTAAGCGCTTACAAATCGGCGCACATTGCATAACTTGTAAAAACCGCCGATTTGTAAGCAGCGCCGATTTGTAGAGAGCGCTTACAAATCGGCGGGCTAGGTCCCCGCCGATTTGTAAAGCGCTTACAAATCGGCGGGCTAGCGCTGCTTAGAAATCGGCGGGTGTTTTACAAATCAGCGGGTTAAGCCCCCGCCGATGTGTAAAGCGCTTTACAAAACGGTGGGCGTTTTATATCCTGTTTCTTTGGATTAAAACGATAAACTGTTGTTACGCTTTCAGTGATTATTCCTGCAATTTTGATGACTTTCTATTTCATCAAAACGGCGGACTGAGGTGCGGTGTGTGTGTGTGTGTGTATGTGTGTGTTCATGTGTGTGTGTGTGTGTGTGTGTGTGTGTGTGTGTGTGTGTGTGTGTGTGTGTGTGTGTGTGTGTGTGTGTTATGTGTGTGTGTGTGTGTGTGTGTGTGTGTGAGTATATGTGTACGTATATCAGTTTGTGTATGTAAACCTGTGCATATGTGTGTTGGGGTGTGGGAGGGGGGGAGTAAACAGTATATTTTCTTTTGCCCTGACTTGCTCACACAATCAAATTTGGGAGTCGAAAGCAGAGGACATTGTTGACATGTTTTTATTCATATTTGTTCATTTCTGTAAACGTTACATGAACGACAAAGTGAGTGATAGACAGGCAGGCAGGCAGGCAGGCAGGCAGGCAGGCAGGCAGGCAGACAGACAGACAGAAACGGAGAGAGAAACAGAGTGAGAGAGAGAGGAAGAGAGAGAGAGAGAGAGAGAGAGAGAGAGAGAGAGAGAGAGAGAGAGAGAGAGAGAGAGAGAGAGAGAGACACAGACAGACAGAGAGAGTGAGGGGGGGGGGGGGGTAGTAGTAAAATAGTTAGCAGGATATAAAGCGCCCGCCGTTTTGTAAAGCGCTTTACAAATCGGCGGGGGCTTAACCCGCCGATTTGTAAAGCACCCGCCGATTTCTAAGCAGCGCTTACAAATCGGCGGGGGCCTATCCCGCCGATTTGTAAGCGCTCTACAAATCGGCGCTACTTACAAATCGGCGGGTTGCAAGGGGACACTAGTTTACCTTATAACTATAGAGAATTTCCCCATTGAACATCTGCAGCAAAATTTACAGCCGTATACTAAACGCTAAGCTGACAAAGTGAACAGAGGAAAACAACGTTATTGTTGATTTTCAAGCTGGTTTTAGGGAAAAAAAAATATAGTACAATCTGACCATGTGTTTACATTATTCTTTTTAATTCAGAACAAATAGTATTGCATAAGAAACTATATGTTGCGTTTATTGATTTTAAGGAAGCTTTTGACGCGGTTATACGTAATAATTTATGGTCTATTTTGAAGAAAAAAGGAATTGAATGGGAAAATGTATCGAGCTTTATCTAGCATGTATAATATAGTCAAAGCAAGAGTGAAAAATAGCAACAGATTAGGTGAAGCATTTAGCTGTCCAACTGGGTTAAAGCAAGGGGAAATTTGCAGTCCAGTTCTGTTCTCCATATTCATTAATGAGTTAGCAGAAAAGGGAACCACGGGCTTCAGCTCTTACCAGATTTCTTAGAACTTGTTGTTCTGATGTTTGCAGATGACATAATTTTATTCTCCGACTCTCCGACTCTGTTTTGGGGCTTCAGCATCAGTGAAATGCTTTACACGATACGGCAATAAAGTTTCGTTTAACCGTTAATTTAAGTAAATCAAATGTATTGTCGTTTAGAAATGGTGGCTATGTATCAGATGAAGAGCAATGGTTGTATGGGCATTCCAAGATGTTACTATTGAATATGTACAGATACCTAGGAATTATTCTTTCAAAAAGGTTTTCTTTACACACAGTTTTAATGATATGGTTAGAAAGGCTAAACGCAAAGTGATCACACATTTTCAGGCGTCCATGGTCTCTAGCTGAAAAGTCCCCGTTATAGTTTTCAAGCTGTTTGATGCCTTGATCCAGCCCATATTTAGTTATGGTGCTGAGGTGTGGGATCTAACGAGCAAGGTTGATATTTTGGAAAAGATTCATCTCTTTGCATTGAAAAGATTCCTAAATGTTAGCGTAGGAACACCAAATTTGATGGTTTATGGGGAGCTGGGACGTTACCCATTGCAAGTCAGTTTCCAGCTCAGAACATTGGTTAAGAATTTTGCAAATGCCCCATCATCGTTTACCATAAAAGCTTATCAAATGTTGCTACATTATCATAATAATAATAAAAACACATGGACTTCTACAATATGCTTTTTCCTATATAGGCATGGGTTTGGCGAGGTATGGGAAAATCAAGGAGTAGGAAACATAAAAACATTTATCTGTTCACTAAAAACTACTATTATCAACGGATTTAAACAGAAGTGGTCCACAGACACATTGCAAAGTGAACGTTTTCAATTTTTTTTTTTAGAACGTTTAAGAGTGAATTAGTACTATCTCCTTACCTGATTAATGTAAATCACTTAAAGGCCAGAATCAGTTTGATCAGATTAAGACTAGGAGTATCTCCACTAAAAGTAAACAAGTACTGAGAATGAGAAGAGCACTTTGTTTTACAATGCTCTTATATAACGACTTAAGGCAACAGTATATTCCTTCTAAATATTTCAGTCAGCCATCTTTGTTCAAACTTACCATGCTCCTTTCATCTGAAAACAGTTCATTAAATACAAGGCTGTCTATGTACCTTGAAAAAGCATTCAAAAAATACACAAATCACACATGATTTTCTGTAACATCTTTGATGGCTGGATTATAGGACTATATTGCTTCTTATAAGTAGAGATATCAGCAAATATGACTGTTATCAATGTAGTATTTGCATGTATGGCATCAGTGATTGTAGCAGTAGTAGTGGTAGTGGTGGTGGCGGTAGTACTAGTAGTTGTTGTATTGTATGTTGTATGATGATGATGATGATGATGATGATGATGATGATGATGATGATGATGATGATGATGATTACTAGTCTTCTTCTTCTTCTTCTTCTTCTTCATTACTATAGTTAACATGTTTTTGTTGCTTTGTTACTGCTTTATATCATCACTCAGTATTATAGCGAATTAGATATCTTAAATTGATTGTATTTGTTAAACATGTTGTATATACATATTTGTAACCTAATAACCGCAAAGTCATGTTGACACTCCATGATATGGGCCAGTGGCTTGATCATAAATATTGCAGTGTTCAGTGTTCTCTCTCCATCCTGTCCATCCGTTCATCCGTCCGTCCGTTCGTTCGTCCGTCCGTTCGTCTGTCTGTCTGTCTGTCAGTCAGTCTGTCTGTCTGTCTGTCTCTCAGTCAGTCCGTCTGTCTGGCTGTCAGTCAGTCCGTCCTGTCTGTCTGGCTGTCTGTCCATCTGTCTATTTCTCTCTTTCTCGTCATGTTTGGATCCGAGTATCTCAGTACAGAACTCTGTATAGTTGATTTCCATCCCCTGCCGTCACCTTGTTCCTTCCGTTCTCTACATATATATATATATATGTGAACTTTATCTGTGTTTTTTTGTATTTATTTTTTTTTTGTCATGACTTGTTTAATGTTTTCCGCGCCCCACCCTTCCCTCGATGCGAGCAGATGGCCTATCTCATTGTATTAATCTCTCTCTCTCTCTCTCTCTCTCTCTCTCTCTCTCTCTCTCTCTCTCTCTCTCTCTCTCTCTCTCTCTCTTCCTTTTCGTTTCTCTTTTTTTCTCTCTGCCACTCTTGCCTGAATCCTTAATGTATTATGTTGTAATATTTTTGCACGGAGTGTGTGATTGCAGTTGATAGGGATTCAGAGACTGAAAATGTAAATATCAACAGAAAACCATGGATTGTTGAAGTTATAATAACTATGTCGATTGAAAATATCTATCATATTTTTTTTTAAAGAAAGTTGTGTTATTATTAGTGCTATGATGATGATGATAGTGATGATGTTGGTTGCGATGATGATGGTGATGGTGGTGATGATGACGTTGATGATGATGATGATGATGATGATGATGATGATGATGATGATGATTGCTGCTCTTGTCTCTAAAATCTGTTTCATTGTACTTAAACAAGTACAAGCTCTTACAGCCCGGTTTCTTTTGAAATGGTGTTTTCTGTGTAAATTCTGATATTGTATACACGAGGTGGATACACAAGAGAGTCATGGGGAGAATGTGGTGTGGGAAGAATCTCCTTTGTGCCCCTCTCCCGACACCATTCCCTCCTACTGACAGACTTTAAAACACAAACGAAGTCCATCCCTGATTTTGTACTCCCAGTTCTTATAGAACAGAGAGTACTTTACAATGGGAACGAAGAATGCTGTCTGTGTGTCTGTCTGTCTGTCTGTCTGTATGTCTGTCTGTCCGTATGTCCGTCTGTGGTCAAAATGTGTTCCGTTCGCTGCAGACAAAACTAATAGGCCGATCTCTCTGAAAATTTGTAGGTATGTTCATTGTGGGTCACGGATGATGCCTGATATTTCATTTCACCGTTATATCCGTTACTAACGGCTATAACGGCCCCTAATGGTTTTACTTCTTTATGAAACGGCCCATAACGGTTTTTCTTCTCTCAGAAAGTACTTGGCCGATCTTTCTGAAAATTTGTAGATGTGTTCATTATGCGTGACAGATGATGCCCGATGTTTCATTTTACCGTTATGTCCGTTACTAACAGCTATAACGGCCCATAAGGTTTTACTTCATTATGGAATATCTCAGAAAGTACTTGGCCGATCTTTCTAAAAACAACTGTAGATATGTTCATTATGGGTCATGGATGATGTGCGATGTTTTATGTTACCGTTTTATTCGTTATTACCGTCGTTACTAACGGCTATAATGGCCCATCACGGTTTTTCTTTTTATGGAATATCTCAGAAAGTACTTGGCCGATCTTTCTGAAAAAATGTGTAGGTATGTATGTTCATTATGGGTCACGGATGATGCTCGATGTTTTGTGTTACCGTTATACCCATTACTAACGGCTATAACGGCCATAACAGCCCCAAACGGTTTTTCTTCTTATTGAATATCTCAGAAAGCACTTGACTGATCTTTCTGAGAATTTGTAGGTATGTTTATTATGGGTCACGGATGATGTCCGATGTTACATTGCACCGTTGTATCCGTTACTTACGACTATAACGGCCCATAGCGGTTTCTCTTCTTTATGGAATATCTCAAAAACTACTAAGCCAGTCTTTCTATAAATTTGTAGGTATGTTCATTATGTGTCACGGATAGTGCCCGTTGTTTTATTTTCCGTTATATTCGTTACTGACGGGTATAACGGCCCATAACGGTTTTTCTTTTTTTATGGAATATTTCAGAAAGTACTAAGCCGATCTTTCTGAAAATTTGTAGGTATGTTTCATTGTGGGTCACGGATGATGCCCGATGTTTGTCAGAATAGCCGTTACTAACGGCTATAACGGCCGAAAAACGTTTTTTTTTTCCTGTTTATGGAATATCTCACGCATATTCAAGATAAACAGCGAGTACGTTTTATATGCTTTGCATTTTTTTTTAACAACTGCATCATCTTTAATTCCCATACATTTTGTTTGCCAGAATTTCTTTCAACTCAGTTTTGCTTCATCGTCATTTTGGTTCGATTTTTACATGCCAGTATTGTAATGTGTCCAAATGTTACTATGACCCATATCAAAATTTGGTCTCAATATCAGTAGCAAAATAAGCATTGCATCCATAAATTGTCAGAAACCGGCCAACCCACAAAAGCGAAGAGAAGTGTTTAATTTTTCAAGAGGAAAATTAAACTCATATTTGTTGCGGGATACTCATTTAAAACCAAAATTAGAAAATCATATCCGTGCAGAATGGGGTTATAAGTGTGTTTTTTTTTGTTTGTTTTTTTTTTTTGTTTTGTTTTTTTGCGTCCCACAGTTCACAATCACGGGGTGTAGCTATCTTATTCAATAATAATTGTGACTTTCAATTAAGAAAGATTTACAAGACGCTGCAGGTATTATATTTTTGCTTCAGTTAGAATAATGGATAAAGCATGTCTGATTGCTAGTATTTACGACCTTAACCGTGATGAGCCTGAGTTTCACGTGGAGCTGGGAGAACATATTGGGGAACACAAAACAAAGTGTGAAGTAACGCAGTTTAATGAACGACACAAAACAAGTTACGTTCATTAAATCGCGTTACTTCACACTTTGTTTTGTGTGCTCTTTCTGGTTTTTCGTCGTGTTTCGGTAACGCTGCAGTTTGTTTCATTTGCATATTGGGGAAGTTAGAGCCGAAAATGTCATTATCGGAGGTGATTAGAATTTGTCCGTAAGTATCTTTTGGACCGTTACAATTATAGACATAACAATAATCCTAAAGCACAAGAACTGGTAGAAAACATGACAGACAACCTAGATTTAACTGACATCTGGCATGAATTAAATCCTGAGTTACGTAGGTACGCTTATAGAAGAAATAACCCATGCCAGCAAAGTCGTTCAGATTTTTTTTTTCTTATTTCCGATTGGTTGTTGTGTGACAATGTATCAGACGTATCTATTCTACTAAGATATCGATCTGACCACTCCTTAATTTTTGTAACTTTAGAACAAGGTAGAGAGATAAAGAGAAATATATTATGGACATTTGATAGTTCGTTATTAAAAGACACTAATTACGTAGAAGAGTAAACCAGATAATTCAGTCACTGAGGAATATGCAGCAATACCATATTGTCGCTGTGGGTTGGCCCAGATTCCTAAATCAGAAATCTAGTCTGTTTTTTGATTGACCTTTTTTTTTTTTAAATACATTACCTAAGAAAATAAGAGGCAAAACTATATCATACGCAACGATGAAGAAAAGGAAGGACACAGAAAAAAAAACAGAAACATCTTGAAGTAATATCTATTTACTTGAGAGGAAAACGGTTCTATCTGAACAAGAAAGACTTGAACTTGAAAGCTATAGACAAGATTTGATTTCACTTCAGGAAAAGAAGATGAAGGATGTGTATTGCTGCGCTCAAGGGCGAGATAGGCAGCAGAAGGGGAAAAATAACAAAATGCCTTTGTGGACTTGAAAAGCGGAATTACGTTTGCAAAAATATTATGAAACTTACGCTGGATAACGGATCCACTTCAAGTGATGGCGATGAATTTGCCCAAGAAGTTAATGCGTTTTATCAAAAGTTGTATTCTAAAAGGAATGTCGAATCCTGTGAACTTTCTAAATCTAGTAGACAATTTACCTATCTTAACTTTCAGATAAATTTCACTGGAAGAAGCCGGTATTGCTCTTAAACATACGCATAATATGAAAAGTCCTGGCAGCGACGGTTTCACGGCAGAAATATATATATATATATATATATATATATATATATATATATATATATATATATATGTGTGTGTGTGTGTGTGTGTGTGTGTGTGTGTGTGTGTGTGTGTGTGTGTGTGTTTAACTTATCTCTCTCTCTCTCTCTCTCTCTCTCTCTCTCTCTCTCTCTCTCTCTCTCTCTCTCTCAGGGTTTAAATGATCTGGGAGCTTGGGTAGAAAAAATGTGTGTCAGAAGAAGACACTTCCAAATAGGGAATATTGGAAAACTTAGAAAGTTTGGAACGTGGAGGAGGAGGGAGGTGAAGGGCATGGAGGAAGGGAAGGGAGTCTGCATTTGTCTTCAGAATCTTCGTTGGTGGAGGATGGGATGTGGAGGTTGGGATTTTTTTTTCTTTGTCTTTGAAAACTTCGTCAACAGAGAACGGAGGGGAGGTGGTAGGATTTGGGGGTGAGGGGGGTGGGGGGGGGGATGAGTTGGCATATTAAGTTTTGCAAGCGACCATATTTTGGCTGGCCATTATTTTGGGCACATATTGACAGGATGTTTTTCTCCCGCAATTTCAGGGAACCACTCATTGCTCCCCAGGGGGCTTTCCGGGAATATTGAACACTTTTTGACGGCAGGGAGTATGTTTCCAACAGGAGGTTTCTGCCAAATGGTGGCATATTTCAAGCCTCCCCCCCCCCCCCACCCCTCTCCCTCTCTCTTTCTCTCTGGCTGTGCGTGCATGTCTGTCTGTCTGCCCATCAGTCCGCCTGCTTGTCTGTCTGTCTGTCTGTCTCCCCGTCCCGACCTCCTTCTCTCTCACATCTTATCTCCGTGCACTAACCTTTGTAGAAGTCTACTACACAACCCTGTTTCACAACGAAAAGAAACAAATAACGCTTCCGAGAACTCCTCGACAGATTTTAAAACGTCTGTAGTGCCAACCGGTGCGGAAAAGGCTAAAACAGAACTCAGTATCGGATGCGAATTTGGAAAAGACTTCAACAGATAAAGGCAGTGAATGCAGGTTTGAAAAAAAAAAAAAAAACAGACGTCGGGAATGCAGACAACTTTAAAAAAGGACTTTCACAGGCATAAGACAATTTTTTTTAAAGACTTTTTACATATGTTCGTTGTTGACCCAATTTGAGAAATGATTTTTTTAATAGATGTCAGCACTGCAGGCAACTTTGAAAAGACTTTAATAGATGTCAGCACTGCAGGCAGCTTGGAAAAGACTTTAACGGACGGACGTCAGTGCTGCAGGCAACGTTACGAAAATAACTTTAACAGATGCCGGTTTCGGAGGCAACGTTACGAAAATAACTTTAACAGATGCCAGTTTCGGAGGCAACGTTGCGAAAATCACTTTAACAGATGCCAGTTTCGGAGGCAACTTTATAAAAAAAAATAAATAAATAAACATCAGTACAGGGGGCAGTCTTTAAAAAAATTGCAATCGCGAATAGTGGATGTCAGCTTGAAAGGGGAGTTTAACACAAGTCGGTTCTGGCGGTGATTCTGAAAAGCCGGGGGGGGGGGGGGGGGGGGGGGGGGGGGGGGGGACGTGATTTTAAAACAGACTGTGAAATATATCATTTATGGAGGCTACTTTGAAAACGAAACGGAATTCAAGAAAAAAAAAAACTGTCAGTAATGGAGGCAACATAATATGAACAAAACAAATAAATAAACAAACAAAAAAGCAAAAAAACAAACCCAAACATAGCTAAAAATAGAAAAAAATAAAAGAAGACAGACCCCAAGCCAGACGAATATAGTGAAAACAACTTTGAATAGAATGTTAACAAATGTCAGTATTGGAGCCTACTTCGGAAAATGCCAAAACAAATTTAAAGAAGTCAATAGTGTCGCTTGCCTGAAAATGACATTAACAAATCTGACGACGTCAGTGCCACCAGTAACTTTGGATGAAAAAAATCACTTGAACAAATCTGAAGACGTCAGTTATGGGGGTAAATAATTTTTTGCACACACACAAAAGGATTTCAACAAATCTGAAACATCAAATGTGCTAGAGTTATGGAAGAGAAGATGTCAGAAGTGGAGGCCTTATCAGATCTGTGCCAGAACTATAGAACTGTCAGTTGTGTGTCAGACAGAAGTCTCAACTTTTCAATATTACTGCGACACAAAATCATAACCTATATAGTTTGTTGTCTTCTCACAATAATATGATAATAACTCTACTGGGCTAGTATGTTGCAGAGGCATCTAATGTTAGGAAAAAGAAATACTTGGTAAGAACTTCTAATGTTTGAGTTGTTTATTTTCATGTATTCCGTAAGCTTGATGACCTTATTAAGGCTTTGTTAAGGCTTTGTTTTCTGCACTAGTATAGCTAATGATTAAGCGAACCGTAATGACAGATGTGAGAGTGCAGGAAAGATTTGCAACAGTGAATATATGTGCCTGGGTGAGGCACTTGTGTTTATGATCATGTTGTGACATTGAAAAAAAAATTACAGATTCATTTTGAGTGACGAAGAAACACACTATTTTCTTTTTCTTCTACATGGCTTCGAGCCTCATCATTAATATTTACGTAATCCGTTGCAATTTATGCTTCTTTGCATCGTAAACTTTCTTTTTTTCGGCAATGCAAATATTCATGTATACCCCCTGACATAAGGGCTAGGCCATTGTCAATGAAAACGTATCTGAAGCGTCTGAAAAACGTCTCTCTCTCTCTCTCTCTGAAGCTCTTAAATCGGCTTCAGTCGCTCCCATATTCAAATCAAGCAGTCGTTCAGATCCATTCAAGCTCAGTCCTGTGTTCATCTTACAAAGATCTGTCTATCATATTTAAATGCAGCCCCCCCCCCTCCCCTCCCCCCCCCCTCTCTCTCTCTCTCTCTCTCTCTCTCTCTCTCTCTCTCTCTCGGGAGTGAACTGCGGCTAGTTTGCAAGTAAGACGCTTCAAATCGTCTGCCATCTAGTCCCCCCACCCCACCCCCCCCCACCCCCCACCGTCATGGTGGAGTATACAGCAAGTATGCAGTCACAAATCTTTTCAAGATTCCACAGGAAGAACAATGCTGTTGACACCGACTCTTTTCAGAGCGAGATGTGGCGCATTCCACCCAGTCTACACGTCTTTCATGCCACGTAGGGCGATGAAAAAATCGTCGATCCGAGTCGCCATTTTAACGCTGCATAGTCGGTTAGCCAGTGTTACCCTTGGACTGCTGTTCGCTCTGTTATTTTTGGGGAAGTGTGCTGTTTCACTGCTTTGATGTGGAGCAGAACCATGGACCCAGGAGGGACTCAGGCAGAGCAGACTCAACAGCACTGACACTCGGACCAGCACGGACAGGACGACACCCTTCGACGGCAGCCAGGCCACTCCTCCACGTCAGCCGACATTGGACACCAAGATGGACATCATGATGGAGATGTTGCAGTCCATGAACATTGCCATGACCAGTAAGTTCCGGGATGTGGAGCAGAGTGTGGAGAAGCTCGGTGAACAGTACGCTGCCCTTCACCAGGGTGCAGTGGACTTGAGGGAAGAACTGGTGGAAGCTTTGAAAAAAAATGAGAATAAAGATCTTGTCAAAAAAATTTTCCAATTCTGAGCTTATGGCTAAAGTACAACTGTTAGAAGTGAAAACTGATGACCTTGAAGGTCGGCCAAAAAGAAATAATTTCATTTTCTCTGGACCTCCAAGAAAAAGGGATGAAAGCAATGAACAATGTAAAGGAAAGGTCAAAGATCTGATCTCTGATAAACCGGAAATAGCCACCAACATTGATTTTGTACGAGTGCACAGGTTAAACGGAAAACCAGATTCTCCTATATTGTCAGATGCTGTTTCTATAAAGACAAGATATACATTTTAAAAAAAAAAAGCTAAAGAAGAAAAAGAAACACTGCAGGGATCAAATATTTTCGTTGTGGGGGATTTTTCCTACTGGGTGAGGGAAGTGAGAAAAAAAAACCCAAACTTTCAACCCATTTGAAAGACGGAAGGAACAGCCGGAAAAGAGCGAGAATGGTCTTTTGGCATCTTGTTATGAATGATGAAAAATACTTCCTTCATGACTTTGTCCAACTGAAGGAGAGCAGATAAGGAGGTGCCCACCAGTTCGTAAGTTTGAGTTATCTTACAGAGTGAACAGTCATAGGAATGAAATTGACCCTACACCGGTAATACACGCGCCATTCACTGCTGTCGGTATCACCAGTGAGCTATTTTCCGCTGTCCGTGACGATGCGTTAGAGCAAGTGACAGACAGCACGTACGAGAATGTACAAAACGAGTTACGAACCCTTTTCTTTTTAGTCGTATAACGTGAATTTTTTGTTTGAAAAAAAAAAAAAGATCCTGATTTATTTCATTCTTCTGTGAATTCAATTTTGTTTGTTTATCTAAACCTTTCATGGATGAATATATCAGATTCTTTTCCAGGTTTTAAAACTTTTTTTTCTCAAGCTAGCTGTGAAGTTTACAAAACAACGAAGACGATCGGGTGGAACAATCTATCTCATAAGAAATGAAGTGACGTCCTTGTGAGAGTGTAAAATGTTGATTATGTCCATACATTATTTTTCTTTTTTTGATTGAGAAACAATTGTTCAGAATTGATAAAGATGTTCTCTATATATGTTCGTACGTTCCACCAGAAACATTACCGTTTTATGCCCATTTTAACATCGACAATCAGATTAGTTTCGTTGAAGACCATTTAGTTGACTGCTTGTTACATAGAAACGCTTATATCGTTCTGAATGGTGATTTGAATATTTCTCAACTTCTCCGTGCGCTTATTGACCATACTGTACAATACAAAAGCCAGCCTGTTAGTGTAAATCGATATTCTGAAGACTGTTATTTGAGTATGTTTGGTAAGTTGATTTTAAATATGTGCACTGCTATGGGATTGTGTATCCTGAAGAGTGTGTGTAAGGGCGGACCTAACGGTTGCTTTGCATACATACCTGACTCTGTAAACAGCGTAAAACATTATTTCGTATACTTAAATGACCCTTTTGCCCTTGTTTATGACGTGTGAATTCTCTGTTCTGGAACGTATAGAGTATTACCACTTACCTACTTCTGTTCGTATTCCCTTTCCATGTCAAAATAGAGTTGGATAAAAATAATGCTGATTTAAAAACAGAAAAAAAATGTTTGGAATGAAAAATCATATACATATTTATATAGAGATACCCTTTGTAATGATGAAATGCATGCAGCATCAAGCATTGCAATGGATTTAATTGACACTGGTATTGATGAAGCGTTAGATGTCTTTAACGACTGTATTAAGAAACGTGCCAATTATGTGAAATTCATATTTCCCAAACAGAACAAAAGCACGTGGTGACTGTTTGATTTGGAATGTACAGTGACTAAGAAAAATGTTAGACGTTTATTGACAAGCTATCGTTCAAAAGATGCCAGAGGTACCAAAGATTTTGTAATTTCAAGACAAAAAAAAAAGGAGTGTGAAACTTTACTGAAGAAGAAGTAGAATGAGTTCAATATAGTGCCATTAGATAAACTAGTAATGTCAATAGAAAGGAATTAGGGATACCATTCATTAGCAGCACTGAGAAACAGATGTCTGTCAGCTGATGAACCAGACAGGTGCTCACCAAGCGCAGGAATGATGACAGTGTGTACAAGACTGGCTGAGAGGTTTGTAGAACTGACGACCGAAACGACGTTCCGTT
>JADBJO010002744.1:227500-232500 GCA_016801955.1 Conus betulinus
CGCGCCCGCGCACACACGCGCACGCACGCACGCACACACACACGCGCGCACGCACGGACGCACGCACGCACGCACAGACGCGCACACACTCTCGCGCGCGCGCCGCGCGCACGCGCGCGCGCCGCGCGGCGCGCACACACACACACACACACACACACACACACACACCACACACACACACACACACACTGACTGATGACTGACTGACTGAAACCAATTTATTGTCAGATTAACTCAAGGTTGTACTGACATTTAAGAAAACATTATGAACATAATACCAATGTTTTTCTTTCAAAGCAAAGAAGCATAATTAAACACACAAAAATACGCGCGCGCACATACACATACATATACACACACACGCGCACACCACACGCGCACCCACACACGCACGCGCGCGCATCCGTACTCACGCACACACACACACACATACGCGCACACGTGCGCGCGCACACACACGTACGCACTTACATAAATACACAAATACCACACATCTCAATACGAACACACCCATGCCCTCACATACACTCAAACTTACACACTCATACACACAGACATACCCCCCACCCCCCCCCACCCACACACACACACACGCGCGCGCGCGCGCGCGCGCACACACGCACACACACACACACACACACACACACACGCACACACACACACACACACACACACACACACACACACACACCACGCACGCACGCAGGCACACACATACACACAATACGATACGATCAGTTTCAGAGTGGTATGCTATCTGCCGCAAATCAGTCAATGCCTATGTGGGTGCCCTCACATTGTGGAATCTCAGCAAATGAGAAAGTTGATCAAGCTGCTCGGAGAGCAGCTCGAAATATTGAAGGCAACGGCTGCACTTAACATTCTCTTTTGGCGGCGTCGTATACTATACCATGTCAGACCATAGCATTAAACGGCTGTCAGTCAGCTCTGTCAGGCCGAATTTTTGTGGCCAATGCAGTCATTAGATAGTCACGTGACGCCCACCCTACTTCCGCCAACGGAAGATGCCGATGTTCGTTTCCCCGTACGTCATTCTACTTCGGCCTGTCGCCAAGCAAGATAAGTCTTGTGTGCTGTCTCGCCTATACTTTGCCTCTGTGTAAAGATTGCTTGTGTTCGCTTTTCTGGACTCATTTATCTGTGGCTTGCGCTAAACCCCGTGTACACTTGCCGTATGAGGCTATCGGTGGGCTAGCATTTCTAGCATTTGATTTATTATTTATTTTCGCGATCGTCGTGGTCCCGGTTCGTGGCTATCCGGGTAACCCGGTTCGGGTTTATCGGCGTTTTCCCTCGCCAGGTTCTTGGCGTTTTCCTTGGCACCCTCGGGTTCCTCGGCCTTTTCTAGACTCGCGCGCCTCCTTGAGGCCCTCGTGATCCCTAATTCCCGAATTCAATCTCGCCGATACTTGTGCTACGATCCCGCAACCACTTGTGCGACGATCGCGTGGCCAGTCTCGCCGCCATCTTTCTTGCGCCGGTCTAACTTTCTGTCGTCGCCCCACTGTGCTACACGTGGTTTGGCTACTAAATTTCGTCTACACTCTTTTGATCTTCATTTGTCGCATTTTTATCGCTCTGCTACGTGTGCGTAGCGATCGCGATCGCTTTTCCTGATCGTATTTGTACTTCGTCACGCTGCGTTACTCAGCACTTTCGGTGACGGTGCTGTGGACCCGTATCGACATTTCCCCCCCTTTTCTTGGTCCCCAGCCACATCACACGCTCGATTTTCGCTCCACCCCTCCACCCCTCGCGCGTGTATATATCACTGTGCGGTGCTTATTTTATCACTGTGCTACTATCGTTAACTCGTGTGTTTTTTATCCCTCTACGCACGGCCGATCGACTTGACTTATCCCTTGCTCGATCGACCGTTGTGTCTCCCCTTTGCGATCGTGTGCTCCGGTTTTGCTCGGCTCCATTGCCCCAAATGGTGAAGGACTCTGTAAGGTCGAGCCACTCTAACGTTCAGAGTTCGCTCTCTTTCCCGGAGGACTCACGAGTCGGTTCCAACCCCGAGCAAACCGTTCTTACCTCGCAAGAACGGACGGCCGAGGTAGATGGAGATGACCTTCCAGCGGAGGGGACGCGGGATCCTCCCTCCTCTACCGACCGCCGGACGCACGACCGCTGCGTTCGAAAGGTACAAGACAAGCGGCCGCCATTAGTAAATGTTTATCCTTTGACCTGCCCAGAAAATCAAAGGGCAAGGTCCCCCTTAAGGGGCCCAGTCAAGCCAAATCGTCCCAGCGAAATTCCACTTCTCCTTTGGCCAGCTTGCCTTCTACCTTTCCGATGCCTAGCGAGACCTCTGTCTATTATGCCGCGTCACGCGACCCTCGGCCCCCGGGGACCTTTGCCGAGACGCGGACAGGCACGGGTGACGGGCTTGGGCAGGAACCACCACCCGTCACTCGCCTCTATGAGACGCGGGTCACCAGTTCTCCCCTCCAACTGGTCTCGCCATATCAGGACGCTCAACCCCACCGTGCACAGGTGCAGCCAACACCCCTGCACGAGGAGCGTCCCACTACCTCTGGACGCAGTTTTATGTTCACGTCGTGGCAGGACCATGGACATGACCATAATTCTGGGCGTATGGCCACAATGGGGGTTGACGCCGGCCGTGTCCATACACAAAGACGGCCGACCAACCCCGATCGACCGTCGCAGGTTCCCCTAGGGGCTCAGGGACGTTGGGGGGGTCGACTTACTCGGCTCCCCTTTTGGGCTCCGTCCTCGGTCCCGTTCCTCCGGGGGGAGGATCTACCAGCGGGGCCAGGGGTAACCTGGCCTATCCCCCTTGGGGAGGGAACACGGGACTGCAGCCAATCCTACCCGCACACAGGCGGGTAGGGGGCTCGGCTACCGTGCCACCCTCCTCCCCACCTGCTGCCTCCTCAGAGGCCCACACCACGGACGTGCCTGGGGCTCGGCACGCTCCCGGGGGGGACGACAGACCATGGTCTCGCAATACCCCCCCCCCCCCCCCCCCCCGCCTGCTGTTCCAGGTTACCCCGGTCCCCGGGGAGTCCCTGCACAGACCCCAGGGCCGCCACAGTCCACCTACCTCCCCGGGGGACCAGTGGCTCTATGCCCCCAAGAGAGAGACCAGTGGCTTAACACCCACACTCAATCGGACCAGCTGTATGGTCGCTTGTGGCACCCAGCCTCATCCACCTGGGTCGACCATGGTCTCTCCCACCTCGGGCGCTGTCCGATCGGCAGGCTGGACTCCCCCACCCTAGTCTGGCTGCCGAGCACAGAGCCACGAGGGACCAGCCCTCCCCCCCCCCCCCCCCCCTCCACACCCAACGAGGGCGGGACCCTCACGCACCCGTGCAGATGCCTCCTGAGGAAGGCCTCTTCCAACCTTCCCAGGAATACGACCCCCCACAGCCTGAGGACGACGACGAGGATGAGCTTTTTTCATCCTTATATGACATACGCACCATCGATCGGTTTCGACCGGACTTGGTGTCGAGGGAGGCCCCACCCTCTAACGATATCCTGGCGTTCCCCGAGATCGTCGGGCTGCCCCCAGACCAGCGATCCAAACTCAGGATATCATCGCTCCCCCAGTCCATTACTTCCCTGTGGGAGGGTCCGGCAACGCGTGCCAGGGGTGCAGAAGCCGTCCCCCCGCCGGGGCAAAGACCTCCCCCCCCGGCGCTGAATGCGGTCCCCGTCGGCTCCCTCCTCGGGGCCGCAGAAGGCACCCGGTTACCTCACTCTTCGCTGACAATCCTGCAACCAGGGAGTGGGCCATTTCCCAAGCAGATCGTCGCCTGATCCCCAACCCCCCCCCCCCCCCCCCCCCCCCCCCCCTACTTCGGGCTCATTCTCCTTTAAGCCTTAAAGGACTGGGACCGAGTAGCCCGGATGGGCATTCTACACACCACTGCCGGGCACGCCTATCTTAGCATGTTCTTGCAGCGGGCGGGCGGAGGTACTCTGGCCAGAGGATGACGGCGCCGTCCCAGTGGCTACGGACTCAGGCTCCGAAACATACCACGAGGACGAATCTCGCTTGTTCGGCGACCCCTTTATGCGACACCTGGTTAACAGGGATCTCGCATCACCTATCGGCTGCGGCGGACAGTGCAGCAACAACCAGCCACTTCAATTGCCTGCTGGTAGCGAGAGACGCGGTGCTAGCACGGTCCTCTCTCTCCCCAGCGCTCAAGGCGTCCCTACGGTGCGTCTCGGGCCAGGACCAGTCGCTCTTGGCGACTACTCCACCACGGCCATGTCTCTATCGGTCGAGGAACGCAAGCAGGCTGCGTCCTTTGCGCCTCGGCCTCAGCCATGCCCTTCTAGGCCCCCCGTGCGTTCCTACCCCCCTTCCACCAGGCCATGACCTTATCCCAGACAGGCCCCATCTCACACGCGCGGGACTGCCAAGCGCCCCAGAATTCGCCGAGGCCTAAACCGAAACCTCGCCAACAAAATTTTCGGTTCGGCCAACAGTCACGCCCACGCCAGTGACTAGGGGAGTCGCCCGGGGAGGCCGCGGAGCAGGCCCAACCCTCCCATCAAGACCCCTGCACCCTGTCCCCCCCCCCCCCCACCCGGACCATCGGCCTCCTGGCGGGCAGCCTCTCCCGGCATGCCCGCCAGTGGCGACGTATGGGCCTCAGCCCCTGGGTAGTGTCGGCTCTACAGGACGGGTTTCGCCTGCCTTGGGCTCACAATCGTCCTCCCCTCAAGCGTTTCTCCTCCTCCCTCCCCCAGCGATCCCCCCCCCCCCCCCCCCCCCCCCCCCCCCCCCCCCCCCCCCCCCCCCCCCCCCCTCCCCCATCAGGCGGAAGCCCTTCGCCTTGAAGTCTTAGAACTCCTCCAGAAAGGGGCCATCACCGAGATTTGCCAGCCCAACCCCGGGTTTTACTCCCATCTCTTCGTGATCCCCAAACCCTCGGGGGATGGAGGCCTATCCTCGACCTCTCTCCCCTCAACAGGTTCCTCAGACCCACCAA
>JADBJO010002744.1:242500-255000 GCA_016801955.1 Conus betulinus
TCCATATTTGAGTTTCAATGAGAAATAGTCATTATGCAAATTCAGAATGTTTTGTCATAATCCAAAACGTTAAAAGGTTATGTAGAAAATGATTTCGAATTAAAGTTAAATATAAAGAAATGGAATTAACATTGGTTTGGGAAATTCAAGGAAAAATATCATATAACTGTGATTATATCAAGTCAGGTTAAAGATCATTTCGTAAGTAAATTTGAAGAATTTGTGCACTATCCCTGCAATAAGAGTTGCAAACAAGATAGATAAGTTCCTACATTTTGAACGTACCTTTGTCTTATATGTCACTTTTTTTTATTCCCAGTTAAAGTTGATTCTGATTCCGATTCCAACACTGATGCTCTCTCTCTCTCTCTCTCTCTCTCTCTCTCTCTCTCTCTCTCTCTCATTCTCTCTGTGGGGGTCGTGAACTGTTGTATTCGCGTGAGGTCACTGTGGTTTTTCTCCTGCAATTAATAGATAATTAAGACGACCACACTGTGATTTATGGACTGAAAGTTTGCCTACTGCTTTGCAAGGAACCTTGCCGTCTGCAGCACTGGAATTTAGGGCAGTTTGTGGCTGTTTCATCGCAGTGTTCCAGTTGTTTATGTTGAAGCGAGCAAAGCAGAAATCAGCCATGTGTGCAGCCATTCTGAAACTGAAGAGGAGAACGGACGGTGTAATGATAGGACTGGTCCGCACGAATTTCTTCTGGGGCAGTCTTCTTCTTCAGTGTGGAGATGCGGAGAGTAAATCCGGGACCAACAACTCAGGGTAAAGGTAGCACGAGACAGGCTCGCCTGAACAGTGGTACCAGGACCAGCATGGAGGGACTGGGCAATCCCATAGGTGCGAGCCAAAGAGAGACACAACGAAAGAACCCAGCATGTCTCACCTCGTGGACATGATGCAGTCCATGGGCACAAGAATGGACAATCACTTCGGAGAGTTGAAGTCGGAGCTCCATACTCTACGAGAAGAGTGTACGGCGATGCAAGACGAATTCAGAAGGCTACGAGGGGAGATCAGCTGACTGCAGCAACAGAATGAAGACCTTAGGAGAAAAAAAAAAAAAAAACGACGACCTGACTAAGGAGATTGAGGACCTGGAGCAGAAAACAGATGACCTCGAAAGGAGGTTGAAGAGGAACAATCTCATCTTCTATGGTATACCAAGAGACGACAACTAAACCAACACTGACTGTGCAAGTGTGTTAAGAGATTTAATAACTGACCAGTTGGAAGTTGCCCAGGAAACCGAATTCGATAAGGTGCATAGACTAAACCCCAAGCGTGACTCGCCCATCATAGCCAGATTCGTGTTTTATAAACAGAAAGTAGAAGTGCTGAAGGCTAAGGGCAAACTCCGGGCAACAAATATTTTTGTCGGTGAAGACTTTTCTGTTCGTGTGAGAGAGATTAGAAAGAGGTTGACACCCCATGTGAAAAAAGCTAGGAGAGAGGGTAAACCGGCCACTATGGTTTTCGACCATCTTCTAATCGATGGCAATACATTCACTGTAAATGGAAACGACGAGCTTGTGAAAATGAAATGATGTGTCGGCCGGCCCAAATACTCGAGTCAAAATAAACTGTGGTTAAAGGGAACACACACTAGTGTAACACCGGTCCTTGCCTCGCTGTGTGGCAGTGTAGGTGACACTGGGGTAGCACGTGCAGAGCGTGATGTATTTGTCAGCGTGTTCTTTTCTGACGTCAGTTCAGCTTCACCCTCAACACTAAACGAAAGCTATGAGTATGTGTTACAGTCTGATGTGGGTTGCGTGTCTGAAATTGCACACAATTGTCCCCCCTCGGTCATTGTGCACAATACGAATGAAAACGAGTTTTTGAATATTGATTCCAAATCTTTCACCTTTGTACACTGGAATGTTAATGGGTTTATTTCAAATCTTCGCGACAACGATTTTGTCTTGTTTGTTCGTTCGTTTGATATCATTATATCATTTCTTTGGTTGAAACTTTTATGGAAATTTTTAACACTTCTGTATTTTTTTTTTTATTATGAAGTTTCTTGTAAACCAGCTATAAAGCTCTCAGCTCGTGGTAGACACTCGGGTGGTTTGTTGTGTCTGATAAGAAAGGAGCTTTGCTCATTTGTAAAAGTCTTGAATATTCAGTCGGATAATTTCTTTGCCTTTATAGTTGACGAATCTGTGTTTGGTACCATTACAAATGTATTATAATGTGTGTGCATATGTGCCTCCTGTGGATTCACCATATTACTTGCACTTCAATCTCGAAAATGGAATAAGTTTACCGTTCGAATTTACATACGATTGTATGCTTTCTTGTGATGACGTGTGTGTATTGATTAGTGGTGATCTCAATGCCAGAACTGCAAATTTGTCAAAGGAATTAGGAGAAAATATCTTAGAATTTGGAAAACGCCATTCTAGCAGCCCATTATACACTGACAGAAATTCTGAGGATAAAAAACTTAATAATTATGGCAAAATGTTGCTTGATATGTGTCCAAGTCTATACTTGGTATGATAGTCAATGGTATGTGTGAGGGCGACCAGGAAGGTCGCTACACGTACGTATCTGAAAGTGGAAATAATGTTGATGATTATTTTTTAATGCAAAGGATATGTGTTGCCAGTGTTTCTGACGTCTGTGTACTTCATGTATATGAACATATTGAGTCTGATCATATGCCTATTGTTTTGACCATTAATGTTAACAATGATAGATTAAATCAACCCAAAGACAAGAATATTAACAATTTTGTGGAAAAAGTTTGTTTGGAATGGAAACTATAAAGATCAGTTTACAGACATGATCTGTTCTTCTGAGATCCAGCAGAGAGTCGAAATGGCTATCAGACTAATTGATGTAATTGTAAACGAAGCGCCTAGTACTTTCAATTCTTGTTAAAAAAGATGCCGCAAAATGTATAACAAAGCGGATAAATATAAATGGGAATATGATGATTGGTATGGCATTGAGTGTCGCCAAAGTAAAAGGAAGGCTAGAAGATTTACTAGTAAGTCAAATCGTAGTAAACTGTCAACGGATCGAGCTTTGTATTGTAATGCTAGGAGGGATTACAAACAACTTTTGAAAACGAAAGAAACGGATTTTTAACAAGGCATTGTTCGAAAAGTTAGTAATGTCTGTAAACTCTCAGAAAGATTTCTGGAACACAGTACACAAGATTAGAGGTGGTAGGAAACAACCTTTAAAAGATATCACTTTGAAGAACTGGTTTGAACATTTTAAAGGACTGCTTGAAAGAAATGACGATGTTGGTAATTTATTAGCACAACCATGCAGTGATAACGAAAGTGATGGCAACGATAGTAGTAACTGTCCTTTAAATCGTCCAATCTGAAATGAAGAAATTCTTTTCGCGTTTAGAAAAATAAAAAAAAAAAAAAAAAAAGGCAAAGTTGCAGGCCCTGACGGGATAGTTGGAGAGATAGTTAGATATGCTTGCAAATCTGAACTGGTTGTTTGTTTTCTAAAGAATTTCTTTAATGCTTTGTTTGACAGGGGTCTTTTTTTTCCGGAAATGTGGTCAGAGTCAATTATCCTTCCATTGTATAAAAAAAGCTGATGCTAATAATCCAAACAACTATCGAGGAATATCTTCGAGCAATATATGCAGTAAACTATATAGCACTGTCCTTAATAATACTTCCACACGGTCTACTCCTTGTCGTGGTGTGGGGGCTTGTGTACCTCTATGACCCTGAGAGCTATGCCAGGGGAGCTGTATGCTCCTGGTAGGGCCACCCAAGCTGGACAGATCGAAGGGTAGAGGTCAGACTAACGTAGACCAACTCACCCGGAGTTAAACGGGTTTGTGTGGGGTTTCTTGGGGCAGATGGGCTCATCAGTCTGGGAAGACAGCCCACCTAAGAGAAGGAAAACTCTGATCTCAAACCTCCGCTGCCTTGCGGCTATACCTACTCTTAGGAAAGGCTTCGGGAGTCAACCCTGAGGAAAAATCCGAGTCCCCAAGGCAGTCCGAGGCTGTATACAGCAACGTTCTGGCAACTCCTGCGACGGCACTGGAGCCATGTGTATCGGCGTTTGCCTTTCCAATGGACCATTCCAGCGACCTGGACGGGGGGGGGGGGGGGGGGGGGGGGGGGGTCTGCTGCATGGGTAACAGCTTGCCCTCCATATTTACTTACCGAGGCTTTGAGCTCTGGAGAGGTCACTCCAGCTTCGCTTTGCAGCGTCGACAAAACACACGGGAAGTGGCAGTCTACCGATTATAAGTGCATACTCAATTGGCGTAGAGTCAGACGCCAGGGGCTGCTTCCAACGGTGGGAGAGGTCATCGCATCTCACTGGGCAGCTACCGCCCGCCTTAAGCTGGGTAGCCCCCAGCCAGTAAGGTGCTGCCCCGCCACGGTCCGTTAGCCTCACTGGGTGCGTGGGGTTTAGGGTAAAAAACCGACAAGCGGATCGATACTATGCACCAGGCAACAGAAAATGAAAACTTCCGCCCTTAAATTGGGTACGTGGAACGTAAGGACAAAGACACCAAGCTTTTCTGACGATCTGCAGGAAGTAAACGATGTTCGCAAGACAGCCGTCATCGACAGAGAACTGAGCAGACTGTAGATGAACATTGTCGCCCTTCAAGAAACCAGGCTCCCAGAAACAGGATCTGTGAGGGAGAGAGACTTCACCCTGTTCTGGCAGGGCAAACCATCAGACAAGGTCAGAGAACACGGCGTGGGATTCGCAGTTAGAAATAGATTATTGGAGTTCATAACCCACCAGTAGAAGGAACAGAACGAATCCTGTCTCTCCGACTCCAAATATCATCGGGACCAGTCAGTCTGATTAGTGCCTACGCACCAACTTTGGTAAAAGACAAGTTTATGACGACCTCAGTGCTGCTAAGGAGAATTCCCGACAGAGAATTGCTGTTCATCGCAGGCGATTTCAACGCCAGAGTAGGTGTCGATCACAACTCCTGCCCACCTGCTTGGGTCAGTTCGGCACTGGGAAAATGAACGAGAATGGCCAGCGCCTGCTAGAGCTCTGCTGTCATCATGGGTTGTGCGTCAGTAACACCTTCTTCAACACGAAGCCTCAGCATCGAGTCTCCTGAGAGACACCCTCGATCCAAACACTGGCATCAGCTCGATCTGATCCTCACCAACCTTTCCAGCATCAAGATCACTCGCAGCTAACAGCGCGCCGATTGTGACACTGACCACTCTTTGGTATGCAGCAAAGTGAAGCTCCGCGCGAAGAGACTGCACAGTAGGAGAAAGGAGGGCCGCCTCGCATCGACACCAGCAAAACACGCGATCAAAGAAAAGTGGAGGAGGAGTTCGCGCGCGTTGGAGGATTCTCTCCCTGGCCCACCCACTGCAAATGCCCAAGACCGATGGGAACACTTCAGAGATGCTGTCTACAACGCTGCCATGTCCACCTTTGGCAAAAAAGACCAGCAAATCAGCCAATTGGTTCGAAGCCCATTTAGAAGAAATGACACCAGTCATCGAGGCCAAGAGAAACGCCCTGGCAGCATACAAAACCAATCCCAGTGAGCAGAACCTCCATGTTCTCTGTGCTGCTCGCAGCAAAGTCCAGCAGTGTGCCAGGCAATGTGCCAACGATTATTGGTTTTAGCTCTGCTCCCAGATTCAGATCGCAGCTGACACGGGCAACATTAAGGCGATGTATGACGGCATCAAGCAGGTATTGGGCCCAATGCAAAAGAAAACTGCCCCTTTGAAATCAGCTACAGTGGAGGTGATTCAGGACAGAGAACAACAGATGGAGCGCTGGGTAGAGTACTACACTGAGCTATATTCAAGGAAAAATGTAGTCACAGAAGATGCCTTGAATGTCATAGAGCGCATACCAGAGCTGGAAGGGTCTGACAGAGAACCAACCATAGACGAACTTAACGAAGCGCTGGACTCTCTTGCCTCAGGCAAGGCACCAGGGAAAGACGGTATTCCTACCGAAGTACTGAAGTGCTGTTAAAAGACACTCATCACCGAGTTGCATGAAATCCTCTGCCTCTGTTGGAGTGAAGGCGAAGTACCACAAGACACGAGGGATGCTAACGTCGCCCCACTGTACAAAAACAAAGGTGACAGTAGCGATTGCAATAATTATCGTGGCATATCCCTCCTTAGAATCGTTGGGAAAGTCTTTGCACGAGTAGTACTGAAGAGGCTCCAAATACTTGCAGAGCGAGTTTTATCCTGAATCGCAGTGCGGTTTCCGTGCCAACAGATCCACTATAGATATGATCTTCTCCCTTAATCAACTTCAGGAGAAATGTAGGGAGCAAAGGCAGCCACTCTTCATTTGCCTTCATAGATCTCACAGACGCTTTCGATCTGGTCAGCAGGGATGGCCTCTTCAAGATCCCCCCAAGATTGGATGTCCACCCAAATTTCTCAGTCATCATCATCAGATCCTTCCACGAAGACATGGAAGGCACCGTCATCTTTGACGGCTCAACATCAGCTGCCTTCAACATACGAAGCGGAGTGAAACAGGGTTGCGTCCTGGCTCCCACCCTGTTTGGAATCTTCTTTGCTGTGATGCTGAAACACACATTTGGTTCTACAGATAAAGGTATCTACCTCCGAACCAGGACAGACGGAAAGCTCTTCAACCTCTCCAGACTAAGAACCAAGACTAAAGTCAAGCTGAGGTGCCTGCGTGACTTCCTCTTTGCAGACCACGCAGCAGTAACCACCCACTCAGCCGAGGACCTACAGCAGCTCATGACTCGCTTCAGCGATGCCTGCCAAGACTTCGGGCTCACCATTAGCTTGAAGAAAACACAGGTCATGGGACAGGATGTTGACTCTCCCCCAGTCATCAGCATCAATGATCATGAACTGGATGTCGTCCATGACTTTGTTTATCTGGACTCAGCTATCTCAGACACACCCTCTCACTTGACGCAGACCTGAACAGGCGCATTGGCAAGGCAGTCACCACCATGACCAGACTGACAAAGAAAGCATGGAACAACAGCAAGCTGACCGAGCACACACACAAAGATCCAGATCTACTGAGCCTGCGTCGTAAGCACCCTCCAAGAGCGAAAGCTCAATGCTTTTCATATGCGTAGCCTCCGACGCATTCTGAACATCACCTGGCAGGACAAAGTCCCAAACAACACTGTCCTGGAAAGAGCCGGATGCACCAGCATGTACACGCTGCTGAAACAGAGACGTATGCGTGGCTCGGCCATGTCGTGCGCATGGATGATGGACGGATCCCTAAAGACCTCCTCTATGGAGAACTTGTGCAGGGAGAACGTCCCATAGGCAGACCACAGCTGCGATTCAAAGACGTTTGCAAGAGGGACCTAAAAGCCTTGAACATCGACCAGAACAACTGGGAAGCAACAGCCCTCGAACGGTCAGCCTGGAGACAGACTGTGCAGAAAGGTCTCTTCAAGTTCGAAGAGACACTCGCTCAGCAGCACGGGGAAAAGAGAATGAGAAGAAAGGCTGTAGCCCAGGCAGATAGACCAGCGTTGGGTATTTAGCTGTCTTTAGCGCTGGCACTCCATAATTATTTGTCTCAAGAGTGTTCTCGGGTTCTCGCCTCTACATTCCATTCGGGAATCTTTGCTTTTGTGATTATAATTCCACAGCTTCCTGCTTTTCATTACAAATCGTTCGGTCAACATAACTTTCTCCTCCTGGGTTCCCACTGCCTTGGTACCTCTTTCAGTTAACGTTAATTCTTCCACTTCTACAGCTTCTTTTGAAGCTTCTCTCAGACCGATCTTTTCACATAGTGCTGAAACATACTATCCATGAGTGGGACCCAGTTGTTGCACTCACTCTCTCTCTCTCTCTCTCTCTCTCTCTCTCTCTCTCTCTCTCTCTCTCTCTCTCTCTCTGTTATTTGTGTTGTGTGTGTGTGTGTGTGTGTGTGTGTGTGTGTGTGTGTGTGTGTGTGTGTGTGTGCGTGTGTGGAATGGGGTACGTTGTTTATTTGTGTTTGCATGAGTGTATGCATGTGTGTGCGTGTGTGCGTGCGTACGTACGTGTGTGCGTGCGTCCCTGCGCGCGCGTGTGTATGTGTGTGTTTGTGTATGTGTTAGTTATTTTGTTTAAAGTCTTTTTATCGTGTCGATGATTTTAGACTCTGGCATAAAGAAATAGCAAAACTTTGTTAAATTTTTAATATCATCAATTTTTTTTAACGGAAAAAGTCAAATGAAATAAAGTAAAATAAATGAAAACAAAGAGAGAGAGAGAGAGAGAGAGAGAGAGAGAGAGAGAGAGAGAGAGAGAGAGAGAGAGAGAGAGAGAGAAGAAGAAGAAGAAGAAGAAGAAAAGAAAAAGAAGAGAGTGTGAGAGAGAGGAGAGAAAGAGAGAGATGGAGGAGAGAGAGGCAGGGATGGAGGGAGAGAGAGTTACAAGAAGCGTGCAATAGGACTACATAACAATTAACTAGCTAATCTCAATTTTGAAAAGTTGAAAAGATTGAACTGATCCCAAAATAGCGTAACATTAGAAACAGGCAAATACATCCTTCGACTTCCGGAGGAAGGAAAGTTTTCATTGAAGCACAGTTTACCAGTATATGCTCAGTTGTCAGTTCTGTAGAGCAGACACACTTAATGTCTTTGCAGTACTTTTTCATTAAAGCATTTAACAAAAGTCTGCACGACAAGGCAAGTAGATCATTTGATCTACTCGCACATTGAGCATTCAATACTGAAAAATACTTTGTCCCAGGCTAGAGAAAAAATGTCGTATCGTTTCATTTTCCGATTATGTTACACTTTTTTTTTTTTTTTTTTTTTTTTGCTATTTCAACCTCTGCGCCACCACAGAGGCAGTGCACCCACGCCGCTCATTCTGACACCCCGTCCACAGCCACAGCCTGGGTCGGCCACGCCGCAGCCCCGGCACCGGCAATCCACAGGGAGCAGTCAATGTCAAGCCGTCAAGAGGCAACCCACCGGAGGAGACACTGCACTGCTGCCGAGTCACTTCGATGGTGTTCAGTGGCGCCTGTTCTGATCTAACATACGCAGGACACCACCTACTACTAAGCCCCCTACTGACGACAATAATTGCTTAGTCGCGGAGCCTGCGTGAGTGAGTTCTCCCTCCGGAGGGCGTCACCACGTCCGTCCAACGACAGCCCCCATGGACTTGCCGATACCGGTGACCGCGACGGAACCAAACCAAGGCCACAGACGTGGAGAGGACATCGAAATTGAGGCCATCATGAGAGCAAGGCATGAAGGGCCACAGAATTTGAGACTTTTTTTTTTTTTTTAATGCTGATCGATGAAGATAAACTGAAAACTGCAAGGAAGTTTAACAGCATTTAAAGTGTTTCTCGCCCCATTTTTTTTTTTAGCGAGATAGTCAACACATTCATTGTAATAAATTCCACAATGGAATGTTATCGAGCAAAAGTCAACATTGGACCCTTTCAACTGAATGCAATGAATTAGATATTTATTTCAAAGATAACATTATTCTTGTAATTAAATGATGAAGCAAGGGATTGAAAAAGACTGATTTAGAATATACACAAAAAAGAGCATTTAGAATATTTGGTGGTAGATAAATCAAATATGACAGAGCCATAAGAATAGCTATTAGTTCTACTGTAAAAATCAAAATATCTGTGCCAAGATTATATGACTTTTCAACTTTTAAACATGGAATAACAAAGCCAGAGCCCGCATGATGATCTTCTAGAACAGAGCCGTCAGTATAAACTTAAAATGATTAGAACAGTTTTAATGTTGTACTTGAAATATTTGGAATGTTATCTTTTCGTATATCTGTGTAATCAAAATCAAAACTACCTTTCGTTAATTCCCGAAGAGGAATAGGCATGACGTTCATCATGGGGCAACACTTTTCAGAGTGATATTGGAGTCTTCCAATGATTCAGAGACATAATGTGCTAGTCTGTAACTTATTTTGATTCCTTGCTTCTTTGAATAATCAATATCAGATCTTATGTCTATCTCTGCTCGAGGTAAATTTTCAACCGTGTTATATCATCTTCTTATGTCTATCTCTGCTCGAGGTAAATTTTCAACCGTGTTTGTTCTTATTACATACTGTGCTGATGCCAGCTTTTTCATTTTATCAAGAGGTAAAACACCAGCCATTCTATACGATTTCATTGCGCTCGTATGAAGAGGGACACCTAAGCCAGTTTAATAGCTTTGCTATCTAAACTTTGTAATTTGTTTAGGAACGTCTTTGGAGCAGAAAAGAATACCCCCTGACCATACATTAATCTAGATCTAACAAGTGAAATCGCAAGATGGACAAGAGTTTTCGGGTCCCGACCCCACGTTTGTTTACTTACTATCTTTAAAAGTCCACCCCTTTCATTGCTTTGATAACATGGTGTCAAAGTGTTTTTTTCACCAACCAAACAAACATTGGAATAATTTCAAGGCCAACATTGCGAAGACTCCTAGAGATTTTGGGGCAAACTCATACTGGGCCTTTTCAATAAGACATAAAAGGTGAAACACTTGTCAACTGAGATAAGACTTTGAATCTCTCAGGGCCCCCAGCGTATACTGTAGACGTGTGTGCGCTGGTGTTCAGCGGTATGTACTGTATGTAATGGGCAAAACTCTTTTTCTTATTAATTAAAATAAAAATTGTTGTCTCTCTCTCTCTCTCTCTCTCTCTCTCTCTCTCTCTCTCTCTCTCTCTCTCTCTCTGTGTGTGTGTGTGTGTGTGTGTGTGTGTGTGTGTGTGTGTGTGTGTGTGTGCCAGCAGTGTGTGTGTGTGTGTGTGTGTGTGTGTGTGTGTGTGTGTGTGTGTGTGCGCGCGCGCGCGCGCGCGCGCGTACCTTTATGTGGATGTATGCGTGTGTTTGTGAGACTGAATGCATGTGTGTACGAGTGCTCGAGTATGAGTGAGTGTGTGTGTGTGTGTGTGTGTGTGTGTGTGTGTGTGTGTGTGTGTGTGTGTGTGTGTGTGTGTGTGTGTGTGTGTGTGTGTGTGTGTGTGTGTGTGTGTGTGTGTGTGTGTGTGGGTCGGGTAGTATGGTGTGGTGTGTGTGGTGTGGTGTGGTGTGGTGTGTGTGTGTGTGTGTGTGTGTGTGTGTGTGGGCGTGTGTATGTCTGTGTGTGTGAGTGTTTAAGTTTGAGTATGTGAGGGTATGGGTGTGTTCGTATTGAGATGAGTGTATTTGTGTATTTATGTATCCAGCTAAGACGTCGGAAGACCAAGGCCAGGATTTAAACCACAGTGCCAAGGACATCCACGCTGTTGGTTCAGATGAGGAATTTGCACAGGCCCTCGATGCCAGGCGCCTGAAACTCAACCTGCCACGACACGAGCAAACGAGACTGAAGATTGGGAGAAACTGGATGCAAAAATCGTCCAAACACTCGATGCACTGATAGGGAAAAGCACCCTGGAACACAAACTAGCCACATATGGGGACATTATGTATGCCACATGTAGAGACGCCTATGGGCAAAACTACCCAAAGAGAAAACACCTCCAAAGAAATCCAGACGCCAAGAAGAGATGGACAAGATCAGGGTCCAAAAGAACAACCTCAAGAAACAAATGAAGACCGCACTGCCACCTGAAAAACAAGGCTTGGAAAAAAAACTCTGGGAAGACCTGAAAGCAAAACACAGCGCCCTCAGCAAAGCGGAATCTGCGAGGAAGAGAAACAGCAAAAAGAAAAAGACACAAGAGTGCTTCTTCAGAGACCCCTTCCAGTTTGCAAGAACTCTTTTTGAGCAGCCAAAATCTGGGACCTTTAGTGTGGACAAAGGAGTTCTTGAGCAGCATCTGAGGAAAACATACTCTGACTCACAGAGCAAAGCACCTCGACATTTAAGGTCTAGTGTGGCCAACCAACCCTGAGGAACAGTTTCAATGACAAGCTTCCAAAGTTGGCGGAAATTAAGAAGGTGGTCGACAAAGCCAAAGCCAAATCATCACCAGGGCCAAACGGAATACCTTACCAGCTGTACAAGAAATGTCCCAAGTTGCTGGAGTAGCTCCACAGGCTGCTGCGATCAGCTTGGAGAAACCAGAAGATCAGCGGCCAGTGGATGATGGCAGATGGTGTGTACATCCCCAAAGAGCAAAACTCAAGTGACATCAGCCAGTTCAGGCCAATATCACTACTGAACGTCGTAGGGAAAATCTTTCTCTGTCATGGCAGCAAGGCTGACCAAGTACCTCATGGAAAACAAGTACTCGGATGTGTCAGTCCAGAAAGGTGGCATACCAGGCGTGGGTGGCTGTGTAGAACTCGCCACAATGATCTGGGACGCAATCCAAAGAGCAAAAAAAGAAAAGAGAGACCTGACGTAGTGTGGCTTGATCTGGCAAACGCATATGGATCTGTACCCCATGAGATGATACAGTTGGACCCTGAGATGTACCACGTGCCAAAGAACATACGCGACATGCTCAAGAAGTACTTCATGGCTTCTCAATGCGGTTCTCTACCAAGGAGTACACAACAGATTGGATCAACATGGAAGTGGGCATTGCAATAGG
>JADBJO010002744.1:260000-265000 GCA_016801955.1 Conus betulinus
ATTAAGTGTATGCTGATAATACAGAGAACAGATGGACAAAGGATAATGATTGTCAGGCGAATCAAATGAATTGTCACAATCCGATATAATTCTTTACTATACGTATAGCTGTATTTTGTAAATTATATTATGGATTGATTCGTCGTCAGATAACAATGGTGTGTATGTTATCCATTTGTTAGAGAAATTTGCCCGGTTAAATTGTAAACAGGCATTATGTTCTTCGATTTTATATCTGAATTTTTTTTTTTCAGGAAGACAGATATCTGTGGATTTTGTTTCACTAGTTTACAAATGTACAAATAGTATTTTGCAAACAATATTAAGAAATAAGACAATTCAGAAGTTTCAATGTCCGACAGAATAATGTCCGACAGAATAATTTCTCACAGCACGCGCATACATGAAAGAAAAACGTCCACACACTGACCGAAACAATGTAGGCGAAGTGACATGATAATAATGACGCAAACAATAATCAAGATAATCCACACAGAGCACAGGATTTTACTTATAAACGGGAACCTCCGTCACACATTGTTTACATTTTCCAAACCGGAAGTTTATCCCCCTGTGTGTGTGTGTGTGTGTGTGTGTGTGTGTGTGTGTGTGTGTGTGTGTGTGTGTGTGTGTGTGTGAGTGAGAGAGAGAGAGAGAGAGAGAGAGAGAGAGAGAGAGAGAGAGAGAGAGAGAGAGAGAGAGAGAGAGAACATTTGATGACAAGGAAACGTGATTTTGGAAGATTTCATTATGTCAAATGTCATGCAAAGAAATACGACGTACTGATCTATTTTCTGGCATGTTGATATTGATGGGTACAACATACTTTCTCACCTTGGTACCTGACCCCTCCGCACAAAGCTTCATATTTTTTTTGTTGTTATTGTTTTAACCTAAAAAAAAAAAAAATAACTGCAATTGTTTTAATCGACCAAATTCATTTCAGAAGTGTTTCTCATATTAAGATGTATCGAACATATCATTAAGCTAACAAAACAGTCGAAACAGTCATTCTCAATGTCATTTTCAAAATACAGAATTTAGAGTCACAAAACGAAGACCAACCACCAGAAAGAAAGATTTGTGGAAGGAATGGGGATCAACAGAATAACCGTCTAAAGGATCACTAGTTACGACCCGCAGTACCCCCTACATCTTACCTAAAAGACTGATTTCCTGGAAGTTGTGGCAAATGCTCATGCCTTTCCTGACGCACTGATGGCTGCCATGTATGTAGCCGGGCTGTATTAGAACTTCCCGACCAAGAGGTCCACACATCCTTACCACAGAGTCTGAGATCCTCGCAGCGGTCAGATGTTAGTTTGCCAGCATTGCCTGTCATTAATACTTTCAAATGCATCCTCTCTGAAATGTTTTCGAATTTAACGAAATTCAGAAATTTACACAACTACGGAGATGCTCACAACGCCTTGCATTGCCAATAGTTTCGTGGACTCGCTGGACAGACGGTTGCTAACAACGTGAGCTTAGGACCCCGCACTGTGACGTCATTTTAACGGACGCATCACTGACTGGCCACACTGAGATCAGCCGATTTTCTACAGTGGCTGAACGCCCAGTGCTCTGCAGATAAGTTCTGTATCAACTGTGTCACCCCCTTCCATGGACGTCAGTCTGTCCATTACAGGAGAGTCTACGTAAAGGAAATGGATGCCAGGATAACCCTGCCCTTTCACACACACACACACACACACACACACGCACATTCTCTCTCTCTCTCGCGCGTGGTGTGTTCACGAAATTCAAACGAAGACAGACGTGTTTGGTGTGTCCTCTCTGTTTACGATAGAATCACGCGATCCTCAAGTTGCTTACAGTCCTGAAAGTTGTATACAGTGCACCTGAGGGACCATGCCGGAGGTGGCTCTGAGTTTCAGAGCAAGATGTGGCTCCTTTGTGGCAGTCTACATCAATTTTATGTGTCGCCGAACCAAGGAAAAGATTGCCATGCGATGTCGGACATTGAGAGCGACAAGCCGTACGGACGGTGTCATGGTGGGGATGCTCCTCACTGTGATTTTCTTCAGCAACCTTTAATGCAGTGTGGCGACGTCGAGTCAAACCCCGGTCCTCCCAAGAGGGACACCAAGCAGACATGTCTGACCGGTTCTAGTGGTGGCCGGAGGACTGAGTGTGGAGAGAGGCCAGAGGAACCAGGGGGACAATGCACAGTCGTCCATGCAACAGAGACTGACAGTGACACTGTTCTTGAACCAGCCTTGTCCAAGCTGTCTTCCATGAGTGACAAGTTCGATAGCTTGAGAGAGGATCTGACCGAGATCAAAGAATTCTTTGTTGGTTTGAAGGAAGAAGTTGAATCTCTGAAAAGCGAAGTAGCGTCTCTCAGGTGGTCAATTAATGAACTGGAAGAAACGAACAAAAACCTTAAAGACAGCGTGCGAAATTTGGAGATGAAGACCAGCGAATTAGAAGACCGTTCGAAAAGAAACAACATCATTGTACACGGCATGCCCAGACAGGCCAACGAGACAAGTGATGATTGTCAACATTTGTTGAGACTTGATTTCCAAGAAGCTAGAACTGAGCGCCGACGTCAGTTTTGATCGAGTCCACCGAGTGAACGCAAAGTCCGATTCGCCCATCGTTGCTCGCTGCACGTTTTTCAAAGAAAAGGTGCAAATTCTGAAGGCGAAAAGGAATCTTCAAGGAAGTAAGGTTTTCATCGGCGAAGACTTCTTTCTGCGCATCAGGACGATAAAGAAGAAGCTGTCTTCTCACCTTAAGGCGGCCAAGGACCAACGAAAACGGGCGACAATGATTTATGACCACTTGTTAATAGACGGAAAGAAATTCGTCCTTAATGAGCAAGAAACGGGCATCATCGAGTTGACCTAGAGGTGTGGCCGCCCCCGAGACCTGTAACCGACACTGTTCTGTCCATAGACTTGGTGTAAAAGAGGTAGACAAAAAAAAGACAGTCACCGGTGACAACTAGTGCGACAAGAGAGCAACACTTTTGTGCACGTGGAAGTGATGGAACAACTCATGACACAACAGTGAGGTCACCGCCACGCGCGGTTCGTGCGGTTTATGTTGACGAAGGACAGTGATAAGAGTGTGTATGTTGCCGTGAGTGATGAAGAGTTTTTAGGAAACAGTCGCGGGCCAAAAATGTCAAAGATCAGTTTGATTTTAAATCGGATTATTTCGTTGTGGATGACGGCAAACAAAAAAAAAAATACAAGTTTCTCGATTTGAATGTGAACGGTTTGTTATCTAAAGTTTCAGATTCTGAGTTTGTGCAGTACATATCTTCATTTGACTTTATTTGTTTGGTCGAAACTTTTATGGAAGACTTTAATAACACAATGTTCACTGAACATACGGCGTTTGTTCAGCCTGCCGTAAAATTCTCGCAGAAGGGAAGGTGTTCAGGGGGAGTAATTTGTTTGATTAAAAATAGCCTAGTTGCAAAAGTGAAGCAACTCGACATGGGGTAACCGTAATTTTCTATTGTTTGTTCTTGATAAGACTTGATTTCATTTTTCTAAAAATGTTCTCTATGTTTGTGCATATGTCCCTCCAGAGCACTCACCATATTATGCCGCGTTTGATGTGGAAAACGGAATAAGCCAGTTAGAAGATTGTTTGACTGATCATTTCATATCTACGGAAGACTTTTCGTTACTGATGTGTGGGAACTTTAATGCCAGAACAACTAATATTTTCCCTGAGAGTAATGATGATGATGATGATACGATGAATTCTTGTTTTGAGAAGAGCGATAGCGCAACGATTACCAGATGTTCTGAGGACAAAACTGTGAATGCATATGGAAAATATTTTTTGAACATGTGTAGCACTTTAAGATTATTTTATGTTAAATGGTGTATATGAAATGGCGACAAGTCTGGTCGTTTCACATACATTTCTGATTCAGGTTACAGTGTTAATAATTATTTTGTGTCTTCATGTGATTTATTTGACTATATAAATAAGCACTGTAGTATGTTGGTGCTGACAAAATTGAATCCGATCATATGCCCTTGGAATTTTGCATGAACATGTCTGATGTTGAATTAAGTATGATTGGGGATTTGGGTGAAAAGGAATATATGGAAAGATTCGTGTGGAATGACGATTATGCAGAACATTTTGTGATATGATCAACTCTGAACACATTCGTGAAAAGCTTTTGTCAGCAACGATGTTGATTGATGTTAATGTAAATGATGCGTTAGAGATGTTCAATGATATTGTGAAAAATGTTGCAGACTGTATGAAACAGCATATCTGTGTCAACAGACCAAAGAGACAAAACGACTGGTATGATACAGAATGCAGGGAAGAGAAACGAAAGATGCGCAGACTTTTAAGACATTTAGGAAGACATCTGACAGCATTTTGTAAAGCAAGAGGGAGTATATAAAAATCTACTGCTTAGAAAACAGAAATTGTATAATGATTTTCAGTTTATGAAAATACTGAACTCTGTGAATAATCACCAAGAGTTTTGGAAATCACTGCGTTCATTACATAACAAGAAATTTCAGCCTCGAAATAGTATTACTGTGGAGGAGTGGCATCAACACTTTAAACAAGTGTTAGAAAAGGATGCCCCACCTCAGGCTATCCATAATACCACAGACGACATGTGCACAAATTACATGGACCAACCTATTACAAAAGAAGAAATTTTAATCGCAATTAGAAAGCTGAAAAATCGTAAAGCTCCTGGGCCCGATGGCTTGTTAGGGGAATTCTTTAAAAATTTGGGGGGATGTGCCATTGACTTTTTAGTGAAATTGTTTAATGCACTGTTTGACAAAGGAGTGTATCCCAAGGGTGGGGTGTGAGTCTATTATTATGCCTTTATATAAAAAAGGTGAAGTCAACAACACTAATAATTATAGGGGAATTTCCTTATGTAATATATCAAGTAAACTTTACAGCTCAGTTACAAATAAAAGACTTTCAGACTGGGTTGAAATAAATGATATTACCGGTGAACATCAGGC
>JADBJO010002744.1:272500-288021 GCA_016801955.1 Conus betulinus
GCATCCAGTCAAGTTTCTTATTAATACAGACTATACATCTTTACTTGCGAAATGAGGCGACTTCAGGCACAAATCTAAACACTCTAAATCAACACCCATCTTACGCTAAACTGGATGAAGATAATTGATTGCTCGTTCATTTTTGTTGTCCAGAGTGTTGCGCACCTTGCCCGAAGAAGACATAAGAGGTCGAGACGCGTCGTGTTTGTCTTGTGATTCGTTTGTCTACGTTTTTCGGCTGAGCCTTATTAATGATTTTTCAAATTTGTTACAATTCTTTAGTAACAGTTATTGGTAAAGTTTTAGATACATTGATAACAGAAGATGAATGTGAATCTGTAAAAGGCGACAACAAAACACAGTTCTTTAAACTATGGATGACGTTATGAAATACCTCGATATTGAAAATCTTGCGGGAATCTTGTTCGGATTAGATTTCACTTAATTTTTTTATACAGTTATATAGACATATTAAAGATTACATAAAATACTGTGGTTTTGGTCCTGAATTTCAAAAAATGAAAACATGGTTTCGGTCCTGAATTTCAAAATTTAATAAATATTTGGCTCATTAGTCATTTTGGATGGACATCTGCTCCTTTCAATTCAAAAAGATATATGCATCAATAATGTCCTCAATTGCCTTTACTGCACATGTTGGCATCAGGAATGCTCACCAAAGAATCTGAAAGTACAAACGTCAAAACCATGTCATTAATCCAAAGAAACGTATGATAAAGACATTCTCCAGATGAAACAATGTTTTTACACTTAACGTTAATCAAAATTTTGCAGAATTTTCAGGTCTTGGAAATTCAATAGCCTTTTCAAAGATCTGTCATCTGTCAGCTGCTTAAACTGATGCTATCAGCAACTTAAAACAAGTGTTTCATAAATGTGTGCCTCATTTCACACCCCATCCATCCCCGTTGAAAATGAACAATTTACAATTGCATATAGCCATATTGCTACATAAGAGGCCACCTCAAGAAAAACACAATAAAACTAATGCATCTTGAGTTAGAAAACAACGCAGACTACTACACCCAAGAATAAGAAATTACAAAACTGGAAGATGAACTGGAAGAGCGATTTCAAAAGCACGGGACTGTGCAAACAACATTCCTGTTTAAATCAGTAGAAGATGCTTATAAATCTTCTTTCCTCTTTATACGCGTGTAAAAAAAAATGTCACAATATATATGCGTCATAAAAAAGTCATAATCATACATGCGTCATAATGTATTTCATCACTGGCCAAGTACTTTCTGAGATATTCCATAAAGAAGAAGAAAAACTGTTTGGGGCCGTTATAGCCGTTAGTAACGGCTATTCTGGTGACATAAATACAGCGGGCATCATCCGTGACCTATAATGAACATACCTACAAATTTTCAGAAAGATCGGCCCAGAAATTTTGACCGGAGCGAGTGGATACATTTTGACCACGGACAGACACACAGGCAGACACACAGACAGCATTTCCTCATTCCCATTGTAAAGTACTCCCTGTTCTATAAGAACTGGGACCACAACAACACAAGAACACGTCTTTGAACGAGAGAAGGAATTATCACAGACAAAGTATGCATATTTGCCGAACAGATCAGATTCTCTTCGCATCCATACAAAAAAAAAAAAAAAAAAAAGGCAACACACACACACACACACACACACACACACACACACACACACACACACACACACACACACACACTGACTGACTGAAACCAATTTCTTGTCAGATTAACTCAAAGGTGTACTGACTGACACACACACACACACACACACACACACACACACACACACACACACACACACATTGCGCAAATCTTTAAATCGCTGGGTTGTCACTTCACTTTCCCTATATAACACGAAGAAGAGACTCACGAAAGATGTGAAATACAAATGAATGATGCTGAGTTCCGCACAGCTCTGAACCAACTGGAAAGCAGTTTAGCTTTTATGTGTGTGTGTGTGTGAGTGTGTGTGTGTGTGTGTGTGTGTGTGTGTGTGTGTGTGTGTGTGTGTGTGTGTGTGTGTGTCTGTCTGTCTGTCTGTCTGTCCGTGCGTGTGTGCGTGCTTGCGTGCATGCGTGCGCGTGTGTGTGTGTGTGTGTGTGTGTGTGTGTGTGTGTGTGTGTGTGTGTGTGAGAGAGAGAGAGAGTGGAGAGAGAGAGAGAGAGAGAGAGAGAGAGAGAGAGAGAGAGAGAGAGAGATCTGCTGTTAAATTCGGGTAACGCTTATTGAGAGAGATCTGCTGTTAAATTCGGGTAACGCTTATTGATTTGTCTACTCTTGAGAAATGGTACATTTTTAAATACACAACAAGATAGGTATTATTACAATTCTTCACACAGGAAACATTCTTTTGGAATGATCAGCTCTTATACAAGCGTTTAATGAATCTACATAGTACAGACTCTTTTACAAAATTCTTGCCTTACACTTAGTACATATTTAGACACATGAATAGCTGATGATGGATGTGAACTTGTGAAAGACGGGAACACATGACAGTCACTATGGACGACGTTATCTCAGTACTGAACTTTTTTCTACGAGTCTTGGTTGGAACTAATCTCACTAGGGCTTTTGATCAATTTTATAGACTATTTTTCAAGACTGCCTGAAATACTGTGGTTTCGGTCCTTAATTTAAAACTGTGATGAACATGTGGCTTATAAGATAGTTCAATTGGCGATCTTGGATGGATATCTGGGATTTTCAAATTAGAAGATGTACACATCAATGATGTTTGCTCTCACCCTAACTGTTCATATAGGCTAAAGAAATCATCACTATAAAAATCAGAGAAAGTAAAAACATAAATATCATGTCATTAACCTTTAGAAACGTATGATCAAAACATAAGATTTGCTGATTAAACAAGCGTTTGCACTAAAACTCTTTCAAAGTTTTACACAACTTTCAGGCCTTATATATATATAAGAGAAAGAAAGATGACAAGGAAAAGGGGCAGTGAAGGGGAAGGGGGATAGGAGTGAGAAAGGAGTAGGGCGTAGACAAAGAGAGGGTAGTTAGAACCCCCCCCCCCCCCCCAAAAAAAAAAAAAAAAAAAAAAAAAAACCAAGATTAACAGACGTAAATAGAAACAGGTTTCATCAGCTGTCAGAACAGAAACAGAACCTAAGATTTGTAACAACCCTATTTTCTCTCTGTGGGAAGTGGGCAAACTGTGATCTTTGTAAGGGGAAAAAGGTTTTTGTGTGCTGGCATTTCACGATAGAGACTAGCTCTGCTTCCCCTTTTAGCTGATTCCACTGCTTTCTTTGTTTTTCTGCTCTGTTTGACTGTTGTTTACTTTCTTTTTCTTTCTTTCTTTCTTCTTCCCCCTTTCAAAAGAGAAAACTTCTGAACTTCGCTGTCTGGTTTCCGTCGAATCACTCTCAAGGAGACAGAGATGAAGACTCTGTTTTTCCTGCCGTCTGTACTTATCTATGTCTTTATCCTTTAAAGAACATATCTGGATGCAAGAGTGTATCACGATTGACGTCCAGGTCTGGAAATGCTAATCTGAACGAAGATAAAAGATTCGATTGTGTTGATATGCATAGGGTGAAGTAGGAAGTGGCCAGGGATCTTGGAAGAGTCAAGGCACTGACACTCCAGCTGCCCACCGTATTGCAAGGTCGGCGTGAAATGAATCCAAAAGGGATCGTATGACGTCGTAAGTATGCATATGAAACGATCCTGAAGATTAGGTTCGATCAGACTGGTGAAAATTGTGTACGCTGCTGTATTCAGAATGGATGTTTGACGTCCCCCAACCAAATAAGGCAAGATCACGATATTAAAGGCATACGGAAGAGAGAAAATACAGGATTTAGATACATTAGTTTGCAGATGACACTACCTTTACGTTAGAAGGAGGTCAGAAGTCACATGAAAAGCTGTTTAAATAAAACTGTGATAAAAAAAGTTTAGTGTTCGGTTAGGTATAGAGTAAAAATTAAACAAAGCATATTCACGCTCTTATATCATGGAATGGAACTCCTCAAATTCAAAATTCTATGGTTGTGGTTTACAAATAGAATAGTGTATCAGATATGACAGAAATTAATGTGACAGATAAATTCTCAAAAGTTCAAAACTTGTTCAAAATATGCTCAAAAAGAGTAATAACGCCGTTAGATAGAATAGCGGTGTCTAAGTCATTAGCGCTATCAAAATTGGTGTACTTATGGATCCTTCTACCAAAGCCCCTTGATTCCCAGATTGCTTCATTCTAAAATATGTTCTTCAAACTTGGACCAACGAAAATGGTAAAAATAAAATAAAATGTTCAATGCAAAATGTTTAAAAGGGGGGTGTTACGGATACCCGGCCTTAAAGTATATATAAGCTCCTTGAAAATCGCCTGGATAAGGAAAGCGTACAGGCAAAACTATAAGTGGAAAACAATCTTACATTCATTATGTCCCAAAATTAGTAATCTGGACCTGATAGGTTTGATGAAAGCAGTATTATAAACAAATCTTGGAAAGAACCTTTCCAAACATACCTAGTACTCTGCAAACACATAGACGAACACAAAAAAGCACAGATCTACTACTGCACCAATTTTGTGCAACGAAAATTTAAACTTTTTTTTTTTTTAAACAAGAAATGGATGCAGAACAACTGACATTTCGTTCAACAATTAGTCGATAATAATGGCTGTTTTGTAAGCTGCTACGAACTGTCAGAAAAACTGGGATTTCAGTTCAATTTTCTAGATTATGTACGTTTTCAGCATTCGATCAAAGGCTATGCAAAGTGTGACGGACCGTTTCCCGTCCAGTCACAAATTTTCGTGCAATCGTGCTAACCGAAAGGTAGTCGTCCGGAAGCCGGTTGAAAAGTTTACCTGACTGCTGCTCACCTGCGCTCTGTTTAAGCCCGGTGAGCTGAAACGGTTAGGCAGTCTCTGCAGTGATTCCGGCAACGCAACTACCGAGAAGCCGAGGAGGGACTCCTATTTGTTTTTGGTGGCAGTCAGGTATTTATAATTCAATATCTATTTATTAGCAAACCGAAACCGTATTCCCGTTTAGGAGCGACTGAAACTTCCTCAGCGCACTGTGAAGGTTTTCTTTAGGAAAGAAAAGTATTTGTTGTGTTCTGTCATCCTATGACTTGATAGGGTAGAAAACGAAATTATTTCGGAAAACATGAATAGATGAAGTGAGTGATAAAGGAAGTGGTCTTCAGGAAAAGAAAAAAAGATTTTGTTTATTCTGTGGCTTAACTAGTTATGAACTTCATGATGAAAAAAAAAGTGTTGATTATCCCAATGTGGTTTAGCTAGGCTTCGCTAGAAGAGGGAGAGTTTTGATGCTATGGATAATAAACTCCTAAAGTGAGCGACATAGACTATCATATATGCTGGTTTTGATTTTTGATGTGGATGAGTATTTAACTCTCTCTTGATATGAATATTGAATAGTTGTGTGTTGGTAAACAAGAGTGTGTGGAAATCTTTCCCTTTCCCTGAAGTAGATGAATCTTTTGAAAAGAAACCTTCTAAAATCTGGTGATTATATGAAATGAGATGAACATTCTTGTTATGATACAAGAGAAAGAAATGAACATTTTTGTCGTGATGAAAGACATTTATAGTTTGATGAAAAGTAGTCATTAATTGTGTGTAATGATTGTCATCATGGTTGATTGAAGAGGGTCTAGGTGGGAATCCTTCCCCAAATTTGGAAAACTAGATTTTGAAAGGTTTATATTGAAATCCTTTCTTGTACAGTGTTGTGATTCCGGAAAAGGGATTGTTGTAGTGTTACGAAGAAAGAATATGCTGATGTTTGTCCCAAGTTCTTGTGGAATGTGATGTGGCTAATGAGTATGAATGTAGTCGTGATTGTAATGAATAGTAGCCATGGTAAATCAAGGTAGTTGATCAGTTCCCCCAGGTAGAAGTGTACCCTGGTCTGAAGGGGACTGGCTGCCACTTGTTGTTGAGGGTCAGGGCCGTGACTGTGGTCTACCCCCCTCGTTCTCCGCCTTGTGTTGGTGTGGAGAGGCCGGCCTGAGTTCTGACAACAACCCTACCTGCCACTGCGGCCGGTACCGACTACCCGCTGAGCCATTTGGGCCAGAGATGGCCCTGCTGCCAAGCCAGACCGCCGCTCCCGAGATTTGATCCAGCGACCTGTTGGCTTGGCCGTCGTTGCGTTCTGTTTTGTTGTGTGAGCCACAGCCCCTGTGTGAGACTATCGCCTTGTTGGCAGAGACGCCGTCAGTGTGGTGGTAGTGATTTTGAGCCACAGCTCTGAAGTTCTATCAGTCCTGTGTCAGACTTGACTCTGTAGACGTCGTCTTCGTCGTCTTCATCGTCTTCGTCGTCTTCCTTGTCTTTAGCATCCTTCTCCTCATCGGTGGAACCCTGAGCCGTTCAGAGAACTGTGTTGGACCGGACGCAGTCAGCACCAGCAACGCTAGTAGATAGCCAGTTACATATATTGTGTCGTGCCCCCTGTGTTTTTGGCGTTACTGGAAGTAGTATATATATATATATATATATATATATATATATATATATATATATGTGTGTGTGTGTGTGTGTGTGTGTGTGTGTGTGTGTATATTTCGTGTTATGTGTGTACGCCTTACGTTTTGCGTGCCGACCTATTGATGAACATATTTATTATATATGTTTGTCTGATGGCTTGGGCAGCATAAAAACAAAAAAGTGTTGTTCTGTAGCTTGGCTGTCAATGTTCGGGTGAGTGGGTGTGTTTATGTCAATTGGAAAAGTCATGCATGCATCCATAATTTCTGTGTGTGAGTCAGACAGTCGGACACCTGCAACACACTCATTCCATCTGTAACACAAAGAATAGAAGATTAAAATTAGTAACGTTGATAGCGACAGGACTTTACCACTCAAAAAGTGTTCTTAAAGAAACACGCATTTATCACGATATTATGATGGAAGCCAATGAAGTTTTTAACATTAACGGATTTGTCAAATGAGAACGGCTTAATATACCTATTGGCTGGTTAGATGCGCTAAATTGAAATAAGGAAATTAAAGAAACAAAACCGAAATGGTATCAGTTAAAAGCATGCCATAGAATTCTGGTAACAATGTTTTGCAACGTATGCATTATTAAAAGTGACAATACAATTTTTGTAACAGAGATAAAGATTCAATATATCACCATCTGTGGGATTGTGAGTTTACACGTACTTTGTTGCAGGAGCTTGAAAGCGTTTTAAAGTGAAGTGTTCACTCCATGAAAGTTTGTCCCTAATGTGGAGATTATACTACTTGGCACTAATGATAAAACAAAAACCGATGGTGTGTTAGATCCGATAGTTCCAATGAGAAAATAGTACATTAAGAAATGTAGAATCAATAAATCAAAACCTAGCCTAAACATGTTTTTGAAGAAGTTTGGTTATAGATATTAAACGGGGAAATTCAGACTTCAACATAAGTTAAGGACCACTTGCAATCTGTCTGACAAATGCAACACGCGCGAAACCAAAAATGTTTCATGTGTACAGATATTTAATTGCCACCCTTGTGAATCAAATTAAAGCAATTTCATTTGGATTGCGTTAATGTTTTTGCAATGATAAAGCAATGTAAAGAGACCCACCCTGGGAAAAGAAAATCCACAAACATGTTTCTTTATTCTGTTCAAAAAACGGATGTGTCCACCCTGCGCAGCAACACAATCGAGACAGCGCTGCCTCATGGAGTTGATGGTGTTTGCGATGACGGCCTGGGGGATGTTTTCCCACTCCTGTCGCAGGACGTTCAGCAGCTGTTCCCGATTAGCTGGACGTGGGCGGTTTGCATGGACTCGCCGGCCAAATTCTCCCCAGATGTTCTCGATTGGATTGAGATCTGGACTGTTCGCAGGCCATGCCACCCTGGTGATCCCAGCTTCCTGAATGAAAGCGTTGACAGCCCTGCAGCGGTGTGGGTGTGGCGTTGTCATCCTGGAGGACAGCTTGGGGTCCGATCTGCTGGAGGGTCGCTGTGACCAGAGGCTGTAAGATCTCCTGCAGGTAGCCCTGCCCATTGAGCATGCCCTCCACATGGTAGAGAGGAGTCCTGTAGTGTCGGCTGATGCCTCCCCAAACCATAATGGAGCCTCCTGGATAGCATCATCTTGCAGCTGCTCCTGTGGGCGCGCCGCCACACCCTGATGCGGCCGTCTTTGAGGCTCACCATGAAGCGCGATTCGTCGGGGAACAGGACATGGCCCCAATGAGCACGAGTCCACCTTAAATGGTCCTGGCACCAAGCACGTCGGCGTGCCCTGTGACCTGCAGTCAGCTTCTTCACCAGACGCCTGGAACGCAAGGCGGCGGCATGTAGGCGACGCCGAGTGGTCTGCCCACTTACTGCTGTGTTGGTGGAAGCACGCAGTTGCTGACTCAAGGCATTGGCGGTGGTTGTTTTTCTCCCGAAGGGCCTGTCTGCAGAGGTACCGGTCCTCACGTTGTGTGGTTTTCTTGGGACGCCCTGGGCGTGGCCGTTCCTGGACGGTGCCTGTGGTTTGATGGCGCTGTCTCAGACGAATGATGACCGAGTGTGACACTTGCATCCTTCTGGCCACCTCTCGGACGCCTACTCCGTCCTGCAGCCAGGCGATAACTCGGGCACGATCGAAATTTCTCAACTTTCGTCTCGCTGGCATGTTGGTGTTGTGCTTCACAACGGGTATTCGACGGCTTTTATGGCCATTGTGGTGAGCACAACGCACTCCCATACCTTCATGCTGTCACGTGCATCAGGGTTATCACCTGTAGACAGTTCGAGTCAGTGTGCCCGGATTGCTGACAAACAGCTTGTTTTGCCAAACAAGAGCAGTTTTCTGCACGCTCAAGGGGAGTCGGTGCAGCTGTTGCATGCTTGGCAGTATTTATTGAGAAAGTCTGACGACTGTCGCGTTCAGAACCCTTGGCAATTACTAACCTTTATTTGATATTTGATTTTGAAAGCACCTAAGGCATTCTGCAATGTGGTCCTTAACTTATGTTGAAGTCTGTATATGTCCTTGATGGAGATGATTTATGCAACTTCCAAACAATATGGGCCCCATAAAAGGGGGCTAAAGTTCATCATGCAAAATGCATATTTTCTTTCTTAATGCTTCCATGCCATCCACGGCTTTGTAGCCTGATCAGAGCAATGTGAATTTGAAATTTATCAGTGTAATTTGCTTTCTCCAAAGATCATGATTTAATGCATTTGAGACGAAAAGGTATGTAACGTGCTTTGTAACCTTGTATGATGTTATAGCATTATTATGTTGATCACTGGATTTTTTTTTCTGTATGTGTGCCTCATGAAAAGAAAAGAGAGCAAAGAACGAAAGCAGCATACAGCTCCCTTGTTTTATCTCATTTTCATTCTTAGAAACAAAATGTTTATCTAAGTATGTTTATGTTTTGCATGGTGTTCTTTTCATCCATGATATACTCTCCATCAGCATGCATGCATGAGCGATTGCATTCTGGCTGTTTGACATAAAGGAATCCACGTATCATGATTATGAGCATATGAGTATTGTACTATTGTTTGCAATTCACCTGAAAATGTTACTTAGATAGCAACGAACATTCAAGAAAAAAAAAAAAGTAACAAACAAACAAACACAGAACAAGATTCAAAGGATATAAACGTACTTCCAGTTTTTTATTGAATACGCATGTAAAGAAAACGTCACAATCAAAACATGCGTCATAATGTATTCGTCACTGGCCAAGTACTTTCTGAGATATTCCATGATGAGGAGAAACTGTTTTGGGTCGTAACCCATAATACCCCCACCGAGGTCTGCCCTGGGGGACCTGGGTGGGGTGTCTTATTTTTAGTTCTCAGGGTCACCCTCTTGTGCTCCTTGAGGGTGGGACTTTGTTTTAGGTGGGCTTTCTTTTTCTCTGTTTTTTGTGTTTTTTTCTGCCTACCCATGGTTCTTTTCACCTGCATTTCTCTTTCAACATTCTCCTTAATAATCTGCAGTTTTCTGTTTCGTCTATCTTCTGCCTTTATGGGTCGTTATCCTATTCTTTTCCTTTTATCACAAGTCTTCTATAGCACTTTCTCTGTTTTTCTCTATGACCTCTTGCTCCACCGTGTTGACCGTGCGGTGCGACCCGTGTCAGGGGAGAATGGTGTCCTGGTGGTTGAGAGGGACCCGAGAGTGGGATCCGCGCCCCTCAACACGCCACTTTGGCCCGGCCTTTCCTAGACGGGGGGCAGCATGGGGCTCATGCTGTCAACCGGTCGCCTCCACAGTGTGGGCATGGCATGGGTCAAACTGTGTGGCACGTTGCTTGCTCCGGAAGCCAGGTGAGTGGCCTCCTGTTCGTTCTCGACAGTTGGTCATGAGCCTGGTGGATGGGGTGGAGCGCGTGTCACGCAGTGTATACCTTCACTATAAACCTGGTGTTTCCCTTTGCTAGAGGATCGCTTAGGGGCATCGCCTTTGTGGGCACTCGATGGCGGGTGGGGAGTAGGGGAGGTGAAGTTTTTTCCCCTTATCATTATGAATTCTAAACAACTACCTCCAAACAAAAAGAGAAGAAACGATGATGGACATGGCAAGTGTATGGACGAGATTATCAATAGAGATTCAGATTCAGATAATGAGATAAGGGAAGTGGCAAAGAGAAAGGGTATCCAAAACGCATGGCCAAGCTTCCTTTTGGTGGAAGCAAAAGATCCCAAGAATCCATTGCTCGGATTTCTCCGTTCGCGGTTTGCAAGTGGTTTGAGGGAGTCTCGTCCACAGGATTCAAAATGATTAAGAGACTCCGATCTGGTAGCTACCTTGTTAACTGTGCTACGGAAGCGGCGTCTCGGTTGCTACTGAAAAGGGATGGTTCTCGGCTCATGGATATCACAGTTAAGGTTTCCATTCACCCCTTTCTCAACTACTCGAAAGGGGTAATCAGATGTGCTGACTTGGCTGGAGTTGCTGAATCGGAAATTCGGACTGAGATGGAAAGCCAGGGTGTCCTGCAGGTCCATAGAGTTTAAAATCTCTAAAGGAAGTGACTTAATTGAAACCAACACGCTATTCTTGACTTTTGCTATGTCATCTCCTCCAGAGTTCGTCAAAGTGGGTTATATCCGAGTGAAAGTTACGTCTTTTGTGCCATCTCCTTTGCGATGTTTCAAGTGCCAACGCTTTGGGCATTCCAGCCGAGCTTGTCGGGTCAGGAGGTTTGTCGTGATTGTGGGCAGAAGAAGCATGATGAATCTTGTGTAAGTGTTGTATACTGTGTCAATTGTAAGGGTGACCATCCAGCAAATTCAAAAAGTTGCCCAATGTGGAAAAAGGAATGCGAGATTCAGAAAGTAAAGATTGAGAGGAAATGTTCCTTTACTGAGGCTAGAAGATTAGTGGAAGCCAGGACTCCTTCGACTTCTACTTATGCACAGAAGGTGGTCAACGATTCTGCGAACCGGTCATCGGGTGATGATCTGGGAGCAGCTCCATTCACTGCTCTGGAGAAGAAATTGACAGAATTGTTGTCATCGGTTTTGGATCGGCTTACTACACTTGAGCAATCAGTTTGAGGTTTTGACTCAGAAATGCAATGTGTTCCGACCAGCAGTGTACAACAGGCTTCAGTCCCTGCTGGTGAGGGAAGAGGTGTTTCAGTTGTACAAAGTACTGTGGACCAGAGGTCAGGGGTGAAGGATCGGAGGAAAGAGTTGTCCCCTCGCTCACAAGTCAATAACAGCAATACGAGACAGGCACGCAGTGAGGAGCGTCCTTTTCGGACTCCAGATCCTCTTAGGGGAAAATCTCGAAGTCAGATATTTGGTGCAGCAGGTTTCAGTCCAGTAAGAGCAAATTCCAAGCATGGCAACAAACAACTTAGAAATTTATCAGAAGCGTCGGCTTCTGATCTTGTCTTGAAGAACCGTTTTAGTTCTTTGATGGATAGTGAAGTTTCTGGGGAAGAGGGCTGATAGATATTCTTTTAATAACCTTACATGGACATACTCCAGTAGAACATAAGGGAGTTAAAGCAAATGGTCGGGACCTTGAGCTATTGTTGGCAGAGTATAGATCTTTGATAATTGCTCTTCAGGAAACCCTTTTAACTGCAAGTAAGAAGCATGAGGTTACTGGTTTCTCCTGCATACACAAGCCAGCTTCTGCAGACTTTTCAAGGAGAGGGTGTTTCTCTTATATTCATAATTCGGTACTTTTATACAGATATTCCACTTCAGACGGATCTGGAGGCAGTGGCTGCTCGTATCTCATTGAACAAGGCAGTTACGATATGCTGCTTGTATCTGTCTCCATCTTTTGTGATTTCAAAGAGTCAGTTGGATGGTTTAATTTCTCAACTTCCTCGTCCATTTCTTTTATGGGTGACTTGAATGGTCATTCTCCACAGTGGGGAAGTAACTGTACTAATTCCCAAGGGAAAGTTCTTGAAGATTTTGTGTCAGATCATGATCTCTGTCTTCTGAATTCAGGCTCACCGACCTTTTGTTCTCCTTCTGGTTCCTTGACTCACTTGGATTTGTCCATTTGTGATCCTTCCTTATTTTTGGACTTAGAGTGGCAAGTTCATTCGGACCTAAGCGGGAGTGATCACTTTTCCGATTTTTATTTATTTTACGAAGCAATTGCAGGAGTCCCCTCGGGAAACATGGAAGCTCCGCTCTGCAGATTGGAGTCTTTATCAGCACAGATTTTAAGTAGAATGCCTATGAATCTGTTGCAGAGTTATGATGATCCTGTTTTGCAGTTCACTAAAGTGATTGTAGAGAGTGCTAACGAAGCTATTCCCAAGTCCCGTGATAAACCTAATGATGTTAAGACCCCTTGGTATGATAAAGAGTGCAAAATTTTGAAGGGTAAGAGAAAGAGTGCTCAAAGACTTTTTGCTAGATTTCCTTTGGTGGGAAACAAAGTTAAACATCAGGCATGTAGGGCAAAGTGTCGGTATACTTTTAAAACCAAGAAGAAAGAATCTTGGAAAAAATTTTGTTCAAATCTATCTTTTAAGGTCAATTCAAGGAAAGTCTGGAAATTAATCCGTAAGATTAGGGAAAGTCGGCTACATCAGCTATTAAAAGTTTGCAAGTAAACGGATCAATTATTACAAATAAAAAGGAGGTTGCTAACTTGTTAGCTGCTACTATTCATCACAATTCGTCAGCTGATCATTATTGCAAGGAATTCCAGCGTATCAAAAGATCTGCGGAGTCAAAATCTTTCTTTCGTGCCAGATAGTTCTGAGGATTATAACTGCGTTTTCAGCATGGATGAGTTAAAGGACGCCATTTTGAAAGCCAACAACTCAGCTCCTGGACCAGATGACATTCATTATCAATTTATGCAACATTTGCCAGCTGAGGGTTTAAAGTTGTGTCACTGTTTAATCATGTTTGGTATTCAGGATATTTTCCACAATCTTGGAGAGAGGCGGTTGTTGTTCCTATTCCTAAACCAGGGAAAGATCATTCGGATCCTAACAACTATCGTCCTATAGCTCTTACTAGTTGCTTATGTAAAACTATGAAGAGAATGGTATATTCTCGATTGTTATGGCAGTTAGAATGTCTTGGGGCATTGGATGTTTCCCAGTGTGGATTTCGGGAACAACCGCAGTACTACTGATCACCTGGTTCGATACGAGTCTTTTATCAGGAATGCTTTGATTAATGGAGAACATGTAGTTTCTATTCTTTTTGATTTAGAAAAAGCTTATGACACAACATGGAGGTATGGAATTCTTCAGGACTTGAAGGCACTTGATTTCAAAGGTAATTTACCAATGTTTATTGCTAATTTTTTGTCTAACAGGCATTTCAGTGTTAGACTTCATTCTACCTTTTCAGATCCTTTTGAGCAGGAGATGGGTGTCCCTCAGGGTAGCATCCTTTCTCCGCTTCTGTTCAATCTCAAGATTAATAATATCGTTCAGTCAGTAAAGTCTGGGATTGATAAGTCATTTTTTTGTTGATGATTTCTCTATCTCTGCCAAGGGGAAAACCTTGGCTGCAGCTGAGCGTCAACTTCAGTTGTGTGTTAATCGTGTTCAGCAGTGGGTCACTGAAAATGGATTTAAGTTTTCAGCTACTAAGACAGAGTGTATTCATTTCCATAGGAAAAGATCGCAGGTCTAAGAACCAGGTATCAGTCTCAATGGTCAGGTAGTTAAAGTTTCCAAACAAGTGAAAATTTTTGGGGGTTATTTTTGATAGTAGGCTTTCCTTTTTGCCTCACATTAAGTACATTAAACAATCTTGCCAGTCAGGTTTGAATGTTTTAAAGGTTATTAGTCACACTGATTGGGGTGCGGACAGGCGAACTTTGTTGCGATTACATCGGGCTTTGGTGAGACCAAAGCTAGATTATGGGTTGTGTGGTATATGGATCCGCACGAAAGTCTTATCTCAAAGCTCTTGATCCAATTCATCATCAAGGACTGCGGATTGCTCTGGGAGCAATTCGCACATTTCCAAAAGAGAGTTTGTATGTTGAATCTGGTGAACCCCCTCTGGAGCTAAGGAGATTGTGTGTCTTTCCATGAACTATTATCTGAATTTTAAAACTTCCTTTTACTATCCTATTTAAAAAAAAAAATATATATATATATATATATATTTCACTTGATTAAAACACACAATGCTGCGTGGATCCACACCTCCCAAACACTCACTCGAGGTAAAAATACAAAGCAAAGATAAAAACACTGATATTCAGTTTCATTTCGAATCATTCATTGCCATGCCATGAAGAAGCTTGTTGAGAGTGAAAATTTGTGAAGACATAAAAATGAAACTGAATATCACTGTGTTTTTATCTTTCCTTTGTATTTTTACCTCAAGTGTGTGTATGTGTGGTCAGGAGAGGGAAGAAAGGGGGCAGAATGACGAAAGGAGAGGGGCGGGCGGTGAGGGGCAGATGGTTAGGGAGGGGAGTGGGAGATGGAAAATCAGGAATGAGCATGAACAATGAAAGATTGGCGTTGAATAATGTTTCATTGTGCACCCTCCTATGCCCCGCTCCGCCCACTTTTTCAGCAGTTACTTGGACAGGGGTTGGGGGTACATTTATTGTGGGTAGAAGATTGAAATGTCGACAATCACTGCATTGCCACAATAACCAAGAACTGAATGAGCTCCCTAAAGCCATGTCTGTTTAAACTCCAGAGAGTGGCAGACACCACACTTCAATGAATGCTTTCTCACTTCAATGTTTCAGGCAATGAGAAAGGCGGAATGGTGTGGAAAAAAAAAAAAGAAAAAAAGGTGAAACAGAGACATTCGGCCCGCTGGCTTCGATGAGTCAAAAACTGCCATCAAGGAAAGATTCATGACAGGAGACGGATGGCTCTCCATCCTAACTACAACTCAGTGATTAAAACTTAGCCCTGCTTTAAAGAAAGACCCGGCAAAATATGTCCACCAAAGCCCGACAGTGGAGGACAGCAGCATGTCGATGTGGCTTATTGGAGTGATGCCGTTCTTCAGCACTGCGCGGCCTCCTTCATGGGCCAGGGGGAGTCAAC
>JADBJO010002745.1:0-20000 GCA_016801955.1 Conus betulinus
GCTTTCGTTACCTATGGCCAGTAACAGTGCTTTCTCAGTGATGACCCATCACCATGATCAATCGTTTACGACATGTGCACATGCATGGTTGCGGTATTCCTGTGACAAGGCCATGTGCACAGAACCAAGGCACCCAGGGACCTGCACAACCCGTTCATTTTTTTTTTTTTTGTTTTCACAACCCTTCCATCAACTCAGTGGGATCTGCTTTCCCGGAAACTATACGTTTTTCACAAAGAAAAAACACACCATGAGAACGCAACAAACTGGGGGGGGGGGGGGGGGGGGCCTGGTGGTGTAGGGAAGGTGAGGGAGGGGGGCAGGAGGAGCTGGAGGAGGGAGGAATAGGCGGAACAACGGGCTAAGTTGAATGGCTCAGCCTTTGTTTTCATAGAAACATACTCAAAGAATAACAACCGCAGAGAAAGTAGATAGTGACAAATACACATTAAACACACACTCAAAATGACCTCACAAACATAAACACAACAAAAACTAAACAAACACATAGTACATACTACATACAACACACATGTGCACACATAAAAACACATACACAAACAAATAAACAAATACACACACATTACATATTCACACACACACACACACACATAACACACACACACAACACACAAACCAACACACATATCACAAACATCTAGTATGACCTTCGGCTCAGGTTGCCGATGGAGTCTGTTCATCTCTGCTGCGTTCTCTTCTGCTTCTTGCCTGCCTGTGGCTGTGGCTGCTACGTTTCTTGTGCGCACTTGGGACCAAACCTCTGGGCATGCCCTTAGGGGCTCCGCGATGCATGGACTTGCCAGGATACTGGGTCCGGTCTGCTTGCACTTTTGTCTTGGGGTTTGGTGTACCAGTCTCGTTTTCCTTTAGTTTCTTTTGCGGCCGGGCCTATGAGCACAATGTCACACCAAGTGCACTGCAGGACCAAAATAAAGCAATAATATGTATAAAAAAAATTACGAAAAAAAAAACAAAAAAAAAACACCCACACACTTTCAAGACGTTGCGTCGTAAAACATGTAAACATGATCAAACGTTATCACCTAGACGGAAGTTAAAAACCAGAGTTACATCTTAACCATGTCAATCCCCAAGATCAAGGGACGAAACTATCTCCTGGTGAAAAACCACGTAAATTTTTCCAAGAATCAGACCAGCTCAACCATTGTCAAAGGACTACAACACCCGACAACGCGCCACACACTCAGTCACCTCCCTTCTGCTTTCAGCTCAGCTGCAAAATGCTTATTGTTATTTCTGCTGTTGTTGGACAGGTCACAAGAATAAACCTCCCCTTCACTGCTTCACAAGCGCCATCCACGCAGCTTCTACCACCACCCCATCAGCTTTTGACACACCCCGTACTTTCCTCTCCACGTACCCCTCACAATACTGCTGACTTCCGCTTTTATATCCATATCTACCCCGGCATCATTTCATATTTACTATTCTCCTGCGACTATATTTTCTCCAACGGCAATTCAACTGTTGTTTCACTCGCACAGTACACTTGCCAATATGGATCAAAGTGGACACTTCCCGTTTTTTCTCTTCTTTTAGTATCCTGTTCCCTACTACTTTCGTACATGACAATAGCCCTTACTGATATGGACCTGGCCAGCCCTGCACGTGTGAACGATGCTGGCACAAACCCAACTTTACGCCCTTCGCCCCAGAAGTGGCACAAATAAGTGAGGTGGTCCAATTAGGCGGTTCCCACTACAAGAAACACACATTGGTCAAAAATATTGGGGATGTAAAACGACAATGTGACAAGTCAAAAAAGAGAGAAATGAAGTCCAAGGTGGACCAATCATTGAAAATGAAGACGAGCTTTCTTCACCACTATTTTATTGAGGAAATCATTGGTGTGGGTGTGTGTTGTATGTGATGTGTGTGTGTGTGGTGTTGTGTGTGTATGTGTGCTGTGCATGTATGTGCTGTGGTGTGTGTGTGTGGAGGTGTGTGTTTGGGTATGGGCACCGTGGTGTGTGTAGTGTGTGTGTGTGGGTGGTAGTGTGTGCGTGTGGTATGGTGTGTATGCGTGGGTGGGTGGTGTGTGTGTGTGTGTGTGTGGTGTTGTGTGTGTGGTGTGCGTGTGGCATGCTGTGCGTATGCATGGTGCATGCGCAAAACACGCGTTGACCCCCTCCCGTAAGTCATATAAAGCATGTCTGTTTTGTATTCTACACAACGTGTGTGGCAACAGTTCAGTATAAAGCGACTCTCGGGGAAATGAAGTTTGGGTCGTGAAGAATGGAGCTTGTGGTGCAAAACGTCTGCACTCGGTAAACCAAATTTGTCTCGAAAGCAAAACAATGGTCTCACACTCACCTGTCTCTTCTACCCCAAGCTTGACAGTTTGGCCTCCCGAGCTCTCCACCCGTCGACCTACGCAGAGCACCTCCACAATTGGCCCTCTGGGCGGCCAGCTACGCTGACCCCGGAGCGAATCACACAATGCCAGGTCACCAAAGCGCTGCCCCAAGCAGTACACACCCCCACACACCACACCCCATTATCCCACAATCTAAGGACCACATCTACCGCTGACCAACAAACATACAAATTTGAAATGGAAACCCACAGTATGACTCACCCACCCATCACAACCTCCTCTAATTACAATTTGCTTGAAAGACACCCAGCCCTTTAAGAAAAACAAAACACATAACCCACCCCCCAAAACACACCCGATCCTGAATACATTTCACCAAACCTAGGTGAAACTCTGTAAACCATGCACATTCCCAATAATTTCCAATAACACGCGGCCCTCTTCTTGGCGCACCAGTCTCTATACTTGTCCATGCATGTATTGTCGTGGCTCTCACCAGTAGTGACTTTTTTTACTACCCCTGCCGCTTTCAACCAAAATCGCCTGCAGCAGGTCTCTTGAAATATTCTTTCCAAATCTACCCCACCACCCTCAAAAAAAAAAACTATATATATATGTAACACTATGTACAACGTACACTCACCACTGGGACTCGACCAATAATTTATGAGATGCCCCGCGGAAATACATTCATATTGATGAACGACGGTCTATCTGGGTTTCAATCTATGACCGTAACTTCCAACCCACCATATGACATTTAAAAACTATTTTGCTCTTCATGCCATATTTGATCACGTTGTTGCACAATGTGAAGATGGGCTTGGCAACGCCTGATTTATCTTGCAGATAGAACTCTCTCCCACTCTGATCTTCACTTTACCACCGGTCTTTACTATGCGATACAACTCTTGTTGTCTTAACAGTTTCTACAAGCCACGTACAGTTACACTTGTTTTTCACAAAGGTCATTGGACCTGTGGGGATAACACTTCTCACTTTCAGCCAGTACCCACAAGACACCATCTTGACCAATTCAAACTGGAAGACAATATGGCGTCTAAATATAATCCACCAAATGGCACCTCTCAGTGAAAAGCAACTTACTTCCCTTATACCATAAGGAAGCCACACTTATCTTTTTAGATGTGGTCTAGTACAAAAAGGCGAGACAGGGGGACCTCCATGGAAGATCTAATGTCATATATTTCAAGCAATGAATTGAATTATGGAATGAAACCTATGTTCTGAGTTGCTAATACCTAAAGCCTGATATATGTATATCCCTATGGCCAGTCTCACCATCCCATCCTCACCATGGTCCATGACAAAACTCTGTTGTCATTTATACTGATCTCAAAAATAATTCCTGTGGTTACTGAATCAGCAGAATTCCATCAAACACCAGCTCAATTCTTTCGCTGATCTCTCTTATGCTGCCTGAAAGACCAACATACACGCACACACACATCACACCACACACACACACACACACCACAAACACACACACACTGCTCACAGAGAGTAACACAGCGAAAACATACCCTGGTGTGTCCCCCAACACTGTGCTGTTGTTCAGGTCACGCAGGAGCCTTCAGTGCCTATGCTCGTACGGCCGTAGAGAAATTGTGGAGGCATATTCCAACCAAGGCGGCCATGGGCCCACGCCAGCTTGACTGGGGGCCACGCCAGCCCAGCCTGGCATTGTTCTCGCCACACTTTCGCATCCACTCGCTTCTCAGTGGGTCTTGCCTGCTGTCACTCAGTACGTCAAAGAATTTTATACATTCTGCATCTTCAGGACATATCTCCTACACACTGGCATCCAAAGGAATCCTAACTGAACTGCACTGTTGCTTCCCCCCAGTGCTGGCATGAATGTAAACTAGTTGTGTTGCTCCTACACTGCAGCTGTGTCTTGCGAAACGTGCGGGTCTTGGCGGTGTATGGGTGGTGTGCTGTCTTGCAGGATCATGTCTGGGGTCTTGTGTTTGCTACCCTTGATACTTACCTGTGGCAGTCACACTGCACTCCAAGTTGGGATCAGGGATATCCTGTACTCACAATTTGGTATCACACTTATACCGTCTCTTCTCTTTCTATAAGTACTACCTCTGCCTGCTTCCAAATATACACATCCCCTCTCTCAACTATCCTCAAACATACTCTGTCATTTCTTGTCGGTCAACAATGCATTCACCTTCATTCATGTCACAGAAATCTTCTCTCCCTTCAGAGATTTCCTTTCACGCTCTCATTTGTGCGCTCACTTTTTAGTAATAATGCTTCTCAGGAAAATCTGAAGCCAACAAACAAGACTGTATTTTTGTGTAAGTTGTGATATAGAGCGCAAAAAAAACTCTTATCTAAACGGTTCTTTCCTGATCACGACACCATTGTGTCCTAAATAGTCAAAATACTCCACTAAGTACTGCTCAATTTATGGCCATTGAAGCTGCAGAAAGAAAAAGGGTCTACTATAAAACTCTATCCCTTTCATCACCTGCCTGTGTCCTGTGGCCCCACAAACCAACGCAGGTTGGGTGACTTCTCCTCCAAACTAACTAAGCGCACCAGTCAATGTACGTCAATGTCTACTGTTTTGCTATTCAAGTTGAGTGTCATGCGCACTATTGGAGAATGAAGTGTGCCTCGTAACCACTGACTGAGATGTCCCCCTGCGTGAGTACCATACCAGTTCGTTGAGGCGTGCATTCTACCAAAGACCCAGATCAAACTATGCTACCAAGGATTTCTGGAGGCGTGCATCGTGTTGGATCCATGTCTGTGGCCATGACGAGCAGGAATGGAGTAGTGCTTCTTCAGGGAGACAGAAAGGAGAACAGAAAATGAGACCGGCAACAGCAAGAAGACATTAACAGTGCTGCAAGTAGTGATCAAGTTGAGGATTCCATTCCGGAGTTCTCTAAGTGGCTAGAGTGTCAGTTACAACTGGGACCATTAGAGGGGTTCATGGCTCTCGTGAGGGCACGAACACTCGCCTTTCTCTTTCTGTGCTTGCCGGGTTAACTTTCCTGGCATGAGCAAGTAGTCAGCCAGTTTTGCGCTGCTGGGTGGAACAGGGAGGTTTTGAAACGGCTGTAGAAAAATCTGATGTCCAGTGCTTGGTTCAAAAACTCACAACGGTGCGCTGGCTGTGCCGAGCTGCACAACTCTACGCATGGTGTGACCTGTGAGGACCGGAGATTACAACAACCATGCCACAAAAGTTCAGTGGGAGGATAGGAAGCAGGTGCGATAAATGAGCTAGAGAGTTAATGACTATGTTTCATGCTTCCTGGGAACGATGTATCAAGTAGTTAAATGGAAAGTTACAATAGAGATACACTAGTTTGGATAAAGAAGCGTGTGATGTGGTGTTGTGTTTGTTGTGTGTTGTAGTGTGTGTGTGTGTTGTGGGTGTGTGTGTGTGTGTGTAGTGTGCTTTGCGTGTATGTGTATGTGCTGTGTGTGTGTGTGTGTTTATGTTTGAGTGTGTTTGGTGTGTGGTGTGTGTGTGTTGTGTGTGTGTTTGTGTGTGTGGTTTTGAGTGAGTGTGTGTGTGTGTGGTGTGTGTGGGTATGTTGTGTGTTTGTGTGGTGTGTGTTTGTAGTTGGGTGTTTTCACCGCCACCCAGTTAAGACACCATACCACGGGGTGTCGAGGTGTGACGCAGGTCGGCGTGCTACTATTTACCCCGACAGCCTGGATTCCGTGCGGATGCAGTGCAATCACATTCATGGCCACTAGTCCCGGCAGGCTTTCTGGCTGCACCCAAGTCCTTGGATTTGGCAATTGTCCATACCTCTGTGCATCATTCTGCGCTGGTCGAAACATGCGAGTTTGGTACGAATTTTTGGCCAAATCTTTTAGCTCTCACTTGATCTTCAGGACCGGTCTGCCGATTCGCCGTGACTGCGTCCCACACGAAGTACGATTCTTCGAGCTTCCGTTTTCTACCTGTCTTCGAGATTCTTACGGGCCTGTGTTCTGATGTGGTTGGCAGCATTATGGGTACATACGTGTGGACAGACACAAAGATGTTTCATTCTTACTTCTTAACTTCTGCGTTCGCTTTGCACTTCCAATCCCAATCTGTGGAATCTCAAGTGAGTCAAAAAGCTCCCACCACACACATTCTCACTTATTTAACTTAGTTCTACGATACACAAGATGTCTGGCATTGCCTGTTTACTGTCTCAACTAAAGCGGTCCCCTGGTTACCTAAGTAGAGATTTGCGATATTGTGGCCAAAGGAGAAAAAGGCAACACATCATATCTTCAACTTACCAGAAACGTTCCCTTCTGTGTGTGTGTTGTGTGTGTGTGTGGTGGTGTGTGTACGTGAGTGTGGTATGGTGTGTGTTTGTGTTGGTGGTTTGGGTGATGTGCGCATGTGTGTATAGCGAGAGAGAAATAGAGGTAGAGAGTGTGAGTGTATGGGTGTGTGGGTGTGTGTGTGTTGTGTGTGTGTGTGTTTGGCGTGTGTGTTGTGTGGGCGCGTTGGTGGGGTGTGGTGCGTATGCGTGTGTGTAAGAGTTGATCTCTGACTTTGAAAAATAACCAGAGAAAAGGCCTTCTTCATTAACCCCCTGTTGAAGCACCAAAGATATTATTAAACTTATGGGTACATTTTGTAAATTTGGGTTTAAAACGTCCCTGTCAACTAGAGCAACATACTCCCTGTGGCGTCCATTCATGTGTCGACCCGCACAGCACCCAACTAGTAACCTACTTTGCCAGACTGTATAGACATGTAACCTGCATTCCACCCCCCCCCAGGCATCCAGTACTTCACTTATATCCCTGCTGAGCTGTTAAAAATGCTTAACTGCTCCTCTTTTACACCCCTGACATATATACCTGAAAAGTAGTTTTCAGAAATACTTACTGTGACCAAGCAAGTGCCTATCGCTATGATGGTGTAGATATGCTTGTTGACATAAGAATATGAAAAGCACACATACGCAGGAGGTGGCGCTTAAAATCCTGTCGCTCACTAGTTCCGTTTACCTCACTGCTGATCTCCAATCCCCTCCCCCTCCCCCCAACGCCCACCAACAATACCCGCCATTGACACTACACATTCCATTTGTGGAATTGGTCTTTGGATCTGCGAGTGCACATTCAGTCAAGCACCCACGCCAGAGGTGGGGACACATGTGCTGGACAGGTTAGTAGGTGCTGCAGTCCAAATCTGTGTCTTTAAAAAAAAAAGGTGACTGGAGAGGAAACACTTTTTTTCTCGGCAGATGTTTTGATTAAGGACCGGCACGGCGGAGGGGATAGAAGAAGCATAGACCAAGGTTGAGATTATTTAATTTTGTTTTTCTCATAGGAAACAAGGCTTACCATACCCCAAATGCGGCTCTCGGATTTGTCTCCCTGGTGTACTCTTAAACTCGCAGCAAATTCAGGTTGCTAGGCTCACCCTTAGATGCATCATGGTTCTGGTAGGGCCTATTAAGCATACAGAATATGCCTGGATTACTTCTTCGAGGTCGATGAGGGAATGAAAAGTAACCAATGCCTAAATTTGAGAATACTCCGATTGATGTCAATTCAGTCCCCTGCTCTCCCTTACAAGTTATTGGCATTCCTCTCTTCCCCTGGTCTCTGGGTGTGGGGTACAAACTACTAATCCAAGCATGTCATTTTGTGTTTGTGGGTGGGTGCAAAATGTCATGAACGCGCAATTGATCGAAACTGGGGTGACTGGCCAGCCACCTGAAAATGTACATTGTCATGAAGCACAAATTGATGTACCCGCTTCCTCGCCCATCGGAAATAATGTCAAGGTCATGGAAATCAAGAGCCGGTCTGGCATTTGCAACACTTCTGGACTACAGCACAGTCTCGACCAATCCGTGCAATGTCAAGGCGAACAAAATGGCAATTTCAACTAACTTGTTTTACAATCACCTTTCTTTAGTCTTTACATCTCTCCCACCTTACAGTCTGCTGTTTCTTGAAATTACAGCAACATAGCTTACTTGTGGCACGGTTTATGTGGAACAGTTTTTTTAACAGTCGTTTCATGCTCTCAGTTACAGTCACTTCTTTCTTACGACTTTACATTACATTACAGGCAGCCCCCCTGAAGATGATTGAAAGGTGCCAGATACTGACCAACATCAAAGGCAAAGAAAGAGACCTGAGTTTGGGGTTTTTGGGGACCAAGTAAAACTTTCAGACCCACTTGAAGGCAAAATGTGAGCCAGGACTTTGGTGTATAAAAAAGAAAGGAGGGTCTGAACATCAGAAAAGAAACACTAAATGATATAAAGCACAGAAGGCGTTGATTACTATCCTTTGACAGCTATCAATAAAAAAAAAAAATGAATATGAAACAAGACAAATTGTAGAATCAAAGATTTTCTGAAGCAGTCAAGGAACCCATGAGTCATGTCAAGAAAAGGAAGGACACTAAAGACAACCTCTCACAACCCCAAATGGATGTGACCCAGATCTTCTGTGAAGATCAGCCAAACGGACGATGATCGAATACCGAGGGCATATTGAGAAAACAGGATTTAACGCGCAGTTCTGTAATTGGTTTTTTTTTCAGAAATCTTAATTATTAAGGCCAGATCCCATTCTACAGAAGAACAAGAGCATTTGTTTGGGACAACTACGAGATAAATAAACTGATGACATTACTCAACCAAAACAACAAAGAACAAAACCAACAACAATGGGAACATGCATCAGGTATCCGATTGTTCACGACAAACATTCCCAGAATTTTCAGCTGTACTTTTCAGTCTTACTAGGCAGACACCATCCAGACATTGTTTGAGACGAATTGCCTTCATGCCGCTTTTCTCTCATGTCCTCTCTGAGATACCCCTGCAGGCTGGCTATTAGTGTTCCGGCACGTATCACTGCCAATCATCATATCGCCTCCACACACGTCTTCACACCACAGTCCGTATTTCTCCTGTTCTGGGTCGTCCGCCCCACTCACCTCTGACATCTTCTCTTTCTTCCCCAGCCGACCAGTTGTCGCCTCTGACGTAATAGTGTGTGAGTAGTGGAGTAGGGAGGAAAACAACAATCATACATCAAAACATCCTCGTCTTCTTGTACAAGCTGCTCTCTCACAGTTTGGCATGACTACCTTGGGATTAAAAAACGAAAGAGACACACAACACACACACCCACACTCCACAAACTTCAAAAACACACAGTAGCCGAACGAGCCTTCGTCACGATCTGCATCTACGCTATCATCTCTCCGGCATAGAACTTCTCCTATGCCCTAGCCACAGCGCGCAAGCCTCCGCCCAGAGGGGGGGCCCCGTTCTCCTCAGCCGATCCCCTATTACACACACACTCCCCACCCACACTGCCATACATCGGTCACACACTCCACACCACAAAGGCAAATTAGCACCCCTTAGAATTCAATCTTCACCTCTCGGTACAACATTTATCAAGCATGACATCTACTTCTAAACAGAGCCTGAGATGTTCTCCTAGAAAAAGCTCCCCAAACAACAACACAACAATAAACCAAGAATGAGACAGCTAGGTCCGCCCTCAACCGGCTCGCATTTTCACCACGACGTCATTGGCCTTGTTCTGGCGCTGCAACCGTCAACCAGGGCAGATCCTCTGGGCCCAAGGAGCTCATGACAAGTGACCTTCAATGCGAACCATGCTCATCTTTTATATTACAGCACAGTCACACTCTGGTGACTTTCTCTACCTTGCACATCTCCTGGATTCCATTCGTTTCCAAAGTCAAACTGCCCTCACCATTGTGTGTCTTTCACTGTTTTTAGCTCAATCACACGTAAGATGTCTGCCAACATGTGTGTGCACACTGCGTGTCCACTTTGGTCATAAAGGTCCCCCGGCCCCTGGCCCACTTTTGAAATAGGCCGTTACAGGTTCATCATAGCCTACCTCCCTTTTTTTATTTTTTTTTTTTGTTTTTTCGGTTTTTTTAAGCCAGCCCAACATTCTGACTAAACTGTTTCAGGAGGGTTTTTTTTTTTTCTTTTCTTTTTTTTTTGTACCAAGAAGAGTAGCCATGACATGTGTGATTCTTCAGTCTCTGGGTTTACGAGTCTGTACCTCAGACAGATGTTTTAGTTCTGTATCAGACTCTTTGGCCTGGCAATTTATTCTGGGAGAATAGATTTCTCCAAGTCATGTGAAACAGGACCTTGGGCTGGTTTGCTGCAGTTGCAAATCACCGCTCTTCGATATGCTGTGCACTGCCCGCCACGGGAGACTTGATTCTGGAGAGATTTGATCTGGAGAGACCCCCTTGATCCTGTGCTGTGTTCCGCGGGAAGGTAAGGTCATGTTGCTTGCTCCGCCCGCCCCTGCCCCGGGCACATACCGCCACCGGCCCGCGCTGCTGGTTCGAAGTCCACTCACAGTCACTACCCACACCACCACCACCCTCAACTTTAACTCTGCCAGGCAAGAAAACAAACCCTCTCTAAACCCACACACACCCTTTGAATTACCGTCTCAATCATGTTCTAAGACAGAGAGACTTACAGAGCAGTTCTTTCACATTCGGTTTGACAGGCGGAGCTGGGGTGAAGGGGGGGCTGCAACTTGCCGTTTGTGTCTGTGTGTGACGGCCCCCCGAGTCCACCGTGGACCGAATTTGTTACAGGGTTTACAGTGGTTGGGACTGACATTGGACGCTGTGGTGATGATGCCGTCTTGGCAGCTGGCGGGGTTTCTGCTTCAGATGTTGTGGGACTGGAAAATTCATGGACGGCCTGATAAGGGGACGGAAGTTTCATTGCCACTTACGAATTCTGAGAACAACCCTTACTGACAGGCTTAAGTTGCGGATGCACCTAAGTTGCGAGCACCTCGGAGGGTTTCTCCAGAAAAGAGGCAGAGTGAGCAGCAGCCAGCTATCTGAACGATCACTAATGGTAAAATCATATGGATGTCATCACAGTGTCCAACTGCATGGCACAGGGATCCTAGGTACATCGTTCTGCTCTGTGGCTGCTGGCACTGAAGTTCGCCATAATGAGGCACCTTGGCTGGCTCTAACTTTCACAAAGCGCGGTTCTCAATTGGGTAAAACGTGGTGGCCGGGTGAGTTGGGGTGGGGCCCTCCGCTCAGGAGTTGGGTGCTGGGGGTAAACATAATGAACCGTGGCGCGGCCGGCCGCGCGCTTGCTTGCCCCGTTTTGAGTTAGCCCTGGCCTTTCCTTCCATACGTTCAGATGTCTTGGCACAGTTCTGCCCATTTTCCCTCTTCCTGTGCGCCCAGCCATTGTCCCACTCCCCGGCACAAATTCGGCTTCCTCCCCTCCCCGCATCAATAGCCCACCACATTGTGCTTTGTGGTTGTCTCGCCCTCGCACTCACCGCCCGGCCGTCCCTCCGCCACCACCGATGTACCCCTCTCCCTGCCCCCGCGTTTTCTCTTTTCTGCCCTCGTCCTCCACCCCTTTGGGTGTTTTTTGTCCCCTCGCGCACTCTCACACCTACAGTCCCCCCTGACCCCTTCTCCAGTTTTTATCCCACTTCTTCGGGGCGCCTCTCTTTCCTCTGTCCCTCCAGCACAGCTGCCACGCGTGCGGGGGGCCTAACCAGCCCTCGGTGGTTGTTCGTGTCCGCTTTCTGTGCCGTACTTCCCGTCCCCGTTTGGCCATGCCCCCGGGCCCCTCCTCCCCTCTGCTCAGGCGTCACCTCATCCTCGCCGCTGCATCCTCACGCACCCCACCCCTCCACCTCACACACACCACTGTTCGCGCTTTGTCTCTTCTCCTTCCGCACCCCCCCTTCCCTCCTCCCCCTGCTGTCCCACGCCCCCCGGGGTCCCTGCAGCCCTCGTGACGTCCGTCTCTTGCCTGGCCTCTGTCTGTAGCTGTGCTGCATCCTCCCCCCCCCCTCTTCACCACCTCCAACAACGCCACGCAACTTCATACCCTCCGCCCCTTGCCACGCCATGCACACACAACGCCGCCTATCCTGACACACACACAAATCCCCCTCGCCCACCCATAACCACCCCCCCATAGCCTCCGCCCCACCCCGCACGGGCTTCCCCCCGGGGTTCAGGGCCACAGGCGTGTGGTGCCCGCGTTCTTTCTCGTTTGTGTGGTTGGTTCCCCCAGTGTTGTGGCCAGCATGGAGGCCCCGCTGAGGCGCGTGCCTGTCGTTGCTTGCGCTCCTGTGGTTGTACCGGCATCCCGCGTGGGTTGCACCTGTTTTCTTGGCGGCACCCCTGCCGCCGCGCCCCTTCTCCTCTTGTTCTCCTTGTCCCTGTTGTTTCTTCCCTTCGCTGTCTTTTTTCGTGGCTCTCTCTGTTTTTCTTCTTTCCCTTCTTCGTCTTCTTCTGGTCTCCCACCTCTGCGCCGTTTCCCCCTCTACCGCCCCCTTCTTCACACTCCCCGCCCGCGGGCGCGGTCTACGCCCTCGCTCGGCTGCGACTTTTTCTTCCCTCACTCTCTTAGTCTCACCCTCGCTCGTTTTCCTTGGCTACTCTTTCAGGCGTCCGTGTCGTTCGCATTGAGCGATTACTTTTCTCAACCTTGCCGTGTCCCCTGTCTTTTCCCCCTTCTCAGCCCCCTTGCACCCCACCCCCACCCCCATCCCCCCCCCTCCTCAGCTAATATGACAACCTCAACACCCCCCTGTGACATAACTCAGACACACCGACCACCCACCCCCCCCCCTCTTCCCGCTTTCTCTCTTCCAACCCTCCCCACGTCCCCCAACCACTACGTACCCACAACAGACGCACACACCACCACCCCCCACTCCCCTACACTCCACCCACCCACCCCCCGCACACACAAGACCCTACTCCCGACGACCCCTCCCAACCCCCCATCGAAACCCAAGCCGCCGCACGACAACAAACACACATACCCTCTCCAAGTTGAACTCACATCGTTGCTATGATGACGCACAAGAGACGTTTTTCACAAGCTGAACAACCAATCACAGACCACCCAACCATAGCAACGCGACGGTGCACGCCCCTGGTAACTGAGCTCCCCCGCAGCCTACCTGTGAGCGTACGATCATGACTGCCCACCGGAAATGCGAGACCACCCGTGGTTTCGCCAACCAACACGTCAAATTCAAGCCAACTAGCCGAACACAATCTCCTACATCCCTCGCCCGAGGTTGTTTTTTTTTACCCATGCACAATCCCTTCCCTTTCGGGCCGCACCACCATTTGCACCCCCTTCGTTGGCCTCTTGTGCCCCACGCCCGCACCTTGGAAGACACGACTCTATTCCTGGCACCCCAGTGCAAAACAGCCGAACACAAAAGCCTACCCTAACCATGCCCCCCCACCATACACCACTAGGCAAAACAGCCACACCACACCCACCGCCTCCCAGACAACACCCCCTGGCACAACCAAACACCCACCCCAACCCCAAAACGGCCACAACAAGAGGGCCATCAAGAACACTACTTGACCACACTTACACAATCACCGACGACCGTACCGGCCGACAGCACCTGCGGAAAATACCACGCCAAAGAGCGGACCCACACTCAAACAGACACTTACCCACACCGACCTCACCACCGCCACCGGCAAGACTCCCCTAGACAGAGAACAAAGGCACACGTACCGACCCCCGACAACCCGCGCCACCCCTACCCACGTCCCCAACCCGTTTCACCATCACCACACACCCCACAACGGAACTGACCCCTGCGACGACGTTAGCCTGCAGAAAACCACGACGACCTCACACCCAATCGAACGACAGCAGCCCACCCACCGGGTCCCCACGGTCATGCTGGCATGTTCAAACAATGTGGAACGCTTGTGTAACTTGGCCCAGTGCTTCCAGCAACAGCTTTGGAACCAGAAGCCAGCCGGAGAATACTGATGTGAAAGGGAACAGTCTTGTCATTGCCACGCTGTCCAACAGCCCTGTAAGCCGCAGTGAAGAGACTCTGCGAGGCACACATTGGGTTTTGATTGGTGCCAAAAGTAATCTTTCATGCAAAACCTTGGGCAGTGGTGGCGGGAATGAAGTCAGTAGATGATGGAGAAGGTGGCAGAACAAAGACAGAACGAAAATATGACAGTCACACAGTCTAACCCGGCATGGAGGAAGATCAGTGGTGTAGGTGGTGTGCTAAAAGCAACAGTAGTATGTTGCGCACTGATTGACCAAGCAGTCCGCTTTGTGCTTGTGCTGCAAGCTTTGCTGGAGACTGGCCTGGAAAAGCTGGTCCCAACAACGCTTTTTTCCCCCCTCCCCTGACTTGCCGAGCTATGCTCCAGGCGCTCTCACCCAGACCAGCAGGGCACCGCGGCCACATGGCCATGGGACAGTCGAGTGCCAGGAACCCCGCCAGCCCGACAATTTAGTGCGTGCCCCTCCGGCTTCTCGTTTTCTTGCGCGGACCTTCGTCGCTGGTCTTGCCTTGTGCCTTCCGCCCATTGTCCCCTTCCTCTGCCGCCCCGTCCGGACTTGCACGCTTTGCTTCTTCCGTGCTCGCTTCCCCCTTGCCCGCCCCTTCCCCCCCCGACTGAGAATCCACAACCCCACACAAGCAAACAAAGACACCACCGTCCCATTGCCGGTCCCCACACTCCCGCCGGTCCCGTTAGCTGCTCTGCCTGGCCGTGCGCGACCTCACCCCCTTTCCTCGCTGCCCCCAGACCACCCGTCCTGCCCCCAAGCCGTCGTATCCGTGGATATTGCCCAACCCCCTGCCACGCCCTCCCCCTGCCACACACCACACCGCCGTCTCTTCCCCCCCGGCCTTCGCCCGCACTACAGTCAGATGTGACACACCCACACAAACGACAAACCCGCGACCCCCGGCACCCACCCAGGTCTCTTCGGAGGGACTTCAAGTGCAGGCAGGGCGAGAGAGGGATGTATCATTAGGGAGTCGTGCAGTGCAGTGGACATGTGCTGCCAGGGAGGTGGTGGGGGTTGTGCGAGGAGGGCTGAGTACCTGCATCTTTTTGGCGCCGCACTCCTGCGACCCCGGCGGTCCCCTCCCCTTGGTCTTTTTCCCCTCGGCTGACCGGCCCTTCCTTTCCTTCTCCGGGTCTGCTTTGCTCCCCCCCGGGCCTGCCTCCCGCCCCGCGTGCCCCGCTCCGCTCAATCCCCCGATCCCCTGGTCCCGTCACCCCAGGCAGCACCCACAACCCCCGTCCACTTTCCAGGCACACACCCCCCGGGGCTCAAGAGCTATCCCCCGCCCCCCAACCCCCAGACGCTGCGGACACAACCCGTCCGGCCTGTCCCGACCCACACCACACATGCAAGGCCCCAACATGCTACAACCGCACCCTGCCATGCAACCCGTCAACTCTGGCTTGACAAGAATCGAACGGGGCCTTTTAAAGGGTGTGATGACTTGCGGGTCTTTTTCTTTCTACTTTTTTCTTTTGAATGACAACAGTGCGTTGTACCTCCGACAACCAGAAACCCGCGTGGCCTTGCGTTGGCCTGGGCACACACAGACCCCTCTTACCACACACACTCGGCCCCGAGCCCGTCCGTTCTCAGCACACCCGTCTCTCGTATACCCGTTCTAACATACGACTTCACCGCTAACCAACTCACGGCCTTCTGAGAGCTCATGAACCACACCCTGCAACCCAACACCGACCACACTCCCACTAGCCCTCTTGGAAGCCCCCTAGCTACTCCGCCTTCTGCCACGGCCCCCAGTTTGAGTCAAAGCACTCCCCCTCACTGTTTGCCGTCGCACTCTTCCCCCGGGGCCGCTGCCGCTCCTGTCGTTGGCTTCCTTTCCTGGCTCCCCCCCCCCCCCCGCCCGCCCCCCCCCCTCCGCTACAACGTGCTCCCAGCCTGTTGCCTCCCTATCCCCCACCCACGAACCAAAACCCTCCCCACCCCCCCCCACCCCCCCCCCCGTCGCCGCTGCACCCATGTAACCCTAACTAATCCCCCCCCCTGCGCGTCGCCCCCCACTCTTTGAACCCACACCGAGGACACCCTGTCCAGGCCACCCACCCCCACCCACCCAGACTTTCTTCCCACCCCCTCTACTCCTCTTAAGCAACCCCCACCACACACCAGCACCCCGCCCCAAACCCACACATCACACACACCGCTACGACCCCACACACAGACACCAACCCAGACAGACAGACCGCGCCACACCACGCACATACTCGTGTGCCTTCTGCAATACTACCCACCACCCCACACCGCCTTGCAGCCATCATCCGTCGCTTCCCCCTCCCTCGTGTCCCAGGTCCCCCGCTCACTCTCCCTCTCCGATCACCCCATCCCTGACCCCCCCTTCAAAGCCCCCTGTTTTTCCTTCACCCCCTCCCCCACAGTGACACCCACACACCCCAAAATAGAGACGCTCACAGCTCAGCCACCCTGCTGCAACCACCACACAGTCCACAACTCCACGACCCACCCCCCACCCCCACCATTTCCTATACCACCACAAACTGTCTCATTCACTCCCCTCCGCCTCCCCAGAGCTTCAGCTTCTTCTCGAACCCCATTCCCCGCGCCACCAACTTGACCACCTCCTGAGATCACACCAAGTCCCCGCCAGTCTTGTTACACCAACACAGCTCTCGCCCTCCACCCCCCACAAGTTGCTCATTCAGCGGGTAGCGAACCCATATTCCACACTTACCCCCCACTCCAAAACACCAGCCTAACTCCACCACTGCCACCCCCATTCTTAGCTGCGCTGCTGTGCCCGCCTGTGCTAGTCTCGCACCCGAAGGAATGCGCCCTGTGTCACAAATCCCCGACCGAGTGTAGTGTGCTACGGTGCGTGACGAGTAGATGATGATGCTTTGCTCGTCGAGTACTGTGTGTAAACATGCGATGTTAACGTACGTGAGATGCTATGCCATACCATGTGTGTGGGTCGAGTTTCTTTTCGTTCTTCTCACTCCCCCCGGGCGCTAGAAAAAAACACCCACCCCACACAACCCCAGACAATAACCAAACCCAACAGCACAGAACAGCATGACCTCCCGTTACCCTACTCCTTTTTTGAACAAAAAAACCCCCTTTATCCCCGTCATAAAGAAGTGGGAGGCACTCGTTGCCCCAGATAACCCACACCAACCTATGTGAGGAGCAACAACAAGAAACAAGACACACAAAAAACCTCGCACAAAGGAGGTAACTTGTCCAAACAAATGCCTTGTTCTTATGTAGAATGGATCTGGCCTTAATAATTAAGATTTCTGAAAAAAAAAATTACAGAACTGCGTTAAATCCTGTTTCTCAATATGCCCTCGGTATTCGATCAGTCTCTTTGGCTGATCTCACAGAAGATCTGGGTCACATCCATTTGTGAGATGTTGTCTTAGTGTCCTTCCTTTTCTTGACATGACTCATGTTTCCTTGACTGCTTCAGAAAATCTTGATTCTACATTTGTCTTGTTTTCATATTCATTTTTTTTTTTATTGATATTGTCAAAGGATAGTATCAACGCTTCTTGTGCTTTATATCATTTAGTGTTTTTCTTTCTGATGTTCAGACCTCCTTTCTTTTTATAACACCAAGTCCTGGTCACATTTTGCCTTCAAGTGGTCTGAAAGTTTTACTTGGTCCCCCAAAACTCAGGTCTCTTTCTTGCCTTTGATGTTGTCAGTATCTGGCACCTTTCAATCATCTTCAGCTGCTGTAATGTAATGTAATAAAGAAAGTGACTGTAACTGAGAGCATGAAACGACTGTAAAAATTGTTCCACAGTAAACATGGCAGTAATTCAAGAAACAGCATGTAATGGGGATACTGTAAAGAAAGTGATTGTAAAACAGAGTTGATAACTTCCATTTGTCATTCAGAATTTGGGTTGCTGTAGTCCAGATGTTGTCACATGCAGACCGGCTTGATTCCATACTTGACATATTTGATGCAAGGAATACATCAATTTTGATACATGTACATTTTCAGGTGGTGCACAGTTTCTGATCCATTGGTTTCATGACATTTTGCACAAACACAAATGAATGCTTGGATTGTAGTTTGTACCCCACACCCAGAGAAGGGAAGAGAGGAATGCCAATAATTTGTAAGGGAGAGCAGGGACTGAATCAATCGGAGTATCTCAATATTTTAGGCATGGTTACTTTTATTCCCTTCATCGAAGAAGTAATCCAGGCATATTCTGTATGCTTAATAGGCCAAGCACATGATGCATCTAAAGGGTAGCCTAGAACTGAATTTGCTCCAGAGTTTCAGATGTACACAGGGAGACAAATCAGAGCATTTGGTATGGTAAGCCTTGTTCCTAGAAAAACAAAATAAAATAAACCTTCTCCTCTACCCCTCCTGCCGTCCTTATCAAACATCTGCCGAGAAAAAAAGTTTTCCCTCTCCAGTCACTTTTTTTAAAGACAGATTTACCTCACTAAACTGTAGCACTGTGTCCCACCTATGGGTTTGTGTTAATGAATGTGCAGAGATGAAAGACAATTCACAAATGGATGTGGTGTATGTCTTGGAGTTTTGGGGGGTGGGGGAGGGGATGGAGATCAGCAGAGGTAAACGGAATAGTGAGGGACAGGATTAAGCGCCCTTCTGCTGTATGTGTGCTTCAATATTCTTATGTCAAGAGCATATCTACACCATATAGGATAGGCACTTGCTTGGTCAAGTAAGTATTTCTGAAAACTTACTTCAGTTGTAAAATGACATTTAAGGCATTTTTACAGCTTCAGAGTAAAAGGGATGCTAAACACATGGAATGGAAGCACATATGCAGTAGTTTGCTCTAGATTGGAAAGGGAAGTTTTTAAAACCAAATTTACAAAATGTACAATAAGTTAATAATTATTTTTTGATTCAACAGGGGGTTAATGAAGAAGGGAATTCTCTGTGTATTTTTCAAAGTCAGAGATCAACTCTTACACACACGCATACGCACACACACACACATACGCGCACACACACACACACACGCACACACACACACACACACACACACACACACACACACACACACATACACTCACACTCTCTCTCTCTTTCTCTCTCTCTCACACACACATGCGCGCACACACACACACACACACACACACACACACATACACACTCACGTACACACACACACACACACACACACACACACACACACAGAGGGAAAGTTATTCTGAGTTGAATATATGAATGTGTTGCTTTTTCTCCTTTTCCACATATCGAATTAGCAAAGAGAGAGAGAAGTAAAAGAATGCAGACATCTTTGTATCTGAATAGTAAATATGAATGTGTTGCTTTTTCTCCTTTTCCACAGATTGAATTAGCAAAGCGAGAGAAGTTAAAGAATGCAAACATCTTTGTGTCGTCCACACGATTATGTATCCATAATCTGCCACCCAAAGTTGGATGAAAAGGAGCTAAAGAAAGTCCTTCGTCAAACGATCAGCGAATCCAGCCTGAAGATCACAGAGGTATTTGAAATTTAAGTAATTGTTTGACCAGAAGCTTCAGATATTACCATCATTATGTTGCACTGCAGCCGCTACTGTGGCCATGACTTCTACTATCACTGGATCCTAGAATAAATAGCGTGGTATGGTAAACTTGTTCTTAAAACACACACACACACACACACACACACACACACACACACACACACACACACACACACACACTCACTCAAACTCACACACACACACACACACACACACACACACACACACAC
>JADBJO010002745.1:25000-87500 GCA_016801955.1 Conus betulinus
CAGATGATACATGGTGATGGTTCATCACCTGTAGGACAGGCATGGGAATGGCAGGAAAAAAAAGCGGTTAATGGTGTCGTTAGAAGAGGTATTAGTGAGGGCGCATGCCTCAGGGTTTTTTTTTTCTTTTAAACGACAGGAGGTACTCGAGCAATTGTAAAGCAGAGGCCATGACTAGTCTATCGTAGGCTCTACAAACCTCAGGGGAGGTGCAGTGAAAAATGAAAAGAGAGAAAGAGATGATGAAGATTAATATTCTTCAGATAAAGATACTTTCGTAATTTTTTTTTCATTTTTAAAAAAAAAATGATTGAATTGTTTTACTTTTCTTCTCAGGAATGTTTCCCTGGATAGAGTAGGGATTAATAGTCAAGTTTTTTGTTGAGAGCGATGCAGGCATAGTTTTTGGTTGGTTGGTTGTTGTTTTTTTTTTTTTTGTTTTTTTTTTTTGTTTTTTTGGTTGTTGTTGTAAGTCAATGATGTATTGCAGCAATTGAAAAGATTTTGCCGCTGGCTGAGGTCGAAGCTGGGAAAGAAAACTGTTAGATATCTGTGAAGACCAGGGAAATTTGTAAACGGATATTTTGTGTGACACTTGTGCAGCCAAACTTGACAAGAAAAGGTAGGTTTGAGTCCATGAGGACCTATTGATGTGTTAAATTGAAAACATGTTTGCGTGATTGTATGAGGTCATAGTGGAAAGAATTTTATGTAAATAATGGTAGAACCAAGTTTACTAAAAATGATAAACTGAGCGAGTGTTTCTGCCGTTATAAACAGTTGTAGGGGGGTAGTGAGAGCAGGAAAAGGGAAAACACTGGAATGAAGGTGGGGTCATGCTTAACAGAGCAAAGTTATTTGGTGAAAGAGTGAACCTGTTCTACTTGCTTCACTGCACACGATAAGTATATGTTGCTCATAAGTTTGAACAGTTCATATAGGTGGAACTTAGGGACCAGACCAGCACTGAAATGAGTAGAGGGCTTGTCAGCCAATCTGCCAGTCATGAGGTACCATGTTGGGTGGGATAAATGTTGCTCTGTCCAATCACTACACACGCACCTGATTCAGTTCAGGTTGTGGAAAAAAAGGATTGGGCTCCATCTTCCATGATGCTGTGATCCAGACAAGGTGAACCTGTAGCAGTCTACTGTCCCCCACAGCCATCACGCTATGAGATTTTAATCTTTACACACTTACAGAAATGCCAGGCAGAGCCAAGTGATTATACACGTTAGTGTCATTTCAAATACTTAAGCATCAGTAGTGTGTTTGGCTCCTGCAAAATTCATGCCTATCTAAATCCACCCAAATTTCACTGAGCTAACAGAATTCTGAAATACTCTGCAGACCTAATGACCAAGTTGTGTATTGTGTTGCAGATGATGAAAAAGAAAAAGAGGAGTGATGTGACAGACAGCGTGGACCGGCTGATCAGCAAACACCAGGGGAAGAAGAGTCGTTGGTTTGAATCCTCCTAGAGATAACTGACAACTGGCTTCACACAAGTCCACACATTATCACTCATGACAGTGGACAGGCAGCCTCCATTGTTGCTTGGCTCAGCACTGAAAGCATTGTGTACCAAAGGCTGGATGCACAATCAGGCATTAGATTATCAAGGAATTTTCAAGAGAGAGAGAGAGGGCGACAATACAATGAATAACCGGATCTACATTTGTCTTGCGTGGGATTTGTCTCAGAGCTGTAGTTGTGGTTCCTTTTTTTCAATTACACTTTTTTTTTTTTATTGTAGTTCTTTTTTTGTTAGGAGTTGGTACGTATCATAGATGCAGAGCATGATGTTACGCCAAAAATAGGTCAGACGATAGGTGTATTAAACCTCCTGCATAGTTATTTTTTTTTGTTGCAGCCAGAGGAGAGAATCTTTGGTTCTTTTCTCCTCCTCCTCTTTAGTATATGGTTTAATCACTTTTTACTCTCTTTTTTCCCCTTAACCATCACCACGAATGATGAGGCAGACAGATCTAATCAATGACCCACCATGTTTGACATTAAGTGCAGGTTTTGGGGAAGGGGAGAAGGGTGAGAGAACAGAGGGCTGTAATGCACGCTGCATGAAGTTCAGATCTTGTTTGTTCTTTACATGAGACAATGCCAACATCCAGCCTGTGCTTGGTACTAAAGAAGGCACAGTCCAGTGTGACTGATGTTGATGAAGCACCTGCGTAATCAGTGCTGATGGATGAAAACTGTGATTGCAGCTCTGAAGAGATGGAAATTATGAATAGATTTTGCTAATGTGTTTGTGTGTATGTATGTGCATGTGTGTGTGTGTGTGTGTGGTTTGTGGCTGCTTTTAGACTGATTTTCCCTGTTGGTGACAAAGTGACTTGCGGTAGGTTTGTGGACCGTTCTAAAGTAGTGTTCTGAGGCTGGTCTGACAGGTGAAGTGTAGATGTGCAAATGTTCAAGTCTAATGAGAGCATGCCTTTAAACACCTGTGTGTGTTCTGTATAAGACTGTTATTTTATGCAGATACGAAATTTAGGTTGTTTTGATGCTGTTACTTTCTTTTGCCTATGTGTGTCAGTGCATTCAAGAGTGTGTGTGTGTGTGTGTACATGCAGTTGCGTATGCAGGTGTATATAAGACTGGATGTCAGATTTGTCTGATGCATTTGATCTGTAACTTGAGTAATAAAGATATATGATTCAGCCAAAGTATGTCTTTACATATGAGTGTGTGTGTGTGTGCATGAGCTCATGTGCATGCACTTGTATGCTGATGCTCTTGATGACAAGTGTGTGTTACGATGTTGCTGCATGTCAAATCACTGACAGAGCCGGTGTACAGGAAATGTATGAACAACATCAGTTAGTTGTTGAGTGGTTACACAGTTGTTTTGTGCAATACACTTGACCCCAAAAGTGGATAGGTCAAATGAACCCCAAATCTGGGAGGTCCCAATAATTCTTATATTGTATAGCAAAATGTTCAGCTAATTTGATATTTAAGTATGACAGACCAAGGCTCTTATCAAACCTCTCTTTCTTTCCCTCTCTCGCTCTCTCTATCAGTCAGTCTGTCTGTCTGTCTGTCTGTCTGTGTCTCTCTCTCTCTCTTATACTGATCTCACACACACACACATCCCCCCCCCCCCCCCCCCACACACACACATGATCACAGACACACAAAGCACTAAACACACAACAGATTCACACACACACACACGCACACACAACACACACACACACACACACACATGTAATTCTGAATACAAAATATTAAATTTTCATGAAAAAAAAAAACAAATCACAGACACACAATGCACAAAACACACAACAGATTCACACACACACACACACACACACACACACACACACACGTACACACATGTAACTCTGAATACAAAATATTAAATTTTCATGAGAAAAAAACAAAATCACTGCCTGTTGAAACAAAGTGCTGACCATTGGAAGCACAGTGTGTGTGTGTGTGTGTGTGTGTGTGTGTGTGTGTATTTTGTGCCTTGTGTGTCTGTGATCGTGTGTGTGTCTGTGTGTATCTGGGTGAATGTTGTGTGTATCCTTGTGTGTGTGCGTACGTGCACGCATGTGTGTGCACGCGTGCATGCATGTGTGTGTGTGTGTTGTTCATGTGCGTATGTGTGTCTGTGATCATGTGTGTGTGTGCGTGTGTGTGTATCTTGTTCATGTGTGTGTCTGTGATCATGTGTGTGTGTGTGTGTGTGTGTGTGTGTGTGTGTGTGTGTGTAAATGTCGATTGTAGGTATCTTTTTCCCTATCAGTTTGACCCTGCTGTCGCCTCCTATCCTGTGAATGCTTTGGTTTTGTCTTATTGTGTGTGTGTGTGCATGTTTATGACTCATGAACACAGAATTTGTGTGTGTGTATGTGCGTGTGTGTGTGTGTGTGTGAATGTGTGTGTGTCCTGCTTATATTTTTTAGATGAATTGTTAAAACTTGTAAAACGCCCTGTAGCCTACATTGTTAGGATGGGCGCTACAGAAATTGTTCTCATTATTATTATCATGATTATTATATATTACATACTTCAGCTGTATAATTAATCCAAGCGTAGGCTTACAGTGGGTGGGGGGAAGGGGGGGGAGCAGGGGGGGATTGTCACACCTTCAATGCCCACTCTAGCCGACGTTAACATATTGACGAATCTGATGCGTGAACTGCAGGAGCTCTAGCAAAAAACAAACGAGCAAACAAAATGACAACAACAAAAGAACAAAACAAAAAGAAAACAAAAAGACGAAAAAAAAAAAAAAAAGAAAAAAAAAAAAAAAAAAAAGAAAAAAGAAAGAAAGGGGGAGTGATTGGGAGAGAAGAAGCGCAAAGTGAAAGGTATAACCAAGATGAAAAAAAAAAAAAAAAGAAAGAAAAAGAAGAAAGAAAGGAAGGAGGAGAGGGGAGGAGAAAAGAAGTGCAACATGAGAGATATAGGCTAACCAAGATAAAATGGTGCCGGATCTGCGGGTGGCTGACGGGTGTATAGTTTCTCTGTCTATCCCCCACACTCTCATCCCTACCACCACCACCCTTTTCTCGCCTTCCCCACCCCGTTCCCCCCGCGTGGACTGAAGCCCCAGTGCTACACTCCAGCCGAAGTATAGCCCAAAGCGTGCGAGCTGCCACACCCAGTGTACAGCAGATGTTCAGAAGATAAGTTCAGCGGTCCCACGTGTGTTATTCCCCTGTTTGCGAATGGTTGATCAGCGTGTTAACCACTGAAGTAACTGAAAGTACTGACTGAAATACATCCAGGTGCGCACGCACACACACACACACACACACACACACACACAGAGGAGAGTGGGGGGAGAGGGAGGAATCGAGGGGCGGGAGAACTGATATTAATGCATCTTATTGACATCAGTTTTGTTTCTACCGCTCTGTCGTCAGTGAAGAGACTTCATGATAGCGATTTATAAGAATACAGAGAAAAAACGACTGATGATAATCAAGATAGAGTTAACGCGCATCTGCATGTAAAGTAGCACAACTTTGCGTATAAAGTAACAAAATAGATATTTGTGCTTCCAAAGTACCGAACTCGTCATAGTTAGATATACAAGTCAATCAATAAAAGACGAAGCTGGTTTTGTTCGTTTGTTTCGTTTTGTTTGTTTTTTGTTGTTTGTTTTCGTTTTACCGTCTACAGAGTTTGCAAACAATCTGAGACGAATGATGTGACGATGGCTATTAATCCAACCTTTGTGATCTGTTCAGTTCCTGATGTTTCTGCTTCTAAAACCAGGAGCATGGCTTCACAGATCCTGTATTCTTGGAGCACAGTGAAGGCCAGGGATGGGCCAGGAAGCAAGACAATCCACTGTGCTGTAAACATTGGTTTCTGGCCAGCTACACTGAAAGAGAAAAAATGGACAGATAGATGAAAAGACAGATAGACAGACAGGCAGACAGACAGATAGATAGATAGATAATCAGTTTAACTGAGGGCACTTCCACAAATAATACTGTACACTTATTAACAGGAAGCCATGCATTTTCAAATGCGGGGAACAACACACTTTGGCCTTGAACACCCATTTTGTAAGATTACTGCAGAGAGATAGAGAGAGAGACAGAGTGATAGAGTTTAATCATGCTTTGGCTATTGCCCGTCATGACGAGGTTACTTACTTTGTCACTGTGAGTTGATTTTAACATGGTGACAGCCCTGATATGGCCCTTTATGGTCGGCTGGGCTATAAGCACAATTATCTTGCCTTATCTTACTTACTTGTCCGATCTGACACTTATAAACAATGCTTTGGCTATTGCCCGTCATGACGAGGTTACTTACTTGTCCGATCTGACACTTATAAACAATGACATTGTTTACATTGATTAATAAGTGTTTTAACATTCAGGACAGTACAAAAGGTTCTGTAAATGTTAAACCTCTCACTGTTGTTGATACAGAAATTCCAATCTTGCCATCTGCACAAAAATAATCTTTCTGTAGAAGTTTCCAGAAAGTTGTTAATTCTCTGTACGCCTTGATTCAGCCATAAATGTCCAAATCCAAACATACAAAAATGAACAGCGAATATCAGGGGTCCAGTTGTTGTCACTCATGTCCAAGTCAAAAAGCATTCTGTAGGCTTTATAGGGTAGTCTACATCCGTCCATTCTTGGCTGTTCTGGCCAAAACTTAACAAACATAGCTGAGTTTACACATACAGGGTATCTCTTTGGTTCTCCATACATCATGTCATTAGGTATTCGTATTTCTATGCCAGAAGTCTTTGAATAGCAAACAAGTACATCTATTCGCAATGGAGTACAGCATTGTCGAGTCCCAATACCTCTGCACCATACTGAACAATAGACTGAATATGTGAGTCAAATAATTTTAAAAGGCAATAGTGGTAAGAACACTTCAGTTCAGATAACTTTTGTAAATAAGAAAAAAGAAGATTGAGAATAAATTCAGTTTAAACAGCTTTTGAAAACAACAACAACAACAAAAACTTAAAAAAAGAAAACTCAGCAATGTTCAAATGTAATTTGCTAACTGTTTACAAACATACTCAACACACTCAACAATCACAGGCTCAGTAATCCCATTGTACGTCTATCTTTCTCTGGCAGCTAAATAACACTCTTCCCTTTCCGGTGTTGCTTTTGTCCATATTGGCCTTTAGCTGCAAAGAAGCAGCTGTACTTGAAAGTGATGACACTAACAAAGCACGGGAGATTAGATATCCAAATTAAAACAAAAATCATTTAAACAGTCGAAATGATTTGGGGGGGGGGGGGGGGGGGGGAGGGTAAAATTTCTTTGTTCATTCTAAAAATTTTCAATTTGGGGAATGTGGTTTCACCTTCCACAAGGCAGAAGTTGGTGACTGGGCAGATGCAAAAGTGGTGTCCCATGTGATCTCATGTGCTTTCTGTCTGTCGTCACGCTCAGACAGCACAGTCAGACAGTCCTGCATCATGTGACAGGCTGGTCATGGTTCCACGCGACCCTACTGACTGGTGTTTGAAGAACCAGGATGGTGCGCGCGCGCGCGCGCGTGTGTGTGTGTGTGTGTGCGTGCGCGCGCGCGCGTGCGTGTGTGTGTGTGTGTGTGTGTGTGCTCGCGCATGCTTGTGAGTGCATATGTGTGTGTGTGTGTGTGTGCACGTGCGCGCCCGTGTTTATGTGTGCGTGCCTGTGTGTAGGGAGGGGGGCGGGTAGGGGGGGATGGAGAGGGCGTTTTGATCACAAAGAATGTGATATCAGACATGCAGATCAACAACAGCGTCCAACAAAGTACAAACAAGATGTCCAGCAAGCTTTATCAAGCGCAACCTAGAGATCGGCAACCACAATGTCAAGTGACCGCCTAGAAACCGGCCCTGATGACAGCTATGTTACAGTATGCTCGGCTGATATGTGCCCCTTTCTCCAACACAAGTGCTAGTTTCTGATTAGATCCAGGAGGTGAAGGCCACATGGGGCTTCGTCGTGCATAGTTTGTTGGTAGAACTGAAGTAGGCAAGTCTCAAAGCAAGAGAGAAGGACTGAAAGACTACACGTAGGAACTGCGCCAGAACCTCGTCGAGGTCAAAGCAGAGACGTTCTGGTCAAAGCTAAGGTACCCCTTGACCGCCCGTCTGCTGAAAAGAAGCCAGTGACAGTCCTGCCCTGACTTAATCCTATGATGTCCCCTCCCGTACAACCCTTTCACACCAGAAAACCTTCCTGCCGTGCCCCTCACATTTCCATTCACCCAGGGAGGGCAAGTCTAAGTAAGGGGAGGGTAGCCAGTACGTTCTCCTTCTCTGGAGCTGTTTTCCCTCCTCTGCGAACGCTTCCACTAACACTTAGGATAGGTTTCCAGCCACTGATTGTAGTGTAAGTGAAGTATGGCACGGAGCTGATTGGGTGTACTCACAGACATGTACATTTGAAATCGATGGGTGTACCCTTGAAAACTACTCCTGGCCTGTAGCGGGAGAGGCCTATACTACCTTGAACATCATTACCATCATTGGGCATACATCTGTTTCTTTATTAGCATTTTGGTGCATTTTACAAATACTGTCGGAATGTCCTCCAGTTGCAAGTGGTATTTTTCATCGGCCGACAGATATCAAGAGAAAGAGTTCACAGGGATGCCGGGCTAGTTCTTATTTTTCTGGCACCAAGTGATGGCATTGAACCAATAAGGTTCCTTAAAAAATGAAAGGACTGGTAGAGTTGTTCACTTTGAGCTGTATTCACTAATTTTAGAATGTCAACATTTCGCAATGCACCGAAAACACTTACATGGATTATGGTGTTTTGTGCATGTTTTATTTTGTGGCTTATGGCCACACGCTCAGCAGACGAAACCAATGTAACCAGAGTGGTGTCCCTTCGGGCGCTGCGGCCAGAGTGATTTTTACTCAGTTTTTATGAAAAATGCCTGGCGGACGACGAATATTTCACGCATTCAGCCTGGTTCGGCTTATCCGTCGACCAAAAGTTGTGGATCATCGGGAAGGTAAATTTAGTAGATGATGAATTTTATATAGAGAGTATGCAGTGAGTACAGCTCCGAAATTTGGTTGAAACCTGAATCCGTGAATCGCTAAAAAAAAAACCGACAGGGGGAAAGAAAGGTACCAGCGTGTTTCACTGTAGGCAGTGAATGCTACATCCTGAATGGGCTGAATTGGGACCGAACCTTCTTGAACGTGGAATCAACTTTCGTAACACTCAAACAGTAATGCACGATTTAAAATCGATAGCAAGACCAGTGGTTTGAAAAATAAGGCAATGAATTGAACCGTAATCGAGTCACAAACAGTGGCTCTTGTTCTAATACCGAAAACGAAACTCGGCAAGCAGCATTATAACATGATTAAACAGTAAATTGAAGGTCGAGTAACGCATGGCATTCTAGAGCTGCCGTGTAGTTTACATCTCCAGTATTAAGAAGTTGTGGATCCAGTCACACTCACTCAGCTGAAATACATCGTGAGATTATTTGCCATTCTGATTCAGTGATTGACTTTGTAATATATACGAGATTGGGAGAAACTGGCATCATGGAAATTACCTGTACATTCCAGTACACATCACTTGAATGAAGAAACGCTTGGTAAATCATAAACAGCAATATAGGCTCTTCTCATTTTTCCCCTGAGCCCATCCATGAGTGGGATGAACTCCCAGCACACATTGTAGAGGCAGACTCCCCTGACAGTTTTAAAAATAGTCACCTCCCACCTCAGTGCTTACACTCTTGACAGTCTCACTGCTGCAAAACATCAGGAGTAAGATTAACCCTCTTAGTGCTCTGTATATCGATTTAAACTTTAAAGAAATGTAGTTAAAATCTAGGATGGGAAAACTCGTCGTACACCACATTTGAGAATTTGGCTTCTGCATACATATTATTTGCACTAGATATGCAAACTATATACATTTTAGAAACTAGAGATGTTGTAGAATCTAGTGAAATAACTCCAAAATATAAGCAGAGAAAATTTCTGAAAAAGTTATTTGAAAAGTAAGTCAAATGTTAGGAGAGAGACTCAGTTTCCTTCTGTACTACCTAACCACTTTAGACTGGAGCTAAAATGAAGACAAATATGTGCTGGAAACATGGGAAAGATGATAACTCTTTTGACTTGACCTATGTACAATAAATTGTGCCTCAAATGATGTACCTATAATTCAGCATCCAGACAATCAAATCTGAAAAAAATGATTACAAGACAGTACCATGATGGCAGATGAAGATATTCTTCACAGTGTAATCCAGAACAATGGCGAAAAGGTAATCCAAAACGTCAGTCACGTTGTTTGAAACACCACAGTTTTCCTGCTTGAATGTCAAAACACTTGAAACTTGAGAGAAAACAAGAAGAACATGTCCTTGGAAGACAAAACAAAGTTAGGGCCTTGGTCTTCCGTGGAAGGCTGAAAAGCACTTGGAGCAGAGTCCACGTCACATCCAGAACATTCCCAGCCAGAGCGCACATGAGTAGGATGGTCAGCAGCACAGTTCCTCTTTCTTCAACTCCTTCACTCTCAGCTTCTCTCTCCTCTGCAGTAGTGCTTCCAGATTCTGGATCACACAAGAAAACATGTATCCTAAGTCTTCTGTTCATTTCATTGTTTCATAATGGTGCAAGAGTTGTTACAGAGAGCTTGACTCAGTTTCCACTAAGTCTGATTTTCAGAAAGAAAAAAAAATATGCCCAGCATTACTTATTCATTCTATGAAAAATGAAGTCATGTATAAAATCATAATTTTTATAAGAATAAAATCTGAATCACTAGCATATAAAGAAGGGGAAGGGCTAGATAGCTTTCATTGGAGACACGCCCACACTGTTTCCAAACTAAAAAAAAAATAAACAAACAAAAGTTATAAATTGTTCTCTTCAGATCACCACTTTTATTTCTAAAGTGCTTTCAAAACACCTACAATCACCCAGAAACGATCTTCTAGTTTGATCAGGCCATAGCCTATCACTCCTGTAAGTAACCATGTACCCTGCCCCCTCCATCCCCCCTTCCTTCATGTGGCGGACCAACAAATGTAAATAACCAATGACTGCACGCAGCAAGTGTTCCATGACTTGACAAACAAAATAATCAAAGTTTATCTACTCACCTGCTTCGCTTTCGTTACTACTGCCTTCGGCAACTGATTGTTCACTCGTGCCCACTTCCATGCAACTCCTGCTCGACTAGGTCGCTGATTCACTCAGTATTTCAGTCAAAACCGACGAAAAAACTTCGAGATAACTGACTGACAAGGCTTGCCGGTGCACAATGGATACTAGCAAGTCATGTGAAGTGATCAACCCGGATGTTTAGCAGTGGTGGTATAATGGTTCTCGTCAGAGCCACGATCGTGGCCAACGCACTCAGGCGGTAAAGCCACGATCATGGCCCATCACAGTCAGCGGGTTTTTTAAAACACACGCAAACACAAACTGACCTGTATGAACGTGAGAGTGCAAGTTTAGGTGGGTGTGGGTAGGGGGTGTGCTGGTATGAGGGCCGCTGCGGCGGGGGGGTGCAGGGAGCCGTCATTAGGATGCCTGCCCATCACTTCTCGTCCCCTCCGATCCAGTTAGTAGGCAGGGAGTGTTAAATGTGATCTGGAGTAAAAGTGACCTTCTTATGCAACTTGAAGAGCTATTTCAAGCCTACACAGGAAAAAGAAAAGAAAATGATTTTTCTTTTTTTTTTTTTTTAAAGTCAGGCAGCCGGTTCGTGGAAACCTTCTATTCTGTGGCAAAATAATCAGAGTGTTGATAGTGGCCACATAACAGAAGAAGAATAACATTATGTTGTTAAGTCACTGATGTTTTGTAACCAGCTTCATTGCGGAATGTGTGTGGAACAGACACTTGAAAATGGAAGAGGATAGTAAGGGTTGTTTGTAGGGACAGAAAGAAAGAAAAAGGTGATAAAGCCAGATAGTGCTTTAAAAAGAAAATATGCACTGCACACACACTAATATTAACACACAAATACACAGTATATGCTTCATTGCTTGCGTGAATACCTTCCCCCTTCCCCACCTTCCCATCTTCTCCCCCCCCCCCCCCCCCCTCTTTCTGTCTGTCTGTCTCCATTCTTCACCCCCCCATTTTCACCTATCTTTCTGTCAGCACAGCTACAGTTTACCACTCCACCCACCCTGTCTGTGCTGAGTCCAGTGTACTGATACTTATGAAATCTGACGTGGCAGAGAACTAAACATGGTGTCATAGGTTTATTCTGCTGAAGGACTTGCACATGACAGACAGGATGGGAATGAGTGGGTAGGGATGAAGGTATTAAGGTTGGAGGCATGTGTGATGTATGTGTGTGCAAGAGAGAAGGGGGAGGAAGAGAGGATGCACACGCACACACCAGCTGTGCACGTACACATGTGTGCGCATGCACCACACACACACACACACACACACACACACACACACACACACACACACACACACACACACACACACACACAAACACACAGAATACAACAAATAAATAAACAAACAACAATGAAATTTATTGACAAATTGCATGGCAGTGTGCGGAGTGTTTTTTTCTTCTGAGAACAGTGACAGGCAGGATCTTCATTATCCATCCTGCAAAACCAACCAACCAACAGCAACAAAAAAGTTCATTGATACTCTTGATTTGTACTGCAGTATGGAGCAGTGAGTTTTCTTCTTGTCTCTGCCGATATCAATGCCACACCCCTTCTTCCATGCTCCTCTCCTCTCCCTCTACCTGCTTGGCAGCATCAATTCACTCATCTTCACCCTCCTTTCTGTTTGAAAAAAAATGGGACGGGATGAAACTGAGCATGAACAGAGAGGGAGGGGAGGGGTTCCCCTCTCTGTCCACACATGTATGTCCTGCACACGCCATCTGTTGCCACTGGGGTGGCTGGTCCACTCAGGTTTCCTGAGCATGAACTTATCAGACGTAGAGAGGGATGGGTGCTGGCTGACCTGCAGGCCAGTTTGGTTTGTTGCCAGCAACAGGCAGAGCTTGCAGTTTGCGGTGTAGCCCTGTGACTTGCTCTTCTCCCACCCTCTCTGCCCTGCACCACCCAGAGAGAAAAAAATGAAGAGAGGGCCAGGAGGGATGCACTGTTGCTTTGACCAGTTAAGTCGCTGTTCTTCTTCCCCCAACCTCCACACCTGAGGGTGATGTGGCGCAACCACACATGAATGGAGAGAGGTCGCATGAATGGAGAGAGATACCCGAGGAGAGAAGGGGAGTTGGTGGACATGGACATTTAATGGGCTGATGTGAATGGACCAGTGTCAAGTCCATAGACATCAAGGGAACCATTTAAAGTTGGGGCTGCCAGCAGATGGTTTCTGCACCATTTTTACTCAGTTATTTAACTAATTACTCAGATTTGGTCTGTGTTTGAGAAGAAAGTTACAGGTATTCCGGTTAACGTGTGTGTACTTGGAGACAGAAGTTCGAACAAGGGTTGAATATTGGTTGCTGAAGAAGGCCCCATATACAATCACTTCTTAAAATTTGAAATGCAGTTTGGCATTTACATTCACTTATCAACCATTATTTGTCTGATTTTAAAATAGTGGGGCATGTTGCTGGGGGCTGTTGGACTGGCTGGTTTCCTAATTGATCTCTCTGTTTTGGCCATCAGAACATGCATGTGATCACCAGCCTTCAGCAGCAGCAGACTTTGGCAGATTCAGTTTTATGTGCTGTCTGAGGACTGGCAAAGCTTCAATGGTTGATATTTTTGTGTTTGAGCTGCTGGTGAGCATTATTTTGGGGCAGAGGATGGTGTCTATCCATCTCTCATTCACAGGTCAGCTGTTAAATAGCTGATGTTACGCCATCAGTTGGAACAGGGCAGGTATTATTTACAAGTCTAGATTGCTGATTACTACAGATTAGTGTGCAGCTTCCATCAGACCTGGCTTTTGTCAGGATGGTTTTCACCGTCTGGAATGCAGACTCAGCAAAGCAGTTTGACTGGATAGCCAAGGCTGGATGGAGATCAGGCGTTTCAAAATCCTAGATGGTGGCAAAGATTGCAAATTCCTTTGATGAGAATTGCAGTGGACTATCATCACAATCTTGGGGATACTTGGGCAGGGAAACTGGACTGCAGCTTCCTGATGATCCTATATTATGAATTTTTTGTTGTGTGTGTTGTTGTTGTTGTTGTTAAATGATGGACAATTCATTGATGGCAGTTGGCTGTATTAATCAACTGTATCTCAGACTGGTAAGTTCCTGTTGGTCAAGGTGAAGCGTGGTCAATGCTGATGTTCTGCCAGGACAGGATGGAATGCTATGAGGTTCCATGGGACTGGACCTTGCATGCAGACACATTGCAGCTTTTGATAGATGTCAGCCACTGCACCAAACCAAAACAACATGTGTGTTGTCTATGGTTGGTTTTCTCAATCCTTGGATAGCTTAAATGAACCTTCACCAGCATCTGTTAAAGAAAGGGTTTGGGTACAAAGCTTTTTCTCCCTTGCTAAGGTATGTCAAACACTGACCACAGACAGTTCATCCAGGATTGTAAATTGTAGATCTATGCAGTGCTTAAAGCCCTGTATCTGCTAGCATGGCTCATCATATTTTGTGCATTATGTGGTTGCTGATTGGAAGATTCTTAGTTCAAGGCTATGCAGCCTATGTTAAGTCTTTGTGTTTGTGTTTTGTGGAGATGTTTACCAGACAGGCAGTCGCCGATAGAAATCTCCTTTCCAGACGCATTGACAATGTCAGATCACACGTATGAAGTTGTTTTCACCAGAGTCTGGATGGAGCAGCAAATCTTCAAGCAATAGAGATTACTAGTGTAGTGAAACTTTGGCAACCGAACAATTTGAGCTTTTTCTCAATTTTAGCATAGTTCTGATGGCTCAAAGGATTTTGTCCTGGAAAACAGAAGCTTCTACTGCATTACTAGTTTTATCTGAAACTTGCTGGCATTGACGTAAAATGTGATGTTCTTCTTGGGATCAAAGCAGGTAAAGTTGCTTTGATGCAGTTCTTAGTCTTCAAGGTCACGTTGTTTCGATACTCATAGGGGAATCTTCTGTGCCCTCTTTCACTGGTTTCAGCAAGTTCCTCATCATCTTGATGGTCTCAGCTGTGGAATGAAATTTGCCAAAATGTATTTATACCTAGCACTGTAGCTGGGTCTGAAGTTTCTTTGGCAAGAGAGAGCGTAAGATAGTAAAGAGCTTTCAGTTCAACTTTAACAGGGTCAGGCATCAGTCATTTTTGGTTAGAAGTGACCAAAGAACTTGATTTTCTGGGCTCAGAAAGCCGGCCTTCTCTGGTTCTGCTTCAGGCTTTTGAATTTTGCGCTTTTAAGTGCTGCAGAGGGATTGCATACTGTTTTTTGTTGTTTTTTATTTGTGTGTGCGTGCATGCGAAACACAATGACACTGTCATCCCAGTAACAGGGATGGAATGCCAAGAAGGTCTTCAAAAGATTCATACAGAGTACATAGTTAATGTTGTCACTCATGTCAGGGTCTGTGCCACTGAATTACACAAGTGTAAAAATTCAAGTAACTATGCTGATGCAGATAGAATTTAAAGTGTACGTCAGTCGCACACCACTTCCACAGTTCCAGAGAAATGCAAGGGGCTAGCCACATGTGCAAGGCATGTAAAGATCAATGAGAATACTATAGCAGTGGTTTCATTCCAGTGCTGTGAAAAAATGAGCCAAGAATCCTAGTCTCAAAGCAAAAAAAAAAAAAAATTGTGATTGTTTATTCATGTTTGGCAGATATAGTACTTAAACTTTTTAAGAAAAACACAAATAACCAGGATTGGACAGCTTCAAATTTGTTTGAGTTTAGAGCTTTGCGCCCATTTCTCCACGTCATCCTACATGTCTTCTGACCATGACACAGCAATGTTCAGTGGTTTGGTAAATATATTTGTTCACTGATTAAAGGTTAGATGCCACTTAAATAAGGGCAGTGTCATTTATTCTGAAAGTGCAATCAAGGAAAGGAATAATTCTCTGATGCTTTAGACTTGCAGGCTTATACTGATAGCAGAAAGAGCTAGCTATCTTTGAAAGCAATGGTAACATTCTTGCCATGACGTTCCCTGCCTTATTCCCTCCTTTCTCGCCCTCCCCTTCCTTTCCATCCCCACACCTCATGACCCAAGTCTTTCTCCCCTCACTTGATTTACACACCAGGTGGCCTGTTGACTGGGTAACTTTGAAAACAGATCTCACCCATAGATTGCATTGATTGAACTGTAAAGGGACGGTCTTCACTGAGTATGTGTGTGTGGGTATGTGTGTGCATGTGTTTTTGTGTGTGTGTGTCTGTGTGTGTCTGTGTCTGTGTATCTGTTTGTGTATGCATGTGGGCATATATCTGCATATGCATGCTTACATGCATGCTTGTTATTCTTGTAACAAGTCTGAATGTTTGTATTTACTACTAAAAAGATCCATGGTTTATTCCATGGTGTATGCTCGTTTGTTAAAACTTAAGTTAAATACTACCTGGTGTTGGCAAATAATTTGTAATTGTCTTTTGTATAGTGTATAGATCCGCAAATCTTTTATATATGCATGGGCATTCCTATACACACTCCGAACATCTATTTTAAAAAGCACACATTGATTAGATAACGCTCTCAAAAACTGTTGACATTGTATACAAGCTGATTTGTATACATGTGCTCGTATCACATCTGTCTTGTATACAGATAAGTTTCTAGCATGTTCATCTCTCTTGCAGCCATGCAGGGGATGACCGAGAGCCTAATCTGATCCCATTGGCCTCTATGGTGGTATTGCCAAAACATGTGGTGCTACCTGAGATCCCCATGGATGGCAACGTGCACTTTGAAATCATCCTGTACCTGCTGGGCCTGGTCGTCATGGGACTGCAATACGTCAACCTCTACAAGACTGTGTGGTGGCTGCCTCATTCTCATGCCAACTATGCCCTGGTCTGTAGGAAACTTTGCCGTACATTAATTTTGTTAACTGCATTTTCTTGCTGCATATTTTGGAGGGTATAGTGTAACTTCTTGTAACTGAGTAAGCAACAGCATCATCATAACTGATTGCTTTCATTATTGTGTAAGTTTTGTGAGATTCATGTATTGATGTAGGTGGTGTACATTTTGTCTTCAGAGGATTTGATCCCATTTTTGTCTGAAGTCCAATGACAATTTAAGTTAGCAGCTTGCCATGGCTGAAGTCATTCCCTTCATCGTGGTGACTGGTAACTGGGCCACAGAGATGTATCTACTGCAATTACCAGTATGAACTTTAATCCATATTCTGTGTCTGTTGCTATTTGGAAAGAAATTTAAAATGCAATCAACGTTTTCTTCATATTTACCTGTCCAAATAAATGCCTTTTCTTCTACTGTGTGGAACATCAGGAATCCCACCCCCTCCCCCGCGAACAAAAAGAAAGAAAGAAACACGTGGAGAGTGGGAAGCTCGTGCAACTCAATCTACAGGAATACATGAGTGATCTCCCTTGGGTGACACGAACTCGCTTCACTTCAATACATATCAGTTTTCTCCTTGCACTTTGTCATGGACACATCTCTCTCTCAGTGCAAGCGCTTGAACATGGATCAGCCATTATTTCTCTCTAGTTTGACGCCTTTCCGGTTGGAAAATTCGAGAGAACTTCTTCGCCTTACGTCTTCTCTTCAGTCATCTTCACTTCATGGCTCTTTGGCGCAACAAGACAGGCATTTCTTCGCCCACAGTTGTCAGAGTTAGTCATTCCTGTTGACTAGTGGTTGCCTTGCTGGACTAGCATGGAACCTGTGTCTTCTGCAGTGGCTACTTTTCATCCGCTCCTTGCTGCTTGTGCGAGTTTTGGCCATCTTCAACACGGCACTCTGTGTTTTTCTCTTCAGTGCAATGGTCAGCCGGTTCAGGCAAGAGTGGTGACCTTGCTCCACCACTTTTGTCATGATCCCGGGTGTGGCAGAGACGTCCAGCATCTTCCCCCAACACGCTCTTCTACCTCTACCCCCAGACATGCAGTTTTGGGAGAGTGGCTGTCTTCTTTTTATCCATGCCGCTCTCAAAAGAAGAGCACCTGTGTGAGTGGCACCGGCTTGGACCAAGGGGAGGTTTACTGGTGCAGCTGGGCGATCCACGGGTAATGTGAGCAAGGAGGACAGGTTCCACTCAGACCAATTTCAAGGTAGGGTTGGGTATGGATGCATGCTAATGCGAGTCTGACGAGTGGAGGATTTTAATCATTCTGATAAGATGTTGATGGTCATGTTGTTGATGAGGAGGACATTTCTTCTGGTTTCACTCTCCCACGTTCTGCAACTGAAAACATTGGTCAGTTATCGCTAGTGCTCTTTCTGAGTCCAGTTTTGATTCTGTGCCCACACGCCTCTTAGAAAACTAGGTTTCATTCTTCCTTTTTTGAGGAAACCAATACTGAAGATTTCAATTTTGTTTGACTGTCTGAAAAGGTGGGGCCATTGTTGTGAATTCATGATCCTTGCTCTTCTTGACACCCGTTCCGCTTGTTACCAGTCAGCCGTCAGTTTAAGCTTTTATGCGGAAAACATTCCGGTTGTCAAGAAACGCAATCCTCTTTTCTGACGGAACATTATGATCTGCATGCCGGTTACCCGCCTGTTTCTGGCTTCATCTCGTGTGGACAAGATTTTGACATTTGTTTTTGCCTATCTGTGCTGTGAGTTTTATTTGGTTTTGCAATTAGGCAGCAATTGACAATCATCTTTACGCTGTTCAACTCAGACATTTATCTGGAATTCACAAGAATAAGATCTTCTTTTGACACCGAGTCAGATGGATTTTTGTTTATGGTGAACATAGATATTTTAGGGGACAAACTACCATCTTGTTTTAAATTCTTCTGACGGCTGATGTTGTGAATGGCCTTTCGCTTGGGAATTCCTTCAGTAATGACCTTGATCGTGACCTTGTTGATTTCAACAATTTTCTTCTGCTAAATGTTCTTCTCTGTCAGCATCATGGTCGTGATATTGTTTGTATCGCGAATAACAATTCATGGTGATTTCGAGAATTGAGGAAAGAGCATTGAGTTTTATCCTTTTTTGAGACTTCTTTCTGCTGCCTCTTCATCATTCGGAAATTCCGCATCTGCATTCTCACAATTTTGTGAGGAAAAAGAAGAAGAAAGAGAAAAAAAAGAAGAGAAAAGTGGAAAAAAATGATCTCATGGACTTCCTTTTGACTCCCCTATTGATAATTGTCACAAACCCATCCAGGTCTGCATTCCCTCAGTTACGGCCTCTTTTTCCTGAAAAGTGACTTGGGGAGAGCACTTCTGTACTCATCAGTTTCATGGTCTTCCTTTCCTTGATGCCAAAGAATCAGAGGTAGATTGGTATTGGGCCTCTTCAGGAGTATTTGTCCTCTTCAGGATGACATTAGATTTCCATGGAATAAACCTGTCATCCATGTCCGGTCTTCAGATGTGTCTCTTCCACCTCACATACAGTGGTGTTTCTATGATGCAATGTTTTGCTAGGGAAATACTGATTCTCACTTAGAAGTCTTTTTCTCTGGTCTCAGGGAGGAGAAGTCACCGGCTTCTTTTGCTTTTCCCAATCTGATCAATCTGCATAGTAGGGGGTAATAAAGGAAGAGAAGGCGTACAAAGATCCCATCTCGTAGTTCTTCCTGGTGGAGAGGCTCTTCATGCAGATTTTTTAAGTTGGTATGGCTGCCAGACCAGGGCAGAGAAGACACTGTGGCACAACGTCTTCTGATTTTAGGACTCCTTCCCAGAGATTCTGTCACCTTAGGATGCACTTGAAGACTGAAAAACTTGTGTGTCTTCTAGTGCCGAGAGCAAGAATGTTTGCTTTCATCCTGTCCCTTTCCCAGTCCACAGTTTCAATGCCCAGCAGCATCCAGACTTCGGTCAGTCTGTCCTCAGCTGCCTTAGATCTGATTCCTTTGGGCCATCTTCATCTCTGCCCCATACAGTGGGCACGGAGTGAGGTCTGGAACCAAACTACAGCAGATTGGGCATGTCTATTCCTCTGGGGCTTTTGTTCTTCAATGCCCTATAGACATGGCTGAGTCCAGAGTGGATGACTTTGGGTGTTCCGCTGCAAATTTCCCCTTCACACACACAGTCTGTGTGGACACTTGCGAGGCTGGGTGGGAGTCCACCTTTTCCTGGACTTCCTTGACTGCAGTGGACTTTTGGAAACGCAGTTCTCAGACCACATAAAAAATCTTTTAGAGATGTGAGTGGTCTTATTAGCTCCTCACCCATGGGTGAAGGGAAAGACAGTCACAGTATGCTCAGACAACTCGGCAGTGGTAGCATAGAATGAAGGGGAAACCCATTCCAGAAAAATAAATGATCTGGCAGTGTCGTCCTGTTTTGCGTGGATTTGAAGTTCTCTTCTTCTAAGACAAGAGCAAGAGATAAGAGAAAGGGGAAAAAAAAGCATTCCTGGGAAACTTAATGTCTTGGCGGACACTCTGTCCAGGAAAGATCAGGTGCTACCATCCGAGTGGATGCTTTAAAAGAGGGTCTTCCAGTCAATGTTCCAGTGTCTGGGAACCCCACATGTGGATTTGTTGTCAACCAGGTGGTACAATCAACTTCCAGTTTTTTTTATCACCAGTACCAGACCCAGTAGTCCTAGCTATGGAGGTTCTGTCAATGTCTTTGTAAGGGATGTTCGTGTACGCATTTCCCTCATCCCCCTTCATTCCAGCTATCCTGAGAAAGCGTTGAAAGAAAAATGCCTGTTGATTCTGATTTCCACTGTGAAATGGTCAGAGAGCTGGAGAAATCTGAATTCACTACTGGTGATGGTTCCAGTCTCTCCCCCTTCTCAGAAAGATCTGCTGATAATTATAGCCACAGATGCATAGATGGCATGCTTATTTCCACGGCAGTCTTGTTATATCCAATGATCTCTCTCTGAGAAGAGATGTTTCAGCCTATCATACTTGAAGAAGATCATGGTTGGCCAAAGACACATTGAAGATGTATGATAACAAAAGGAAAATTTTTTTTCAAATGATGCTTGCAGTCAGGTGTCTCTCCGGGAGAGGCTCTGATGGAGGACATCGAATCCACCTTGAAGGTGTATGATAACATTAATAAGTGGAAATTTTTTCCAATTGGTGTTTCTAGTCTGGTGTGTCTTTGGCAGATGCTGCAGTCAAGGACATCACCCATTTTATAGATCTGCAGATATCTGGAAGGAAAGCCAGCACTCTGAGGGTTTTCAGATCTGCTGATGCAAAGACCTCCCAACTTATGCAAAGTTATAAGTAAAGATATTGACTTTAGCCACAATACTTTTTTGTCCAAATTGATTTCTTACACAGCACTGGGCTCCCTGAGACTAAGTAGGTGTTCTAAATAGAGCCATCCCTCTGTCCTGGAGTATCTGGCCTCAGGGTGTTTCGGACCTATCACCGAATGTTCTGTCAGGAATCTCACTCTGAAAACTTGCTTCTGAGTACTCTGGCTTCTGCATGCAGGGTCAGTCAGATTCATGCCTCTCCAGGGACCCATGGTCCCTTCAGTGGCATAATGATGGCTCGATATCCCTGTCCATGTGCCCAACTTTTCCAGTCAAAACCGCCTAGCCCAAAGAGTGGTCCTCTGATGATTTAAGCTTCCTCCACTGGCCCCTTCATCCTCTGGTAGCAGGCCCAGACATTCTTGGAGCACGTTAACTGTCCTATCAGAGTGCTGAAGGCCCTCCTTCAGAGGTCAGAGTCAGACTCCGTGACTTGTGCCTGTGTTGTGGCAGACTTGGTGCCGCTGTAAGACCCAGACCAAAAGCTCCTGGCTTAGACAGGTCCTCCGCCAGGCTTACATCTTTGGTCAGAAATCTCTTCCCCCCAGAGAGGATACCGGGGCACATGAAGTCTGGGCTCTGTCCGCCAGTCTCACCCTCTGGCGGAATATTGTCACTTGTGGTTACTGACATAATGTTGTTCAGCAGGCTGGAAGACGATGACCACCTTTGGCAGGTCCTGTCTTGGAGAGATGTGACTGGAGACATGGAGGCTCTGTTTTGGTGGAGCAGTTGTGGCAGGCAAGGCCACCTTCCCCAGTAACTTCCACATTTTTGGCTGCATAAGTTGTAAGTTAAAAAAAAGACAAAGAAAAATGGTCAACAGAAATTTTAATGGAAAGGAAGTTTTTCATTTGTTTAAAGTCAGGTAGCCATAGTTTTTGAACCTGCTAAAGTTCACAGGGACAATTGTAACCTTAGGGCTGTGATGTAGAAGAGACATTCACAGTCATTGTTCAAAGCCGTGATTCAAGTATATCGGCTCACACTGGACTTACTCCAGCGGGACCCCTCACTCAGCAAGAAGGCCATTAAGAATGGAACTTGTGTGTGCAGCCTTTGTAGTGCCTCGTAAGATATACTTACCTGTCCAAACACCTAGAACTCACTCCCACCTCCCCGCAGTTGGGAAAAAGGGAGAAAACTGATTTGTATTGAAGTGAAGTGAGTGAAGTCGTGTCACTCAAGGGAGACCACTCATGTATTCCTGTAGGTTGAGTAGCACGAGCTTCCCACTAAGCACATGACTTTTTTTTTTTTGTTTTTGTTTTTGTTTTTGTGAATTCCTGATGTTCCACACAGTAGGAGAAAAAGCATTTGTTTAGACAGGTAAGTATATCATAAAACTACTTTTACTAAAAGTTTTAGTAAGAAAAATCCATTTTAAAGGTGTGTGACATTATCTAGATGTAACCGAAATCAGCTCTTTCAGATTGTATGGCCAGAATTGTAATTGATTGTTTTTCATATCATTAAGATTGTTTTCAGATTGTATAGCCAGAATTGTATTTGATTGTTTTTCATATCTTTAAGATTGTTTTCCATTTTGCTAAGATCAAAGCAGTAGAGTGTAATATTTTTGAAGTCACAGTAAAAAGAAAAAGAAAAAAAAAAAAAGACAACCAAAAAATTTGTTTACAGATTCAGGATACAGTTCACTGACTTTGTTGTCAGTTCTGTTCATTTCCTCACAATGCACCACATTTGTTGCAGAATTTCTACCTGATTGACCCCTACCTTGTGTCCTTTCTGGCTGTCATCATGAGTCGACGTTTAGTCATCTGCTTTGTTCAAGAGGTGAATGTCTACCCTCCATTTTTTTCCCCCTTCTCTTTCCAGTTTGCACTGGTTGTTTTGTCTGTTTTTTTTGTTTTGTTTTAGTTTCTTTTTTGTCTTTATAAACTTTTGTTTTTCTTCTTCATGATTTTAAGGGTGGGTTTGATGTAGACAGTAAAAGTTCCCCATATGGAAGCTGGGTACTCTTTAAATGTAAGGGGTATCCACACCTTTTGGAAGTCCTTGTTACTAATTTCCTTTTTTGTTTGTTTGTTTGTTTTTTTCTTTCTTGCTCTTTGACTCAGCCTTTTTGTATATTTTCTGTCTTTCTCTAATGTCATCCCAACAGAAAGTCTTTACATGTTTTTTTTTTTAATGTGTTGTAATTCATAACTTGTCAGCTGAAACTGCAAGCATAATGTACTATTCAATCCTTTCGGCCTGCCCTGCAGTCCACAGGTTTTCACCAAGCTGATGGACACTGCCATGATGGCCGTCAGGCACAGGATGAGCTCCTTGCCATCAAATTGTCTGGATGACCTAAAAAAGAAATGTTCAGATTCTGAAAATGTTTGCCAAGGACTCTTCTGTCCTTGAACAACTCATTTTTTGCTGGGGTTTTCTGGTGAACCTGGAGAAATGGAACAAATTCCTTCTCAGAACTTCTTTTAATCGGGGCATGCACTTCCAGACGGATTTGAGTGTGGTTCGTCTTCCTGACGCAAGGGCCAAGAAAATCCAGTCATACAGCTGCAGAGATAGTCCTGCTTGGTCCTCTCCATCTCCAGCATTTTCAGTAGAGTGTTGTTTGGGCTCAGACGACAACAGATTGGGATACTCAGCTGCCCATAACCCAGTCCATTGTGTCTGCACTTCAGCCTTGGATGGACCTGTTTTGGTTAAAGTCTGGGGCTCCTCTCCTGTGCCCCGTGTCTTGCACATGATTTGTACTGACGCGAGTAGAGCAGGTTGCCTGTATAGACCGGCAGTGGAGTTTTGTGTGTGTACGGACGGTTTTTCATCCCGCCATTAAGGCAGCCATCTTTGGGGAAGGTGCATGCCATGCATAACATGTCATCCATACCAACAGCCAGACTGGCCTTCTCTTCCGAAAGTCGGTGATGGGATTTTACGTGCGTACAAGATATGTGTGTATGTTCACACATGGAACCTCGGTTTATAGTCTCATTCGAAGGATTGTATAGGGAATGGAGTCAGAACCAATGTAAACTCCGAGGGAAAAATCCACCTATACTGAAATTTGAACCAGCAACCCCAGGATCACAAGTCTGGCGCTCTACCAACTGAGCTATTCTAGCCCCCAGGTTGGGGTTCTGTCTCTGTTCTCAATTCTTGGAGACCAGAGGGAGTTGATCAGACTTTGCTAAAAGTGACAGACCTTATCAAATTCTACAGATGAGGGTAGTTTTACTTCCTATTCACAAATTGACTCTGTTTCTGAAAGACAGGGCTTTGACTGTATGCATGGACAACTCCACGGTCGTGGAATACCGAAGTATCAGGGAGGGATTCAGTCCTTTTACGACTTGGCAGTCTCTTTTTTCTTGTTCTGTCAGTCCGTGAAGATTGTGCTGCTTGTAAGACACATTCCCCTGGCAGCTGAATGTCCTTGCAGACTCTCTCTTTAGGAATGGTCAGGTCCTTCCGTTGGACTGGATTATAAGCGAGGCTGTTTTTTCATGTCCCTTTTTGAGGATCTTGAGAAGGGTGTGCGACATGTCACATGGAAATTATACATGTATGTGTATATGTATGCATGTAATTGTGTACATGATATCTTTTCTATACTGTTGTAAAATTTGTGTGTGTGTGTATCTTTTCCCCTCTGTATAGCTATGTTTTCTTTCTAGCATGAGGTCTTTTTATATCACAGTATCAAGAAAAGTGTTTAAATGTATTTTTCCTTGCATTTTTGTATTGAAGTATGTTTGGGTTTTTATTAATGTTTACGTCCCTGAGACATACTTTCTTTTTTTTTTTTTTTTTTTCCTCATTGAGAACTACAAGGTTCCCTTATCAAGAGTTTTATGTGTGCAACTGTTTTCAGTTGCATTGCTAAGGTAGCCACTTTCCTTCTTCTCTATGATATCTAGGCATGACACCAGAGTTCGTGCGTTTTATTTTTCAAGTCATCCCAGCAGCACATGGTGGCTCACTTCTTTCTGTAAGGTTGAGTGGGATTGACGTGTGCGCAAGATTTTTCATTCATGTGTTAATGCACAGGGCCTCAGCATGAAGCCTCATTAAAAGGATTAAGAGGCTTTGATTCTGCTCAGTTATTTCCTGTATGGAGAAAATCTCTTCCAGCATGGCTTACTCAAGTCTGAATGGAACCCCCAGACTTGGAACAAGAGTCTTGACTCCTTTCTGACTAGGCGGGCCAGGCCCTACAATGAATCCATTCTGTCTGAAAATGTATGCGTGATGGAGCCACAGCTGTGTGCTACTTGGAGTGGTGTGACAGCCGTTTGATTGACATGATGTGGGCAGGTCCTGGTGTGTCGCCTCAGCAGTGGCCCAGTGTACTGGCTGCTGCAGATGGTGCGTGTGGCCATGGTGGTCTGCATGATGGTGTTGCTAGGCTACACAGGCTACTATGTCATCACTCAGCATTCCCCTTTGTACTCCCTCTTTCTGGGTTACCCGTAAGTACTGGCCTGTGAAGTTGGATCCATGTCTTCTTTTTTTTTGTGATAGTTTTTTTTTTTGTATGCGTATGATTTTGTGGGTTTTTTTTTTTTCAACTGTTTCATCTGCCGTACCATTGGAGATGATCCACAGGAATTCAGAACATGATTATTTTGTTTTTTGTTGAGCTATTTGTTATAAGAGGGTAATACTGATGGATTTTGTGGAGATTCATTTGTGGTAAGATTTTGCATGACAGTGCTGTACTTAGTCTCATGCCTGCTGTCAGTCGTGCTTAGTATTTTACACAGGCATGTAGAATGTGAGTTAGAAAGATAGAGTTATTTGCTCAGTGGCGCTTGTATGCTGTATGGCACATCCATAAAGTAGACAACTGTTTTGTGTTTTCAGTAATATTGGTTTGAGCCTGTACATACAGAGGGCTGGTTCTGGAGCTGTTGGAACCAGAAATTTGTATAAATACTTGTGGCAAAAATGGCCACGATTTCATGTTTTTCAAATGATGATGGCACCGTGGAAGGATCCGTAACCAGTTACGGAATCATGAACTGTGACTAGTCTTGACATGATGTGTGTTGTCTATCAATCATTGAGGGTTCCCATGACCAAACTGTACACTCTGTGAGATTGTCATGTCTGTTAAAGTGTGCTGTTGGTTAGTTTGCCGATGGGGATGAAATGCAGTGTCTTCCTGTTACCAGTTCCCTGATGGTAACCACTGCTTCATTCTGGGTGCCTGCGTAATGTTTCTTGTGGAGTGGTTAAAGTTTTTGAAAGAAAGTTATGGTACAACATTTCAGTGGGTTTTTAGTTCAAATTTCACATGCTTTGGCTCGTCAGTGGGACTGATATTGTCTCTGCATCACTTTTTTTGTATGTATTTATTTGTTAATAATTTTTGTTTGTGAAGCTGCATTGCTGTAAACTTCAAAGGGCTTTTAAGTGAAAGGAAAAGAGTGAGGTAAGAAGTTTGATTTTGCCTAACTCTTCACCGTTCAGCAGAGGATGAGCCAGGTCTGTCTGCTGGATTCTTTACCTTGCTGGAAATAGAATTATGTTGCACTGCAGTTATTTTCTACTTTTGGGGGTCACCATCGGTTTTTTTTCTGATTGTCGTTGGTTTGTGTTGCAGACTGGCCACCTATTTAATCCTGTTTGGCTTTACGGTCAAGCCGTTGTACACACGTTACCAAGCATGGCCCCGTCCTGTGGCTGGCATAGAACGACCCAACACCAAACATAGAGGCAGTGCCAGAGAAAACAGCCCCCAGAGTGCATCGGCATCTCTGTCTTCCATACTGGCATCAAATATTGACAAAGACCCGCTTCTTTTTCACAACTGCACGCTGACCCCAGACGTGGTGCGTGAAGAGGTGGAGATCTTCAAGACCGACTTCAACGATCGCATGAAGCAGGTCCTTTTCAACTCGATGTTATCGGCGTACTACATGACCTTTGTCCCTCTCTGCTTTGCGCAGGTAATGATTTACTTGTTTGTTTTTGTCTCAGCACCTTTCCAGTTTGTGTGATTTGAATTTGGAGATGTGTTTTGGAGCTCTCCCTCCCCCACTTCTCTGGTACTAATTCTGTTGTTGTTTTATCTTCAAGGCTGCATGGATCAAGCTTTAACTAACATACACAGTATGGTCATCTTCATCCCATGCTATCTTTCACTGTGGGAAGGAAAGCTGAAAAAAGGATCCTCGGCTCAAAAGTATAATCATCTTGTGTCCTTACAACATAATAGAGACGATTATACCATGTCATGCTGTTTCTGAAGTTTGTGACAGGTTATCAACAATACTAACATTACATTTGGGCCTTGAAAAACTAGAGTTGTTCAGAAGACTTATGGCACTTGTGTTTTTTAAAAGGTATATCATCATGGTTTTAAGGTGGTCAAGATACATCTAGTTCTGTTGACAGGTCAGCCATTAAGATGTTCACAGAGAGAATGTGTCAGTGAGAAAAAGTTTGCACAGGAAGTTGCAGTCATTAAAGCAGAACAAAAGGGACAGAATTAATCGCCTAGCTGATTTAATGAAGTTGGCGTTGGAGGGGCTGTTTAATTCTCATAGGCTCTTTAAACTTGTAAGCTGCTTTTGATAAATTAACTTTTTGAATAGCACATGATATGCCTTTATCACCCTGCCAGCACTGACAGTTTCATGGAGTGAAAGAAATGAGAGAAAGGGGCGTAACTGATGGGGTGTGATTGATGTGTATGTGTGGGTGCAATCCTGTGTTAAGGCTGCATTGAACCTGTTCTCTGTCCTGTAAATCATCACATTTATTTGTTTACGTATGTAGCCTTTGCTGTGGTTGACAGAATGTAGAAATTTTGGGGGTACTTTTTTTTTTCTGACCATACTTTTTTTTCTTGATACTAACTTTTTTTTTTTATTCAATCAACTGTTGTGCTCTGTGATAGATGCTTGATGAAAACTTTTAACAAATGAAAATGGATTGTACAAGTTGGTAAACCAAAGCTTGTATTTTTTATTGACATTGAGGCACAGAATATTCTGGTCTGTACTTTTGTTTTTGTTTGTTAATTGTTTATTTTTTCCCCATATACAAACAGAAATATACATATATACATCAGCCCTGATATGGGCCCTTTGCAGTCGGCTGGGCTATAAGCAATATTACCTTACATATACATGTGCATACATATACACACAAATAATTGACAGGCCTTGCCTGTCAAAACCTTTTCCTAGTTATTTTGAACCAGATAAAGTAAAAAATATCTTGAATTTAGTAATATGTTTTTGTTGAAAAGTAGGAAAAGAAACAAGACTGAACTTGCGGACTGGAGCCTGTTTTGCACAGTCTGAAGCCTGTTTGTAAATTAGAATTTGTGTCATATGCTGCTCCATGTCAAACTGGCACAAGCTTTGAGCAGTGTCTTTGCTCTGCTGGTCCAAAATTTTTTAAGTTAATGTAGTTTTAAGGCACAAAAAATGCTCGCCCATCTGCTAGCCATTGGCGCTCTTCCCTTCATTTACAGTGCTCCTTACAGGGAGTAGTTTACTCCATAGGGGTCTTTTCAATGAGGATTTATCCCTCAACCTCTGAAAACATTTGTAGAGGGTATGAAGGTAGCCAGAGGTTTGCTATTGCTGAATATTGAAAGTTTGATGAGTTGGCAGAGTAGTTTGTAGCTCAGACATGGTCTTTTGCCTGAGAAGCGACCTGTCAGAAAGCAATATGGTGAGGAATGAAATGGTGTTAAATTGGCATTTGCTTTAAATTTGTCTCTTTGGAAACTGTTTTATCTGTATATGGTGTTGTATGACAAACATCAAGCATCTTCCTTCCTTTTTTTCCCCCTCCCCCTCTCCCTCATTCTTTCATGCTTCTCCTGCACAGACATTCAACAATTCAGTGTTTTACCTCGTCGTAAGAATGCTCAGAGCACACCTTTTTTTTTTTGTATGCTTTCAAAATGTTTAGGTGTAAGAATGTACAGCTTAGCTTGGACATTACCTTGACAAGCATTTCTTTTGTCCATTTGTCTGTGGTCCAGCAGACTGTTCAAAACAGTTGTGACACATGCTGGGTAAGTGGTAATCCACTGTTGTTTTGATTGGAAATCTCTTATGTTCACATGCTTGTTTGCCATCGTGCTTTAAGTATTTTCTTTCAGTTCAGATTTCACCCACTCAGATTCAGCAGATTACCAGTTTCTCTAAATCACTGGACACAAAACACACGGATGCACTGCAGAGTGATTAAACGTGAAGAATATTATAGAACTAAGAAATGTAATCTTGTTGGAGAGACATTCTTTGAGGGCTACGATGTTATGATCATTACGCTGCATTATTCACTTCCAGATCAGAAACTGGAATCTTCAGGCTTGTGTCCAGATATATCTTAAGATTAGTTTGTTCTTCATGATTATGCTGTGACAGTTGAATGAAAAGTAATTGTGTATATGTATGTGTGTGTAAGTGCACGCATACGTGTGTGTGTGTTTGTGTGTGTGTGTGTGTGTGTGTGTGTGTGTGTGTGTGTGTGTGTAAGTGTGTTGCTTTACTTGTTTGACTTGTTAGTGCGTCACTTTATGTGTGTGTGTGTGTGTGTGTGTGTGCGCATGTGTGTACATGCGTTATGTGTGAGTGTGTTTTGAGTATGTGTGTGGATGTTGAAAGGGGAGGGAGGGGGTTACATTATTTCTGTTTCTTTGTTGTTGTGTGCTCTGTTGCCTTTTTCCCTCCAAAAGAAAACTCGGCATAAGCTTTTATTGATGTGAGTGTGCTTTTTTGTCAGTCTACTCCTTTTGTTTTTATATTAACACTTGCAATATGTGAAAATATGGGCTAACACTTCTTTCCCCCAAAGAGTTTTGATGGGAGGGTAGATTTATACTTTTGAAAGTCCAGAGCTGCCAGCCATCCTGCTTTCAGCAGAATTTATTATGCTTCAGTACACATCATTCCGCTTGATGTAAAAGAAATTTTGCACTTTTAAAAAGGAAAAAAACAAAAGTTTGTGTATTCGCAGAGTTTACACATCTGCGTACCTCTAGCCAAAGAGCAGTTCGGAAACTTACCTCTGGTTCAGTTTCTTCCGCCATCATCATGTCGAAACGACCTACTGGACTAACTAACCTTGAGGCAGTAAAGAAGAAAAAGAAATAAGAACAGAGTTGCAGATTCAGGTGGTTTTCTGCTGCCATGATTGGAGTGCTGCTGATCCCAGTCAATAATTTGGTCTGTGTCAGTGTTCAGCCTTGTCGGGAAGAAGCTTACAAATTTTCATCCTTATTTGGGTCAAGACTCTACAGGGGCACTGGTGATCCTGAAGTGCAAAAATGAGCCAAGTCATAAGCTGAAGCTTAGCGACAGTGTGCCTCAAAATGTAAAAGAGCAATAGTGTGAATTGGCTGAGACTGTGATTCGATCTAACGAAAGGAGACAAAATAAAGCGTCTGGAATGTCATTGTTTTGTTGTGGATGCAGTAGCATATGTATACCACTCAACTGTCAGAAATTCCTCTCAGTTTTCAAAAATATTCTTCTGAAGTCTCTTCAGTGGTTGGCAGCTCTGCGAGTTGTTTTGATCAAGATTTCTTTGAAATAGATTTTCAACCAGCTGAGGAAGCAGAAATTGCTCCAAGTGGGGGTGGACACCCTGTCCTGAGAGGAGTCTGCATGCTTGTTGATTCTGCTGCTAAGACAGATCGGTCATTACATGTAAGATGTGGGTCTCCATGACCAGTAGGAAGGGCCCATGGCTTGCTTCCGTGCCCACACTGTAACTTCTGCGGAAGACCACTGAATAATGCACAGAACTCACTGGGCTTTTCCCCACTCCTGTTACAGTGTTTCAACTTTTTTTTTTGGTTAAAACCTGTTCTCTCTTTCTCACCTATTTAAAAAAAAAATTAGTTAGTAGGGATGCCTTTTAAAGGCATCATTCCCATGCTCTCACTCGGGCTGTCATTACCCTGGTAAAATAAAATTTCGTTGGTTCGTTTGTCCCCTTCCAGTCATGACCCAGAAGAGGCAACTCTCAGGGAGCAGTCAGTGTCCAGTTGTCATGAGGCAACCAGCCAGAGGAGACACTGTGCTGCATGGCAGATCACTTCAGTGGTGTTCAGTGAAGGTTCAGTGGTCCAACAGTAACTGCTTAGTGGGAGAACAAGCCTTGGTGGGCGGCCTCCTGTGGAGGGTGCCACCGCGTTTGTCCAGTGAGACCAGGGGAAGGGTGGAGAGGAAATCCACACTGAGGTCAGCAGCAGAGCAGGGCATAAAGAGAGCCAGAGTTGGCTCTCTCTCTCTTTGCTCTCTCTCTCTCTCTCTCTCCTCTAGGGATGGGTTGGATAAGACTCAGATCGGGGGTGGGGGGGGGTGGGAAGGGGCAGCTGGAGAGAAGTTTAAGACTACAGGAGAATATTTTCTGAAAAAGATGTAATGTCTTGCTTTCCTTTTATTTAAACTTGTAGGTCTCTAAGTCCTTGTTTAGAATTAACTGGACTGGAGCTGTTTGTGGGACTACAAGATTAGATGTAGAACAATGCTTTCAGTTTATAAAAAAAAATTTAAAAAAAAAAAAAAAAAAGCTGTTCAGGAAAACAGATTCTGCCCATGTTGAGTAGTACATCACAATTCGTTTTCATTGTGTTGTTGGAAAAGCAGCTTTTATGAGGGAAAGGTAGTTGCAGGATTATTTTAACCAAGTTTGATATATTCTGAAGAATTCAGTTCCCAAACTCAGAGCAGTTTAAGGTAACATCTCTGTAAAGAACTTCATCACAATGGGGTATTGTCAGATTAACTAGCCATCTTGAAGCGATCCAAGAGATGAACTACAGTATAGCAAAGATGTCATAATCTTCAGTAATTCGTTTTGTAGATGGGTCTTTAATGTAGAATGCGGAGTTGCTGATCCACGCTCGTGCACTTGTCACATATATACACAGTTTCGTTCTCTGTTTCATTAAAGAGGCATCCATGTACTTTATGCCACGTGTTCTGCACCTAGAGGCCCATAATATGTAGGGGTTACAGCAGAAAGACAGATAAATCAATCAGTAAATAAATAAAGATTAAAAAAGATGAAAGAAGGCACCATGAATGATACTTGAAAGATGCTGACATTCGCATTAACTCAGTGTGCTGGTTGCAAAACGCACACACACACACACACACACACACACACACACACACTTTTACATGTCCGTTTCTGCATTTGTCAGTAAACAGTTATTTCATTTGATATATTTTTTGTGAAAACTCATACATAGAGCTACTACAGGTAGTAGTAGTATTACAACTACTGCATGCATGTACATACATGTGATACACACGCATGTGCAATGTAATGTATATCAGTATAGATAATCTGTTGCTGTCATGACACTTGAGTGCATTTCTCCATAGAAGGAGTATTGATGAAATTACATTTCAGCTTTTATGATAAGTATGTTGCCAACAGCAGTGTAAACATGATCATACACCTCTGCTGCCGTTTTTATGTTCACTTTTCATACTGCTTTATTTTCATTGTTCATGTGTGCGTTGCTGTTTTATTTTCACATTGCCTCAGTATGTTTTTCCTTGTTTTCTTCTGGTTTATGTATATAATTGTTTTTTTTTTTCTTTTTCTTATTCTTTTTTTTTAAAAGATGACATTCAATTTTCTTCTGAGTCTCTTTTGTCTGTCTGTCTGTTTGTCTGTGTGATCAAGACCAAACTTTCACTGGTTATTTCAGTGGTTTTTGAAAAATTGATGTGTTATCCTTTTTCTGTGCATATATATATATTTTCATCAAGCAAGTCAGTTTCCATTGATGTGATGATGATGTCACTCTGCTTCTCACTTTGTATAATGTGATGCAGGTCGTCGTCTTTACAGTTCTGAGCCTATCTGCATACAGTAATGATGTAACTTCATTTTAACAATTTGGTTGCTTTCATAAATTTCAGCTTTATTCACCATACAAATTTGAATTGTATGTTGCATTCACTTAAATACATTTTAGATCAGCCATTTTCATTCTGTTGGTTATCAATCTATTTTTTACACCTTTAACATCACATATATGTCATGCCATAGTCCGATGCATCACTACCATGGGAACAAACTCCTCTTGACAACATGAAGGCAAAAGTTCAGTTGACTTTTTTTTTTTTTTTAACTTTTTAAGAAAAAATTTTTTTCTTTATCTTAACAGTAAAATGTACCCAAATTTTAGATACCGTGTCTTGTCCTGTACTCTGTGTCCTTGGCGGTAACTAACCCCCTCTCTTTCTAGATTTTTGCTTCATTTTCCGCCCTCTGTCCCTCCCTTTTGAAACTGTACCCAAATTGTTTGGTGTACCAGTTCTGATTGGGTGAGTGAAAAAAAAAAAAGTAACAGCGCACAGGATTTGTGGTCATTGGACTGTTCAGTCATGGCATGAAGTGGCACAGCACGTTTCTCCTGTTTGATTGTGCAGTTAGTTAGTTTTTTTTTTTTTTTTTTTTTTTTTGCTCTCGAAGAGCTCAAGGAGATCTACTGTGCTGTGGTTACACCATGATGCTGTACTGCTTTTGTAATAACTTTTTTTTTTTTACCGTTGAGGATGGAAAAGCATTATCGGAGGCAAACGTTAAGTTGAAATCACCAAAAAGCAGATGAAAATAATACAGATGTTTATTGACAGTAAGTCGGTGTATCGGTGGCAAGGTAAAGGGGCTTTGAGAAAGGGGAAGGGGCAGTGGGGAGAGGGAAAAGTGTCTGTGGACAATGAATGATGGGAGAAAAGACAAAACATTTTCAATTTGCATGAAAAAAAAAACAACATGTCTTTCATTGCAAAACAAAATGGTTGCATGTAAAGAAACATGTTTTCATTCGTAAAATTCTTTCATTACGGTAGTATCTGACTTCACAAAAAATGAATTAGTGAATCGAAATTGTTCATTTTGCTTTCAGAACATATCTCTGTACATGCCACGTTTTTCTTTTGGATTTGTTTTGGGGGAGTTGAATCTTTGTCTACTTTGGTGCAGGAAAATAGTTGTTTTTTTTTTAGATAAAGGTTTCAGGTTTTAAGATGGTTTTCCTGGACGTTAGTGTGGCTGTGTGTGCATGGTGAGTTGAATCTTCAGTAGTGTTTCCTCTTGATAAGGTCACTTCTGGCCCACATGTAATGGAAAAGTTGCTAGAGAATTAAAAAAAAAAAAAAACCCTTAGTATATTAATAAACAGTTAGTGATATCATGTATGTGTTCAGTAACATTAATATGTCAACTTTGCGTGTGAACTACAGCATGATATCATGGTAAAAGCATGGGGTAAATTTTGTTGGTTTATATCCTGTAAACTGGAAAACTTGAATGTGACTGAAACATTTTTGGTTTCATTTACTCGCTTTTACACATGCACACACACCTATGCAGTATGCCTTCGCAGTGAGCACTTCAGTGGTAATTGCTGGTGAAAATACTGTTTGCCAAAGTGGACATTTTTTTTTTTTAGCTACGGATCCCCGAGGCCTGTTTGTTTCGCTGGACAGGCAGCTAAATAAAAACAGAGCTTGAATCAGAGTGGGAAAAAATATGTACAATAATTCCCAGAAGCATGTGCGTCATGGTCAAATCAAATTTCAAGTCCTTAGCTTCCCCGAAGATGGAGTATGGCTGCCTTAATGGCAGGATAAAAAAACGGTCATAGACACAAAACTCCACTACCTGTCTGTACGGGCAGTGTTCGCAGGAGTATCAGCCTGCGTACGCAGAAAGAAAGAAAGAAAGACAAAAAGAAACCCATAGCTTCATGTGTAGTGCAGGTTTTCAAAAGTAAATCACTGCACTACGTCATGTTATGCCTACATTATACTCTTTGGTTTCTTCACCAATTCAAGGACGGCACGCTCTTCATCCTGTAAACAGACAGCACTGAAGCCAGCCATGATTGAATTGTTATGATCTTACGTTTAAGTCTGCTACCATGGGGGGGAAACCAACAAAGTAATATTTTCTTCTTCAATTAACGAACAAAACTACACTCTGATGGTGTGAAAAATTTACAAGGTTCTGGTCTTGTCAGCTTTAGTTGGTGTAGATGAAATGAAGCCTGTGCTGAGGTTTGTTTCAGTGCACCTACATCATGTATTGTTGCTAGTTATCGTTTCCTTGGGACTGGTGCGGACACTGGCTGTTGACTGACAGGGGAGGGTAGTTAGTGTTGAGACTAGGTTTCGCAAAATTCTTAGCGCAGGCACTGATGCACACCCATTTATATGATTATAGGTAAAACATATAGATTTACACCAGTTAGGATCCCTGAAGATGGAGTATGGCTGCCTTAATGGCGGGATAAAGAACAGTCATACACACAAAAATCCACTGCCTGTCTATACAGGCTGTGTCTGCAGGAGTATTGATCAGCCTGCATACACAGAAAGAAAACTCCAGTTAGGAAACACAGAAACTAACAAACATTACTTTATGTAATGCCACAACACCGTAGTATGGTAGGTAATTCTGAAACTAAGTGTCAAGCATGGAATGAAAGTCTTTAAAGCAGGGGAGGAAGGGAAATGCAGAGACACCACACCAAGATATAACAGCAGAAGCAGCACTCTCGATAAACTCTTGGAGATCAGACTGATGTGTAGAGTATGTTGGTTCTGTTAAAGCAGAAAGAGATTTCCAATCATGAAACAAGTGTTTATCAGATTTGGAGCATGTGTGGATGTTGCAAAGGCTTGGAGAGGAAGCGTCTTTGTGGTTTGAAATGTGGGATGAAGTGTAACTGCAGCAGATGGCGATGGGGGAGGGAGGGTGTAATGACGGATGCATTGTCTGACAGATACTGATTGTATTACATCACAGTGCAAGTGGGCTTTTCCTGACTCCAGCCCTGCAGTGTTGAAAGCTGATCTTATTCAAGTGGTTTTCACTGCAGTTATATTTTGTGTGCCTTGCATTTTTTTCAGTAGTGGAGGGGAGGGGGGGGGAATCTGAGGAATCATGTTTGTGTACTTTTCTGTATGTATGAGGGAGAGAGATGGGGGGGGGGGGGGGAGAAAAAGAGAAATCCAAGGAGTGTCATGTGAGCGAGAATAAGGGACAGCCTGATGTGGCCACTGCTGTGGCTGGGCTATAAACTTCAGAGAAAGGATGAGATGGGAATGAAGGAGCAGAGTTCAAAGATTTAGCGAAAGCTATCGTTTGAGTGTGAATTTAAAGCTTTCTCTTTCCAGGTGTATATTATTACTTCCAAGAATGAGATGATGGGCTACATTGCACAAGAGATAGACAAAAGTTTTGTTCCATTGTTTTCGTATGCAGCTACATGTTACAGAATCAGTAAAGTGTGAGAACTGCACCTTGGGATTAGTGTCTCCTTTTTGAGATCATATGGTCCAGCAAGAATATTTAGTGTACTTGCATTTTTGTGTGTGTGTGCTGTCCCATCTTCTGTGCCGCCTTGGTGGCAGTGCACCCATGCTGCTGATTCCAACACCCCATCCACAGCCACAGCCCAGCCTGGTCTGCAGCAGCCCCGGCATCGGCACTCCACATGGAGCGGTCAATGTCAAGTCATCAAGAGGCAACTGCTCCTGCCGAGTCACTTCGGTGATGTTCAGTGGCACCTGTTCTGATCCAACATAAGCCGGACACCACCTACCATGCCCCATATTGATGATGTTTAGTCGCTGAGCCGATGTGAGTGAGCTCTCCATCCGGAGGGCTTCACCACATCTGTCCAACGACAGCCTCTATGAAGTTGCTGGTAACAGTGATCTGACGGAATCAAACCAAGGCCACAGACATGGAGAAGACATCAAAGCTGAGGTCACCATGAGGGCAAGGCATGAACAGCCACAGAATTTGAGACTTTCTTTTTTTTTTTTTTAGTGCTGATCGATGAGAATGATGAAGATGATGCTATGGATTTCCCCTTTTGGTCTGAGACTGCATGACAGGGCTGTACTGTATGCCTACTTTCATATATATCCTGGAGTAAACCAGGCCAGAGAGATTGGTCAGGAAATGTGAGCAGCACTCTCAGAGACGCATCCATTAAGTGGATGAAACTCGACTGTGTGGTCCCTGTCTTCCCAACTGATCCTGTAGCAAACTCAACTCTGGGTAGGAGCCAGTCGAGGCAGAAAAATCCCATATGACTCTGATGGTAATTGAACCTACAACCTCCCAGTCAGAGTCTGCAGTGCTAACCACTTCGCCACGGCGGCTGGTTAGTGTGCTTGCATTTTGCATTTAAGAGTGTTTTCCTACTCACAAAATGGATGACAAAAAGTTACCCTGCTATAATAGAAAGAAATATTCTCATTACCATTTCACCTAATTTTATTTCTTTCTGTTGCTAAAAGATTTTTTCTTTGGTATATCTCTTTTTCTGGTTTGTTTTGGTATAACTGCAAACCACAGATATTTAAAATGACCAGAACTTTATTGCAGATATGTGTGTGTATGTGGGAAAGAGAGAGAGAGAGAGAGAGAGAGAAATTTGGAGTAAGTTAAATGAGAATAGATCTTTACATGAAAGAGTTCAATATACTTCCGGCAGCATTTCATATGACAGATACAGAAAAAAAAAAGAGAAATTGTTGAAGACAGTATCACAGACAACAAGCAGGTTTGTTTCCCAAAATGTCAGTTTCTGTTCATAATACTTATCATAATTCAATTTTTCTGAGGCTAACAGTTAGTGGCAGAGTAATTATGATTGCTGGTTTGTATGTAGTACATACGAAAGTGATGCCAGTTTGATTTTTGCAGTTGAAATGTTTAAAACATAGTATTGAAAACTAATTGTGTTGGAATTTATGAATTCTTTAGTGGTACTCTTTCAGGTCTTTTCAAACCTAAAAGAGTTCCTCTCATCCATCTCTGGTGGTCGCAAAGAAAGAAACGATTCTATGGCAGCTGAACATCAGCCATTCATATTTTACTCATTCTTACCTGTTAAAGAGTGAAGAAGCTCTGTGGTGCAGTCCATGTTATGTGCCACTCACAATGAAACATATTCTTGTGTTGTGAGTGTTGGGACTTGTACGATGTGAGACGCAAATATTTTACAACAGATTCCATGAAAACCTTGTTCATAGATGTTCCACCTGATGTGATCTTTGAATTCTTGAAAGAGATTATCATTTTTCATCGGATCTGAGGTTTTATAGTGGAAAGATTTTTAACAAGGTGTCGGATGGGGTTTTTTAGAAGATGCATTTTAAACAGTTGTATGAATGAATGACTTGTGAGTTGACTGTAACGTGGTGACAGCCCTGATATGACCCTTTGCGGTTGGCTGGGCTATAACATTACCTTACCTTACCTCCAGCGGTCTCTTTTGCATGGTTATCGACAAACACAACTTATGGTTACCACCAACAAACACTTATAGGTTTACAAAAATTATTTTACATTTTATATGTAATACTTGTTTTGCAAGATTCCTTTCCCTCAGTCATATTTTTGACACATACAAGTTAGTGAAAATCATTTTACATGTATGCGATACTTGCTTGTATGATTCCTTTCCCTTTGTCATGTTTTTTTGACTCGTTATTGATGTGATGGCGGTTGGTTGCGTGTTGTTTCAGAACACACTGTATTATGACACATGGTGGGTGGGGCAGCACGTGTGTTTGACCTGGTTGAGCACCTTCCTCATGCTGATCACTCACTTCCTGTCCCCGCGCTACTTGGACCTGCTGCATCGCAGTGCCCTCCCACTGGGCCGCTGGCAGAGGGTAGAGGGCAGGCATGTCCATGTGCCCTATAGCGCGTGAGTCATGCTGAAATCATCCTGAGATTACATGTGTTTGTCAGTGTTGTTTGAAGTTCTGTGTGTATGATTAGCATGTGTCGTCTGTGTAAATGTTAGAACGGAGTCGTCGGGTTTTAAATAGTTTCTAATGTTGAGAAGAAATCTTTGTTTTGGACATGGGGTGGGGGAGGGGCGGAAAAGCCCAGTTGGTAGAGCGCCGGACTCATGATCCTGGGGTTGTGGTGATTGGCTGGGCTGTTTCGGTACAGGGGGATTTTTCCCTCGGAGTTACATTGGTTGACTCCATTTCCCATACAGTCCTTCGAATGAGACTATAAACAGAGGTTCCGTGTGTGAACGCACGCGTAACATCTTGCACACACGTAAAATCCCATCACCAACTTTCGGAAGAGAGGGCCAGTTTGGCCATTGGTATGGATGATACATTACATATAGCATGCGCCTTCCCCTAAGCTGGAGTATGGCTGCTTAAAGGCGGGATAAAAAACGGTCATACACACAAAACTCCACTCCCTTTGTTGAGTAGATGTGATTAATACTTGCCTGTCTATGCAGGGAGTGTCCGCAGGAGTATCAGCCTGCCTACGCAGAAAGAAAGAAAAAAAAGAAAATAGGGTTTATTTGTGTGTGTCACACCCCCCATGCTGACTAATTGTACATAGGTATCTATTGAAAAGAAAAAGAGACAAACAATGGTAATAGAATATTCAGAAACTTTTTGAGTTTCGCCTTTTACCGGGTTTGTCATCTTCACCTGTTAAATCTGATCGAAAGTGAATATTCAATAATTTAGCAGTAAGTTTTCACGAGCCTGGAAAGTCTTCTCAAGACATGTCTATTCAGTATGGCTATTTCTTACTATATTGAAACCACACTTTGCACTCACTTCTGATAAATATAAGATGAAGCAGAGCGTTACTTAGATTTTTTCAATTCTGCTGTTACTTTGTTAGACATCAATTTTCATCTTTTACGATTTTGATTACGAGCACAAAATATGTTTTCATCCATGGCAGAATGTGTAGATTTATGTATTTCATGAACATAGACTTTGGCAGTGCAGTATAAATGAGTGAGGTTTCGGTAAAATGGCATGAGACGTGATGCACATGTTTCAGGTGGTCTGAGCTTCAGGTGTGGCCCCAGGGGGCACTGGTCAAACATGTACGTGGTCTCTTCAAAGCGGAAGGGGTCAATGTCACTGCCGAGCCTGGGAACAGCATGCACACACGATTCTATGTGAGTGGGCTACGCCAGTGCATTATGTATACACAGATGTATACATGCATTAATATACACATGCCTGCATGTTACTAATGCACACACTGACCTGCACATGAACACACATGCAGGCCATGAATACTTGTTGAGTTACTAAGTAAAGTACCCGATATTATTCTTGGAAGACAGTTTTGTTTTGTATTTTCTTATAGGTGTAGAAATGTTGCAAGATCTCATTTGCACTTTCTTGATTGCCATATTAGAAATAATTTATGTATGTGGACGGATTTTCGCTCACTGAGCTTGATGACATGAATTAACAATAAATGTTTGTGTGTGTGCGTGGATGTGGGTGTGCATGCATGCGTCTGTGCGTGGGTGTGGGGTGTGCATGCGTCTGTATGTGGGCAACAGTTTTTGTTCCACCAGCCGTTACACGTGATGACATGGTTGCTGGGTCTGGCGGGGATCCTGGTGCTGTACCAGTTCTTCCGGCTGGTGCAGAGCAGTCACTGGAGTCATGTGCTGTGTCTGGCCTTGATGCTGTTCTGCAACTTCTACACCGTCTTCAAGCTGCTCAGGACTTCTTCATCATCAACAAGACCTACAAAGACCACGACCCTGCTGCAAACACCCAGTGACCAACTCTTCTCCTGGCGTACGCATTCTTCGAGCATCCACAGAAAGCGCTGAGTAGTAATGACTTTGTGAAGTGTTTGTAAGTTTAGAAGTGGGGAGGTCTTTTCACAGGCACAGAATGAAGCTTTAGGAGCAGGCAGTAAGAGCTGGGTGAAAGCTAGAAGTGTTTAATGACCACATGCTGCTGTTGTTTTTTTCACTCCATCCCTCTCCCCACCCAAAAATCAAAAGGTCAGGAAGACAATGCATTTCTTCAACTGTTTCGTGTCCCAAATTCGTTGAAGCTGGATGCAAGAATGAATATCGCAGAGTGCAATAGTGTGTATGCGTATGAATGATTTGTTCTGTTACCATATTCTTTCGCTAGTTTTCAAGTTCTCTGCTGTACAGTTGACGTGTACCATAGAAATGTGCCTAGAAATACAATGAAGTGCAGGTTTTACCTGCTGAGAGTGAAGTCTGTGGTGCTTTCTTCCACATCATCAAAATCTCTGGTCTGGTAAGAAGCAGCAGATAAGTTTATGAATAAACAGAGAATTAACATTTGACTCGGCACACTACAATATACTATTTTAGAATAAGAAAAATTTTCTTCTTCATCAACAGATTTTAAAAAACATTTGCAGATGGCGGTGGGGTGGGGGGTTGTTTCTGCATGATATAAGTTCCAAGAATTTGTTTAGATTGAAACGTGAATTACAGTTTGTCCGTCTGTTTGGTTTTAACATACTCTGATCTTTGATCCATGGTCAGCTGGTTTGTAAACACCAGCCGCATTTCTATCATTGCACTTGGTTGAAAGATGATTAATTTAGTTTACATCTCATTTAGTAAAAGGTGATGGTTGGGATGAATAATAGGCTATGCACAGTGTCAGTTACGCTTGGGTAGAGGGTGGTCACTCAAGCAACAAATTGTTTTAGCTCTCTCATGCTCTGTTGCATTCTTCCACTGCTTTACATAATGTGTTTGCTCGACAGTTTATTTTATGTTTTTTTAAACCATTTGTTGATTCCAGCTAACAAATTCTTCTTGAAAAGAAAAGAAAATTAACATTCAGTTTCAGTGACTAATACATTTATTTCACGTTTTTTCCTCTGATTTTAGCACAGTGACTGTATATATTTTAGTTTTTGTCCCTAATAATTTCAGGAAAAGAAATCATAATTATGTATTATTGTACATGAGGCTATTAGACGTACATTATAGAGCCTGATGCTTAGCATTGTGTGCTGCCCATGCTTCAAGAATTAACTTTAGTAATGTTCATAGGTGTGCTGCTATGTAGATGAGCTGCAGGTGTGACTTAGGAGTAGCGTAGAGATATAGAGAATAAGAGTTTAGGTGCAAAAACAGAGCTGGCCATTTCTACAGGGCCAGGGATCAGGTTTTGAATCATCAGATTTGCATGACGACTTGTGATGGGTCTCACTCTGGGACGTCGGCTTGAAAGCAGAACTTTGGCTGTGTGTCAAGATGATCGAGTGAGCAAGGGTCTAACTCAGTCTGACATTAGTGTTGGTATTGCATCTGAAAGTGTTACAGGTAAGATGAGGAATGGAAAGAAAATGTTGATGCAGTATAAGGCTTAAGTATTTGTTATTAACCAGATGAGGCCAGAGTAGCTGCGATTAAATAGGATTTGAGCATTTGTTTCTAACTTGATGAGGCTATTTGTGTATTATGTACATGTGACTGGGGTATTTATTTGCTAGATGAGACTTGAGTATTTGCGAACTTAATGACTGGTTTAAAGGGGAGGGGATGGAGGCTCAGATGGGAGAGACATAACTGTTAAAATTGGGTATGCTGTCAGTGCGTCTGGTTGAACGGCAGACTTATGTGGCAGTTTTTCCGTGTCAGATTTCTTTTGCCCAGCCACTTTGTTACTTACTAGGCGGACACATTCCGAGCATCGACTACTGAAGATATTTGCCCATTGGTCTCTCTAAACTGCTTTTGGGAAACTACGTGTTGAGTTAGGTAGACTGTATTTGAAATGAATTATACAAAATGTAATAGATGTAAAACTGGTGGTATATGTATAACTGGTGGTGCATATATGTGCATGTGCTTGTTTGGTGTGTGTGCGGGGGCATGTTTGTGTGTATGCATTTTGGTACTCATGTGGCTAGCTTTGCACACATTTTCAAAAAATGGAGAAACTGGTTTTTTGTGCAGATGAGATGTTTATCGAGTAAAAGTAAGGTTTTTCTTTTACTGGTCAAGGAGCTATGAATTTATTGTCAAACTGTACGTGGACAATTCCCTTGGCATGTGCAGAGAATGCTTTGCATTTTGGCCTAGTAGGAGAAGATGGCAACTTACTTTTACCTGATTTTTCAGCCACATTAAGTTTGAAGAGAGGGATGGGCTCGACATAAGTGGATGCTATGCTAGCGAGTTGACTAGGCCTTTGTGTTAAGTCGCAAATCATTGAAAGATGCCAAGTCATAAAAGCCACAAGTAAGATGACCAGACCTGTGTGTTATAAGTTGCTATCATTAAAGATGTTAACGGTCATAAAACCTTTTTTGGTTTGCTTTTTCTAGATTGAAATCTCATGTCTATTTCAGATGGGTTTTTTTTGTTTTGTTTTTTTGGGGGGTTTTTTGGCTGAATTTTGTTTCAATTCATAGATGTTGGCAAGTATGCTTTTTATTTGTAGAACAGATCTGCCTGTGTAAAGCAAGGCTATCTAGCTAGGTAAGGAGGTTTTTTTATGCACAGTTTTTTTTTTTGTTATATGCTGGTGATAAATTGGGCTGAAGGCAAATGGGTTTGTTGAAAGTTTTTTTTTTTGATTATCATGGTCGCTCACCCTGTACACAAAAAATCAGGAATCCTGTGTCACCAGCTTGTCACTTCTTGGTCATGTCCCATACTGCTGCTAGTGCCGATACATCCGTGAAGGTGTTTAGCTTCCAGAGGTGACCTGCTGATTCAGCTGCTGGTTGGGATGGTGGTGGAAGGGGTGTGGTGGGTCAGGGGCTGGGCTGAAGTGTCCACTTCGTTGTCATTCAAAGTCAACAGGAGACAGCAGCTCAGGAGTGCTTATGCAAGATGTGCAGAAAAACGTGTTCAGAGTGTGTTTATTGATGTTGTGATGGAGAAAACAGCCTGGTCTAGAAGAAGAGTGGACTGCATTTTTAGGACAGCAGCAAAATGGGATGATTTTAGTGCAAGCGATCCACAGTTAAGAGGAAAATATGCGTCTGTAACTACTTTTCTAATGCCGATCCAGAATCCCATATTCGTATTTAACAAGTTGGAGATTTCGCCATTCTGCTTTCAGTACTGTGTGCACATGCATTATTTTGAATCCATTCAGTTCAGGCCATGTGCTTTCAGCTGTTGAAATCTCTACTGTTCAGTTATGGGCTTATCATGGGTTGAAACCAGGAAAGTGAAAGCAGGAGGTCCAGGGGGCCACCTTGATAAGTAAAATGGGGGCATTTAGAGACACCTTGCCTCCTTTTCACCATGTTATCCACAAGACCACCATTACAACCATAAAAACTGACAATGTGACTGACCTGCCTGCAGTAGAGTTGACATAACAAAATTTTTGCTGCCACCAGTGTCTTGAATTGACTATAATTTTGTATTTACCCCTTCTGAAACTTATGAAGAAAGCTTGCAGTTTGAACTCGAGAAATAGTTTGTGGTGACCAGAATTTGTGCATCTGGTGTTAGAACTTTGTATGGAAAAACCAGACTTTTTTTTCCTCCACTTCAACTGAAAACTTGTTTGGTCTTGTTTTTATTCCAGCAGGAAGTTCTGCAACTCTGTATCTCAGGGAGATGGGGTGGTAGTGGCATATGTGCGAGGTGGATGTTATTGGTGCAATAGGTATATGACTTGACTGGTAGATATAAACTGATACTTGGATTCAAACCTTGAACTCCCTACATGTGTAATTTTTGAGGAGTCCAGACAAATTTCAGTAGTAAATTTACAAAGAAAATGATTATTAAATTATCTCCTAATTATCAGTTGTCACAACTGCTTTGGCAATATCAAACTGAAATCTGACAACTAAACAGAATCTTTTAAAAGATATAGATTGAATAATATTTGTTCGTTTTGCCTATTAAATTAATCAACTGATGCTTTGTCACACAATAATGATCCAGGAATCACAAATTACGCGTTTTACTGACAAGATAAAAGCGAAATTCTTTTTTGCGAGCACATAACTACAGACATGTTTACCCATTTGATTTTGCTGAATTTTGTTCCCATGACTGGCGAAAAAATACAACAAAACTTAAAAATTCAATCTGGAAAAAAGCTAGAAATTGCATATGCAGATTGCTAACCATAGGATGGAAATCTAACCAAAGAGTGACAACTCTTGCTAACTTCTGCATGTGAATGATGTTGATGTGACGGATGTGCGGTTATCATACTCGCACTGTTTTTTTGCTATTCTGTGGTGTATTTTGGTCTGTTTTGCTTTTGTGGAGTAGGCCTAGTGTTTTCATTGTCTATGTTTTCACTGGCTGAAATGAGAAATGTTTTTGGATTGCCTGTGAAGTTAAATTGTGGAAGTGCATGTTGAAAATCAGTACACATAAACTTCTCTATACCAAAGGATGTGCTTTTGTTTTATTGATCTATTGTATTGATTTTTTTGTTGTAGTCGTTTTTCAAAATGCAGTCTGTTTTTGTACAGAAAATTGCTGAAGATAAACAGATGTGAAATATTGTCATCAATTCTTTGTCAGATTAGATTGATTCCATCGCAACATCCATGTTTTGCCCTGTGGACCAATCCGAGTTGGATCCGGAAATTAAAGACTGACAACCAACATGTGCTCGAACTCCGTGCTTTTTTTTTTTTTTTTTTTTTTTTTCCAACAGGCATCTGGAGATTGGACTGCTGATCCAGTGAAGCCTGACCAAAGTTGTGACAGTTCTGACTGAGAAAGAAGCAAGTGTCAAGGTGTAGCCAGCTTCAGCGACAGTGGGACGACTCACCATGTGCCAAAGGATAGATCTGTTCAGCTGGAGTTCAAATTCAAAGCAATTAACAGAATTTTGTGCAGAGTGCCTTGTTTTGCTCTTATGATAATTACTGAGAAAATTTGAGTGTGATTACTTGGACTTGCTTCGTATGTGGGGAGCTGCTGTCCAGTCCGTCTGGTCTGTGAGGGAGCCACATCTGTAATGGCATCCTTTCTGAGGCTGCATGATGGAGTCAACCCTGGTCCTAATCTCTCGAGGCGTTATCTACCTGGTAGGGGTGTTTCCTGCTATTGACGCCCCTATGAACTGCCCTGCTCCCCAAAGGTCAAGGTAATGTGTATAATTAAGAAATATCTGTTCTGAACTTGAAGAAACTGACCATGTGATATGAATTCGTCTGAAGCTGACTGTGAAGATTCCATAAGGACTGTGTTGTGCTGGAGAAAATCATGACTGAGAAACAGATCCTGAAATATTTGTGCTGTGAAACATTTCTTGCGAGGGATTGTTGGGGGGGGGGGGGGGGGGGAATCTTGACTGAAGAACTCTTAAAGATTTTTTTTCCTTACACAATGTACAATAATCATTTGTATGAAAGATACGACTTTATGTGTACAGTGGTTCTTCTGGACAATTGAGCTGTTAACATCCGATTGAATTAAAGATAGAGACTGTTTAGACCCAACCTTTTAAACTACAAGTGATGTTGAAAAAAAAACCCAACAGAATAAGTAATTTTTTTTTTCAACATCACTTGTAATTTAAAGAGTTGGGTGGGTCTAAACAGTCTCTGTCTGTGACCAAAACAGAAGTTAACAGTTTCAATTTTTCCAGAAGAACCACTGTGCACATTAAGTCGTATCTTTCATGCAAATGATCATTGTTCCTTGTGCAAGGAAAAAAAAAAATTCTTTCAGAGTTCTTCATTCAAGGTAATCTTTTTCCCCCAGACAATCCTTGCAGCAAAATGTTTCAAGGCACAAAATACACCTTGACACTTGCTTCTTTCTCAGTCAGAACTAGGACCAGGGTTCCAGTCACAACTTTGGTCAGGCTTCGCTGGATCAGCAGTCCAATCTCCAGATGCTCGTTGAAAAAAAAAAAAATGGCACGGAGTTCGGGTGCATGTTGGTTGTCAGTCTTTACTTTCCAGATCCAACTCTGATTGGTAATTGTGGGGCAAAACATGGATGTTGCAATGAATCAATCTAATTTGACAAAGAATTGATGACAATATTTCACATCTGTTTATCTTCAGCAATTTTCTGTACACAAAAACAGACTGCATTTTGAAAACAACAACAACAAAAAAATATCAATACAATAGATAAATAAAACAAAGGCACATCCTTTGGTATAGAGCAAAGTTTCTATGTGATTTTCAACATCTACTCCCACACTGTATATTTTTAACTTCACAGGCCAATCCAAAAACATTTCTCATTTCAGCCAGTGAAAACATAGATAATGAAAACACTAGCTAGCCTACTCCACAAAAGCAAAAACAGACCAAAAACACCACAGAATAGCAAAACAACAGTGTGAGGATGATAACCGCACATCTGTCACATCAACATCATTCACATGCAGAAGTTGGCAAGAGTTGTCACTCTTTGGTTAGATTTCCATCCTACGGTTAGCATCCGTAAGTGCAATTTCTAGCTTTTTTCCAGAATTTTATTTTTCAGTTTGTTGTATTTTCTCCAGTCATGGGAACAAAATTCAGCAAAATCAAATGGGGGTAAACATGTCTGCAGTTATGTGCTCGCAAAAAAGAATAGCGCTTTTATCTTGTCAGTAAATGTGCAATTTGTGATTCCTGGTTCATTATTGTGTGACAAAGCATCAGTTGATTAATTTAACAGGCAAAATGAACAAATATTATTCAATCTATATCTTTTAAAAGATTCTGTTTAGTTGTCAGATTCAGTTTGATATCGCCAAAGCAGTCATGACCACTGATAATTAGGAGATAATTTAATAATCATTTTCTTTGTAAATTTACTGAACTTTGTCTGGACTCTTCAAAAATTACACATGTAGGGAGTTCAAGGTTTGAATCCAAGTATCAGTTTATATCTATGAGTCAAGTCATATACCTATTGCACCAATAACATCCACCTCACACATATATGCCACTACCACCCCATCTCCCTGAGATACAGAGTTGCAGAACTTCCTGCTGGAATAAACAAGACCAAACAAGTTTTCGGTTGAAGTGGAGGAAAAAAAAAGTCTGGTTTTCCATACAAAAGAGTTCTAACACCAGATGCACAAATTCTGGTCACCACAAACTATTTTTCTCGAGTGCAAACTGCAAGCTTTCTTCACAAGTTTCAGAAGGGGTAAATACAAAATTATAGTCAATTCAAGACACTGGTGGCAGCAAACATTTTTGTTATGTCAACTCTACTGCAGGCAGGTCAGTCACATTGTCAGTTTTAATGGTGGTAATGGTGGTCTTGTATAACATGGTAAAAATGAGGCAAGGTGTCTCCAATGCCCACATTTTACTTACAAGGTGGCCCCCTGGACCTCGTGCTTTTGACTTTCCCTGGTTTCAACCCATGATAAGCCCACAACTGAACAGTAGAGATTTTAACGGCTGAAAGCACATGGCCTGAACTGAATCATAGTGAATGGATTCAAAATAATGCATGTGCACACAGTACTGAAAGCAGAATGGCGAAATCTCCAACTTGTTAAATAAGAATATAGGATTCTGGATTGACATTAGAAAAGTAGTTACAGACTCCGAATCAAAAACTTACTTGGAGAATATTTCGACAGGGTCACCCAGTCGTCTTCAGCTCACTGTGGCAGTGAGGCCTGGTGGGACGACTGTTGTGTAGGGTGAACGGTTGTCAGGATCTGATTGTAGATGGGGGGAAGTTCAAAGCCTTGATCTCTGTTCAGGCTGGGGCGTCTGGTCTTAATTTCGATGGCTTCTTTAACTTTTCTCTTTGTGAGGATGGCTCTGTAGATAAGATCTTCGTTTCTTGGGGCTGAAACTGTGGCCTGTGGCTTGTAGATTTTCATGTATAGCAGAAGTAGATCGGTTTTGGTGTTCCTGTAGACGGGTGGTGAGTGGTCTGGCTGTCTCACCAATGTAGGTATGGGTACAGTCTTGACACCCTACCTGGTACACTACACCACACTGCTTAGGGGATCTGTTTTGTCTTTGACATGGGTCAGTTGCTGGCGTAGGGAGTTGGTGGGTTTGTGGAACACTTTGCATCCATGTTGTTGGAAGGTCCTGGCTAGACGCTCTGAGACTCCTTTAATGTAAGGGATCCCCACTTTCACACTGTCCGTATCTGTAGAAGAAGGGTAGCGAACTCGAGGGTTGTCCCACATCAATGCAGGGTATCCATTAGCGGAAAGGGCAGTCTTGATGTGTTGTTGTTCTTTCAGCTCTTCCTCCTTAGTGTGGAACACAGTACAGAGGCTGCGTGCATGAGGGTGTTGACAACAGATCTGTTGTGTTGGAGGGGGTGGTTGGAGTGAAAGTTCAGATATTGGTCAGTGTGGGTGGGTTTCCTATAGACAGTGGTTTCCACCCTGTTGTCATGGGGTTCTGGTGATGAGTGTGTCCAGGAATGGGATCTTCCCATCTGTTTCAGTTTCTGAAGTGAATTGGATACTGTCATCGATGGAATTCAGGTGAGTGGTGAAGCTGTCACCTCTGTCTCCTGTATGCGGGTCATGGTGTCATCCACATAGGGGTACCACATGATGGGAGGGTTGGCAGTGGTCTCAAGGGCTACTTTTTCAAAATGTTCCATGTACAGGTTGGCTACCACTGGAGATACTGGCGAACCCATGGCAGCTCCTTGTTTCTGCTGGTAGAACTCATGGTTGAACGAAAAGTAGGTGCTGGTGAGGCACAGTTCCAACAGTTCTAGCACCTGTTCTGTAGTGAGTTCACACAGGTGACGAAGGTGGTAGTCATCCTCAATCTTCTCCAGAATGACTTGGAGAGCCTTGGGTACAGGGATGCTAGTGAAAAGTGCACAAACGTCATAGGAGACAAGTTTCTCCCCCCTGAGCCAGTTGCTGGTTTTCCATCTTCTGTACAAAATCTGTGCTGTTGACTATGTGGTGCTCGGTCTGCCCGACTGAAGGTCCCAATATTTGTGTCAGGAATTTAGAGGCATTGTACATGACACACTGCCACAGCTGGACACAATGGGGCGGAGGGGGCATCCTTCTTGTGCATCTTGGGTAATCCATACAGCTTAGGCATGGATTCTGAAGTGGGGTAAAGACGTTGGTAAAGATTAGGGGAGATGGAATCTTTCTTTCCATTTCTTTAGTAGGTTGGTAAGCTGGTTTTTTCACTTTCTTGGTGGGGTCAGTCTTGAATTTTTCATAGGTGTCTGTATCACTGAGAAGGGTCTGTACTTTCTTTTTGTGCTCATCTTTCGGTAACAATACTGTGGTCCTACCTTTGTCAGCTGGAAGGATGACGATGCTGTCGTCCTGTCTCAAGTTTTTCCAGGGCTTGTTTTTCCCCTCGTGAAATGTTGGACTTGGGTGGCTTACTGGACTTTATGACTTTGACCACTTTGCTCCATAGTTGTCTGCTGTGGCTTTGTCTTTGATCTGGCTGCACGCTGCTTCAGTGGAAGCTACGATTTCCTTGACTGGAATCGATGTGGGCGCAACACAGAAGTTAAGTCCTTTCTTCAGCACACTTGATTCACTGTCACTGAGAGCACGGTTGGAGAGATTGATAATCCATTTGCTAGTGTCTATGGCATTGGAGGTCATAGACTCCAAGTCATAGACACTAACAAATGGATTATCAATCTCTCCAACCGTGCTCTCAATGACAGTGAATCAAGTGTGCTGAAGAAAGGACTTAACTTCTGTGTTGCGCCCACATCGATTCCAGTCAAGGAAATCGTAGCTTCCACTGAAGCAGCGTGCAGCCAGATCAAAGACAAAGCCACAGCAGACAAACTTATGGAGCAAAGTGGTCAAAGTCATAAAGTCCAGTAAGCCACCCAAGTCCAACATTTCATGAGAGGAAAAACAAGCCTGAAAAACTTGAGACAGGATGACAGCATCATCATCCTTCTAACTGACAAAGGTAGGACGACAGCATTGTTACTGAAAGATGAGTACAAGAAAGTAAAGACCCCTCAGTGATACAGACACCTATGAAAAACTCAAGACTGACCCTACCAAGAAAGTGAAAAAACCAGCTTACCAACCTACTAAAGAAATGGAAGAAAGAAGATTCTGTCTCCTAATCTTTACCAACGTCTTTACCCCACTTCAGAATCCACACCTAAGCTGTATGGATTACCCAAGATACACAAGAAGGGTGCCCCCTCCGCCCCATTGTGTCCAGCTGTGGCAGTGTCATGTACAATGCCTCCAAAATTCCTGACACAAATATTGGGACCTTCAGTGGGGCAGACCGAACACCACATAGTCAACAGCACAGATTTTGTACAGAAGATGGAAAACCAGCAACTGGCTCCAGGGGAGAAACTTGTCTCCTATGATGCTTGTGCACTTTTCACTAGCATCCCTGTACCCAAGGCTCTCCAAGTCATTGGGGGAGAAGATTGAGGATGACTACCACCTTCATAACCTGTGTGAACTCACTACAGAACAGGTGCTAGAACTGTTGGAACTGTGCCTCACCAGCACCTACTTTTCGTTCAACCATGAGTTCTACCAGCAGAAACAAGGAGCTGCCATGGGTTCGCCAGTATCTCCAGTGGTAGCCAACCTGTACATGGAACATTTTGAAAAAGTAGCCCTTGAGACCGCTGCCAACCCTCCCATCATGTGGTACCTCAATGTGGATGACACCATGACCAGCATACAGGAGACGGAGGTTGACAGCTTCACCACTCACCTGAATTCCATCGACGACAGTATCCAATTCACTTCGGAAACTGAAGCAGAAGGGAAGATCCCGTTCCTGGACACACTCATCACCCGAACCCATGACAACAGGGTGGAGACCACCGTCTCTATAGGAAACCACCCACACTGACCAATATCTGAACTTTCACTCTAAACCCCCCTCCAGCACAAGAGATCTGTTGTCAACACCCTCATGCACAGAGCCTCTGTACTGTGTTCCACTAAGGAGGAAGAGCTGAAAGAAGAAGAACACATCAAGACTGCCCTTTCCGCTAATGGATACCCTGCATGGATGTGGGACAACCCTCGAGTTCCCTACCCTTCTTCTACAGATACGGACAGTGTGAAAGTGGGGATCCCTTACATTAAAGGAGTCTCAGAGTGTCTGGCCAGGACCTTCCAACAACATGGATGCAAAAAGTGTTCCACAAACCCACCAACTCCCTACGCCCAGCAACTGACCCATGTCAAAGACAAAACGGACCCCCTCAAGCAGTGTGGTGTAGTGTACCAGGTAGGGTGTCAAGACTGTACCCATACCTACTATTGGCGAGACAGCAAGACCACTCACCACCGTCTACAGGAACACCAAAACCGATCTACTTCTGCCATACATGAACATCTACAAGCCACAGGCCACAGTTTCAGCCCCCAAGAAACCAAGATCTTATCTACAGAGCCCTTCCTCACAAAAAGAAAAGTTAAAGAAGCCATCGAAATTAAGACCACAGATGCCCCAGCCTGAACAGAGATCAAGGCTTTGAAAACTCCCCCCCCCATCTACAATCAGATCCTGACACCGTTCACCCCACACAACAGTCGTCCCACCAGGCCTCGCTGCCACAACAGCAGCAGTGAGCTGAAGAAGACAGGGCGACCCTGTCGAAAGAGCCGACTGGATTAAAATGAACCAAGGTTATGAGGCACACCAAGACCCCATCCACACACTGGAGAGAAACACCAAAACATCATTTTCCGCTTGCACACTGGGCACTGTAGTCTGCTTGCCCACCTCAAGAGGATAGGAGCTGCAGACTCAGCCCTGTGTCCCTGTGGACAAGCCGTCCAGACACCAACACATGTCCTCCAGGACTGTCCCCTCAATGATGAGAGAGGAGTGTGAGCCTGGCCAGAAGGGGCGCCCTCAAGACAAAACTCTGGGGGACTGCCAGCGATCTCCACTGCACGGGCCGTTTGCCGCCACCCTTGGAGTCCGGCTGTAGCTGCGTAGCTGTCGAACTTTGAAGAAGAAGAAACAGTCTCCCCCTCTGGCTTCCACAGGAAATTTTCACCTCCCCCCCCAACAGTCTCCCCCTCTGCTTCCACAGGGGGGGTCATCTCCCCCCCCAAACACTTGGGGGGGGGGATGGGGGGGGAGGGGCGTGAGGCTCTCCCTCAACTTGAGTTCCAGACGCAATTTTCAGGGAAAAGAATATATATATATACACACAAAAGGGCCAATCCAAGTTTCACAATACATACTGTCAGTGACAGTTCTCCCCCTTGTTTTTATTTTTCATCGGCTGAATGAACAAATTTGGTTTCAATTCATTACGAATGTCACTTGCTGCGTTCAACACCTACGCATGGAGATGTAGGCAGCAAAGATGAATGGGAAGGACGAGACTTCAATGATCCCCCGATTCCAGGTAATCATTGGCCGTGTTATGATGATCTCGTGGATAAATGGTGCAGTCTGTGCCGTCACCATCAATACTAATTCCAGGTGATCGGTGTCCACGTCATGATCATCTTTGTGGCGATAAATGACTGCATTCCCATCAACACTTTTTCAGTTCAAACGTGGTCAAAGATTGCATTGTGCCAGCACACACGGTTCCTGAGCACAAAGATGGGTAGTCACCCATAGCCACTGTTTGCTTCAGGCAGTGGAGATGAATTTGTGTTGAAGTATGAGGATAGGTTACTGTATGATATTGGTCTGCTGCAGCTTGGGTTTGACAAGGAGTTCAGTTATCAATTTGCCTGGCAATCCTGGAACACTTCACATACCTCTTATGAGAGAAGTCACTGGAACGCTGCACTATTCAACAGATTTCTCCAGCTCAGTCAGTTGGCTGCTGTGGCCTGGTTCTCTGCAAATGATTTCCGTGTGCGTTCTGCAAAGTTTTGTCTTCTGTCTTCCCCTCTGTCTCCTCCATTCCTTTATTGTTCCCTGCAGTGTTGTTTTAGCAAGGCCGTTGGATCTTTTTACAAAACCATACCAGTGTAGTTTCCTGAGCTGAGATCAGCAGATCCTATGGTTTGATGGTTGGTGCACTTGTTCATCGATGATTTGATCCATATATAGATATATGTCTCCGCTTTACCTTCGTTAATCTATTTACTATTAATGATATGAGATAGCCGAACATTGCAGAGATTTTGCTTTTTTTTTTTCTTTCATAGTTTGCAGCATGTTCTGAATACATTTCCTTGTACCCGTCCTGCAACATACTGGCTCACAGCAGCTTTAATGGAGACAGCATATATGTGTGCATATGATAAAACTTACTTCATCGCAGCTGTTATAGCATGTTACATGTTCAGTAAATGTGACTTCTATTTCAAGTGCTTGGCCACCCATCAGGCTTGGCCATAATGAATTCTGCCTATAATTTAGCCTATTTGCTCTGTTCAGTCCTTGATGGCTGAGCTGACTCCAGTCTGCACCAAAGCCAATTTTTTCTTCTCGCTGACTTGGGTGCCACATTTGTCTTTCAGCATTAAAATGATTACCCTCATTTCCCCAGTAATGATTCATGCTGTCTGAAAAGTCAGTCATCAACCTACCCCTCCCTGAAAAGGAAAAAAAAATGTAGACCATCAAAACAGAAATGAAACTATTTCTGTAAGTTTTACACACACACACACACACACACACAACCTCATTTGAGCAAGTCTGGTTCCAGCCTGTGCAAGAACATCGACTGTTGGTCTGTGTATGTGCACACGTCAGTTTTTCAAGTAGTCTTTGTACTTGGTAGTCACCCTGGTTTTTGCAAAGATACGAATGGTTCAGGGTCATCAGATAAATGTTTTTTGCAGGGTGACAAGGTGGTCCTACCTGCCAGGTCCTTGTATTGCCCACTACACTGCGTAGACCAGTTGTAAATATACACACACAGAACTAGTTGGTGTCAAACAGCTGTTCTTGGTGAATGGGACAAGCCTCTGGGTTTCACAGCCTGGTGTTCATTTTCTTGATCAGTTCGGCCACGGAGGGCTGGTTGTCATAGCTGGGCCACTGGGCTCCGACTCCCCCCACTGCTGTGAGCTGACCGTGGACGTGTTGGACAGAGTGTAGCCCACTTTGAAACGAAGAGGTTGCGGACTGGCCTGAGACCCCTCACTGCTCCCCTTTGTGTTGCTTCCATCCTGGGACAAGGCTTTTGTTCCATTGATAGTTACAGTCGGGGTGGACTGGGGTGAAGGCGCCCCTTTAGACACTGTAGCTGGTAGGGTGATGTTGCCCTCTGACCTGTGGACGATGCGTGCGGGGTTGATCAGCAGGAGGCTGAACATCACCGTTGTTCTTGGTGTGATCACCTTTGTCGCTCAGCCTGATGTGTACCTCCTTGGCCTCCACGGCGCCCGTGATCCTTGGCTTCTCCTTGTGGTCCGCTTTACCACCAGTGTCAATGTTCTCATAGACTCCATCTGTCCACAAAAAGTTTTGCACAGTTTACATTTCTACCTGTGCATGGACGCTTTGTGCCCTCTGCCTAACAACATTAGGCCTTTTGTGAGCTGGTAAAGCTTGGGTAAAATAGATTTAAATTGCATCCAGGGGCTGATAACTCGTGGAATGTTACACAAGTGCTTGAAAAAGGTCCATGCATGTTTGGATAACACAGAATCAATTAATTGGTGTATGGGGAATGATACTGGATTGTAAGATTTAAATTCTATGATTCATAAATGTTAATACTATCCAGTTCGTGTTTCAATTTTTTCCCAGGAGTAAAAAAAAAAGAACAAGATAGGTCATTTTTGCTCCCAGATGAGACAGCTGCATGCCATTAACTCCTCACAAATGCTGCTTTTTACATTGACTGACTGGCTCAAATGCAGAGACACAAAGCACACAGAACAACCAATCAAGCAATACTGTTTTACAACACCATATGCAAAGTACAACAGCAGACTGAAAAAACTCGGAACAAAGGAGGATACAAATGTTTTTTTTTTTCTTTTCTTTTAGCCCCTTTGCATTTGTGCAAAGCAAAACTAGTGCCATAAGCAGTATTCATTTTGAATCATGGGTATGTTACTGTCTAACCATGGAAGGAAATTTCTCTCTTTGTTACTTACTATTTGCCTCCTCCTGCCTCATAAGAATTTTCATTCCATCATTCAAGTGTGTGCCGCTAATTTTTTAGCACAAGACTCACAGTAATGTTTCCTTGTGAAAGATATTTGTAGAGGTATTTATAAACGTGAAGCATGCTGAAAAACTGTGCACATAACTGAACAGTGAAGATGGGTGAAGAGGGCACGGATGAGTGAAATGAAACAGCTTGAACCACAGATCTGATACTTCATTTTACATCGCACTTTCAATCAGAACCAAGAACAAATTACCAATATACATTGTAAATGTACCAGTTACGGGTATGTCAAACATTTATTTTCTTTGCTGATCTTGACACGTTCATGCCCTTACCCTTTTTCTAGAGGCTGCCTGCCTCTATGTCCTGCAGGCCTTCTCCTTCTGCAAAGTTGTATAGCAGTGTCTTTCATAGCCTGACACCATAATGGTCGTTTTTCCCAAAACGAAAACCCTTTCCCCAGTCTGAAAACCCTCCACACGTCTTCCCAGACTGAAGTCCCCTCTTGCACAGTGTGTGTCCCCAGAGACCCTTTTCATGACCCAGAGACCCTTTTCTGTTGCATGATAAACCATCTTACCTGAAGACTGTCATGCACAATGATGGTAGTGTTTGAACTGTGTTTGTTGGCAATGCGTGTTTGATCTTAAGTTTAATTTTCACTTAATTTTGACACGCACACAGAGCTATGATGGTGACTGCACATATGCACGCACACACTTTGGCACATGTGCACAGAGCGCTATAATGGTGGCTGTACTAACCCGAGTCCACAGTTGAGGAGGTGAAGGCGGTGGTAGTGGTGGCGCCATTGTCAGTGGAGGACTTGCTGCGTTCGTTCTGTCTTGGTGACTGCCCCACTGTAGCCGGCTGCAGGCAACAAACGGGTCACAAATTATGCCAGCTAGCATGTGCAAGTTGGTGACATTCATCCACCAAAACCACTTTGCTTTACTTTTTCAAAATGGAGCGACTGATGGCGGAGAACGAAGCAAAATTTAGAAAAGAGTGGGGGTTAGTTTGCTTTACTTCACCCCTTGTAAAGTTTGTAAAAACATTTGCACCAACATTTCTTTTGTAAATCTACAACACTTGGTAAATGATGATGCATGCAGTTTGGACAATATGCAAACATACAATGTGCACACAAAGTCAAGATCAGTCAGGACAGATATCTGATGTGTGCAGGAGATCAATTATCCAATTACAGCAGATATAGGGTGGATGTTTGAGCCACACAATAGTAAAAATAAGGACACTTTAGCACAGCAATTATGAACAATGATTGCATCCATGTAAATAAAAGAAAAATCTAGGCGTTTTGAAGAACTATCAAATTCACCACCAGTACTGTATAAACAACAAATGTCAAGCCAACATGAACCATGACATCTAATGAATAGTTGAAAACTTTTCTTTTGCAGAGCTTGTATAGGAATTATCATTGACTGCTGGACATTATCCCACAAACATTCTCTGAAGACAAAAATACTGATGAGAAAAAACTGAAGTCTTGTTTCAACAGTAGCTTGAAAAAGCAGAAAAACCACATGCAATACATTCATGATGCAGTTTACTATCAGTAACTTTTCAGGACGAAATTCATGAATAGTTTGCTACAATTCAGCAACATAGAACATGTAATCACATTGCTTACAGCACAGCTGACCACAGGGGCCATACTGAGGTTGCAAGCAGGTTAAAATCAGAAGATGTATATGTACAAATTAAAATCCAATTTTACGATCCAAAAACAAATCAAAGTTGGAAAAAAAAAGCTGTAATGCTGATATTGACAATCCACTTGTCAATCAAATAGAGCAAAATTCGATTAGAAAAAAAGAAAGTAAATTTCATCCAGTAGACAATCTCTGAAGATGGTGAAAAATAGTCACCTAATGTATACAATACTCAGACTACTGTGCGTGGTATAAAAGATCAGTGCAGGCTACAAACATATTACCTAAATATACATAGATCATTGTACTTTAATCACCATTCAATGACACTTCAGAGGTTACCTTCAGCATTTCGCCATTTTTTACAGTAACAGGATCTTGGTCGAGTTCACACACAAATCAACCAGTATTGAAAAAAAAAAATGGGCACTGACAAAGACAAGACAAATCAAACTGACATTATACACACTAAGAATCTGTGTTACAAGAATCTGTAAATATCCGTCTCGACAGCACCTTCCGTTGTGAACAGTGCCAAAAACTATACAGCAATCGCATAATCCACACAATACCAAAACATCTACAATCCACTGCCTGTTAATGTAAACAGTGACAGATGTATATTCTTAAAGAATAACAGAAAACATATCTCCACCATAAACCACCAACAAGAACCGGCCAACTTTTAATATGTTAAATTGATGCTATTTGCAAGCACTTTTTTTGCATTAATGAAACCTATATTATACTATATTATATTCTAGTGTTATATCATTTACAGCATGATATACTATACATTATATATATATATACCAAATTATATAGTATACTATATAGTATATACTATGTCATTATACTATATATATTCTAGTGTTGCAAGACGACTACTGTTATGAAGTAGCAAAACAGCAGAATCTTCATTCAAAATGAATACCCCCTCACTTCCCCACCATCAAAAAAAAGGAAAAAAATCAGTTTGTAACAATTCTTTAAAAGATGTCTGAAAGGCGAAGCACAAAACTGTTTAAAATGTCACCATCAAACGTATTTAAAAAAAAAAAAAAAAAAAAAAAAAAAAAACCTGAAAGCAAGCCACACATGCACACATGGTTATCACTGCATGAACCAGGCAGTACAGCCAAATGAGGGGAGAAACCAAAGACCAATAAACCAGTGTTGTATTCCCTGTTACCTGGAATACCGTAACGTTTTTCTCCCTGCTGAATTCGGACTGCTTTCTCCAGAAAGCAGATGGTCAGCGCGGACTACCTGCTGTGCAGTTGCTCAAACTTTTCTTCGATTACTCCTTTCTAGTCATCAATTATTTTAAAAGAGTCAATGTCACGCAAACGATATGGCTTAAAAATATAAAATGAAAAAAAAAAATGCCCAAAAGAAAACAAAATGTCTGTCTGTCGCAGGATCTCAGCAGTGGGCATCAAGGCAGGGAGCTCAAGCCGCTATCAAAATTGTAATAACAACCGTAACACCAACACGTACAAATGTAGACACCATCACCTAAGGACACGCAACTTGATGGACAACTGAAAAATATCTTTGATATCGCGACCGCAAAGGGCCATATCAGGGCTGTCACCACGTTAAAATCAACTCACAGGTCATTCATCCACACAGTTCTTTAAAAGACATCGTCTAAAATCTCATCCAAAACTTTGTTAAAAATCTTTCCACTGTAAAATCTCAGATCCGATGAAAAATGTTAACCTCTTTCAAGAACTCAAAGATCGCGTCAGGCGGAACATCTCTGAACAAGGTTTTCATGGAATCTGCTGTAAAATGTTTGTGTCTCACATCGTGCAAATCCCAACACTCTAAAAGAATATGTTTCATTGTGAGTGGCACATGACACGGAATGCACCAAGGAGCTTCTTCACTCTTTAAAAGGTAGGAATGGGTAAAATACGAATGGCCGGTGTGTGCAGCCGGCACAGAACTGTTTCTTCTTTACGACCACCAGACGAAGATGGGAGGAACTCCTTTAGGTTTGGACGGATCTGAAAGAGTTTGTTATCCGTCTGTGTATTCCAATCCTCCTGCCAGAGGTCTTTTACATAATCGTTAATTTTGGGTTTCAGATCCGAGCAGGGATAGGTGTGTTTGACAGTTTTTCTCTCTTGTGGCATTCTTGGCCAAACGATCCACCATTTCGTTCCCTCCGATGCCAACATGACCGGGAACCCAAGCCAGAAGAATGTTGTAACCCCGCTGTCAACTTGGTAAAAAGGTCAAAAAAGTGTAAAAGTTCGGGTGTGCTGAAGGTTGCGGCCAGATATGGCCTCCAAAGCCGACAGCGAATCCGACAAAACCAGAAAGTCCCCTCTTTGGAGACTGTGAGATTATTCTTAGTGCCAGAACCAGACTGTAAGTTCAGCAGAGTAGGCAGAAGCGTCTGAAGGAATATGTTCTAACAGTATTTGAGAAGGAGCACCAGGGCAGTAGGCTGCACAGGCCACTCCATCTTCAGACTTGGAACCGTCAGTGAAAATTTTCTGATAGGATGGGAGTTTTGAACTCAGCTCAGCATACAACGCCTTGTATGCCAGAGAGCTGGTGGACTCTTTGCGAAAAGCTGCAAGATCAAAACGAATGTCTGGTGTGAAAAAGGTCCACGGAGGCTCATCTGGAAACTTGGAAAAAAAATCAGACACAACTCCTAGGTCTAGACCTGCATTCCGTGCGTGAGGCTGCATACGAAGGCCAAACGACGGAATACAGGTAGGGTTGTTTTCGAATTTGTTTTGGAACTGAGGGTCAAAGACACAGTCATAGGCAGGGTTTTCTGGTTCAGAGAACAGTCTGATATAGTAGTTCAAAGATAGTTTCAACCTGCGGTTGGACAGTGAGGGTTCACCTGCCTCTGCGTACAGGCTGTACACAGGGGTGGTGCGGAATGCTCCAAGACATAGACGAAGCCTTGATGGTGGATAGGGTCTAAGAGTTTGAGGTAAGACGGTCTTGCAGAGCCGTACACAGCACAACCATAGTCCAGTTTGGAACGGACCAGGGCTCTGTAGAGGTGCAGCAAAGTTTTCTTATCGGCGCCCCAGTCAGTGTGTGCTACGACCCGCAGAATATTCAGAGCTTTCTGGCAAGAAGTTTTGAGGTTTTTAATATGGCTGAGAAAGTTCAGTTTTTGATCAAAAATAACCCCCAGAAATTTAGCTTCCTTGACAGCTGGAATGGTGGACTTATCCAGAAGAATTTCAGGATCAGCAAAAAATTGACGAAAATTGTGAAAATGGATTGACTGGGTTTTGGTACGTGAAAAAGTAAACCCGTTTTTCCTCGGCCCACTGTTGAATCCTATTGACACAAAGTTGGAGTCGCCGCTGTACGCTGGCGTAAGAAGCTCCAACTGCTACAGCGCGAAGTCGTCAACGAACAAAGAAGACTCGGAGCCCTGGCCTACCGATTTCACAATGTCATTGATTTTAATGCTGAAAAGGGCAGGAGAAAGGATGCTCCCCTGAGGTACACCCAACTCCTGCCCATGGATGTCCGAGAGTGTGTAGTGCCAACACGCACCTGGAACTGTCGATCAGCCAGAAAGTTTTCAATAAACATAGGCAGATAGCCACGAAAACCAAGTTTATGCAAATCCATAAGGATCCCTGATTTCCACGTGGTGTCATACGCCTTTTCTAGGTCAAAAAAGATAGCGACCACATGCTGCTTATTGACAAAGGCGTTGCGGATGGTGGTTTCTAGACGGATTAAATGGTCAACTGTCGAGTGGTACTTGCGGAAAAATGGTCAACAAAAAAACTGAAATCTGAAGACACCCTCAAACAAGAAAAGTCCCAAAGAATCCATCTGTAGTATGAAATTATACTGAAAGCAAGAAAGAATCATTCTCATGTACACACACACACACACACACACACACACACACACACACACTCGTACACAAACGCAGCCACATGCTATCCCTGTATCCAGAATGGACAGCTGCACAGACAACGCTGAATGCAAAAACTCGCACATGAGGGTTGTGGCAAAGAAAGATCAAAGCAATGAAAGGTGGTGGTGGGGGAGTGATTATGGGTGGGGGTAGGGTGTTATTGCAGCATAACACAGAATTCAATGGTGAAACAAAAAACAAAACACCAGCACATCAAGCACACATACTCTACCTTTCTTCACATTAGCTGGAAACGGACGCATACAAAATTCCGCAGATTATTCATCACATCAAGTTTCTGTAGGACTCTGATATGAAATGCTGTGTGTGTGTGTGTGTGTGTGTGTGTGTGCACGCGCATGAGCATAAGCATGTGTGTTATCCGTGTGTGTGTGTGAGTGCACACTCAGCATGAGTAGTGTGATTTAATTCCTTGAACAATTTGAAGCAAGTCATCACATGTTGGAACCCCATTTTTTAGTGACGGTCATTCAATAAATATGCCCCAAACAGTGCAGTTTGACATACGACAACACTCAACAGAGTCTTAACACACATTTTCCTGTTTGATTACTCTCAGGGTGCCAAGTCTCACTAATTGAGACTCACAGTTCCTGTTTGATTACTCAAGGGTGCCAAGTCTCACTAATTGAGACTCATTAGAGCTTGCTTAGAAAGAAGCAAGTTCAGTTATTATCTAATCAAAAAGATCACTACAAACATGATGCCGACAACTTGGCTTTCTCATTCTCACGGGTCACTGACTCTTCACTCACTATAAAGACAGAAAATAACAGTTGATAACCTAACGACTTGTGACCACAATGGAAAGAAAAAGCAGAAAAAACTACACCAAGTAAAGAAACATTTTACCTGAGCAGTAGGAAAAAAAAAATTGGTTCTAACCCACGTCAGTTATACCAGCTACAGCTACGCCACATGAAGTGTGAGATGATATTCCTCTAGACTTCAGATTATGTCTGATATGACGATGTACAAGTTGATAATTATGGTAGTCAGCTCGGTCGTATGACTTGAGATGGGCCTTATACCCCAAACAGCACAGTGAACTACTAGAGCAAATGGGTCACCACTACTAAAACCCCTAAACAGGGAACCAGCTCTAAACCATCACCCATTCATTGGATACTAATGTTCATCGAACCCTATCCAGTATTCGGAAGAAGAACAGGGACATAGATATAGTCACAACTTTAGTTGAGAAGACGCACAGGGATGAAATGAAACTGAAACCCACTGCTTCAGTAAATTTTGTTTTCAATCTAAACGACCTGACAGTTTCAGTTTACACTCAACGGAGATACATACACCCTGAGAATTCCC
>JADBJO010002745.1:92500-100000 GCA_016801955.1 Conus betulinus
CCATTTCGGTAACGAATATTACACAGACGTTCACTATTTGAAAAACAAACAAACAAACGTGTCTCTAGAGAATTGAATTACCTGACCATATACCTTCAGAATAAGTTTTCTTCAGGACAATGACTGCAAATGAAAAATCAGACTGACACAGCAGTTGTCGAGGTCACTCATCAACTCTGGTGGAAGGTTACATAGGTTAGAGGCACAGACGATATTTCTCTTATGACTGTAATTTTTTTTTTCCTTTTCTGACAACAATGCATCCTTAACTAGTTAAATGTCAGTATGACATTCAGTGGAGAAACAGAATCTAGACTGGCATGAAAACATGTTCTCTGCGGGCTCAAATGGATTGGGTGAATGGGAACAATTCAGTTTTGGGTACATGAACATTGAAATTCACACACACACACACACACACACACACACACACACACACACACACACACACTCGCACACTCACACACACACACACACACACACACACACACACACACACACACACACACTCTCTCTCTCTCTCTCTCTCTCTCACACACACACACTCACACACACACACACACACACACACACACACACACACGCACACACACACACACACATCCAACCCGACAAACAAATCCGAGATACTAGTCTATCATTTACAAAATAAAAAATAAAATTACATAGACACAAGTTTCTTGGGTTAGTTGAAGCTACGAGATACTAGCATGTCCATTCGCGCAGCCTACCCAATTCTAATCATGCGCTTGGCATGGGCCGTTAAAACTCTCAACCACGATTGCTTCACACTGTCAGTCACAAAGCCCCGAACCAATCGAACACCAGCATGCGACTGGCTAAGCTTTAACACATTAGCATTTAAATGGTTTAAGCTATACAGCACTTCATAACATTTAAATGGTTTAAGCTATACAGCACTTCATAACATTTAAATGGTTTAAGCTATACAGCACTTCATAACATTTAAATGGTTTTAAGCTACACAGCACTTCATAACTCTAGTTGTGGGCAAATACAGCCAGGCCCACGGACGCCCAGGCAAGGAAGGGAGTCTATTGAGCTCTTCCAGAACTTTACACTGGTGTAATTTTTTGAGGGGGGGGGGGGGGGGGGTGGAAGAGAGAGAGAGAGAGAGAGAGAGAGAGAGAGAGAGAGAGAGAGAGAGAGAGAGAGAGAGAGAGGTGGGCGTGGGGGAGGTGGATGGAGAAGATGATGGAAGAGAACTCAGAACTCGGAAACAGTTTAATGTACTTCGGCCTTGGGCCACAATGCAATCGGGAGGGAGGGGTGATAAAATGGATCAAATGGAAGGGGGGGGGGGGGGGGGGGGGGGGCGTCAAAGCAATGATCATAATATTTTCATCTTGAAAGGAAAGCTTGGAATCCAAATCAGAGTACGAACGCATAGACACATTTTATAGACTGCACGATTATCACACAGTTTAACTTGTTACACAACCAATGCCGTTAAGAGTAGTGGCCTCTGAACAAATTAAAACTCAATTGGAGCGAGTGAAACAATACATCAAAAATGAATAAATGTAAATGTTCAACCTTGGGAAGTCATTTTCTTCCTTATATTATTAGCATGAAAGGCATACCTGGACAAATTATGCCTGTGGGTGGCATTATTTACTTTAAGCAAATCAGGGAGCGGTAAAAATTTACAATCTCCGATGATGGAGAGAGAGAGAGAGAGAGAGAGAGAGAGAGAGAGAGAGAGAGAGAGAGAGAGAGAGAGAGAGAGAGAGAGAGAGAGAGAGAGAGAGAGAGAGAGAGAGAGAGAGAGAGAGGTGGCAGGGAGAGGGATGGGGAGAAGGAAACAGGAAATTTGGCTCTGAGCAACAAAAACAAAATCCTTCATCTTTATATCAATAAAACACAACTTGTTTTTTTTTTTCAGCCTGGTCAACCTGTATGGAATTAGTGCCTCTCGTACGATCTCAATTATTTATAAGTTTAAATAGGAGCAATAGCACAGACGGAAGTCATTTACGATGTTAAGCTTCGTCTTTCATATCTATAGAGACGAACCAAACCAACTACAAGAGCACTGATATGCACATTATACAAAACTACACCATGACAACAAGAGATTCCAACTGAAAACCACAACGAAAAACCCAAAAAAAAAAAACGCATGCAAAAACAACAACATGCAGCCACCAACATGAACAGAAAGAGGGTCGGGGGTGGACGTGTAATCACAACTTCTGTAACAAAGCTTACCATGCATGTTAAAATAAAAACAAAAAAATCCCATACCACCATTCCATCACCACGCATCGACACCGGTCTGAGAAAAATCAATCCGCTAACTTAACCCCGACACTAAGGACAACAACAAAATAAATAAACAAATAACCCGTTGATGACTTGAGAATGTTTTTTTTAGTCAGGCAGCAACCAGTAACCACGTGCAGCAACACCAACGACCATGTGACGTGAAATGTTAAGCTTTGGGGCAATTGGGGGAAAATTCATCAACCCGTTTCCCAGTACCAACCTTTCTTCACCTTCTTTTATTTTCCTTTTAAATTCAAACTGCGCGTTGCAAACGGCAGAAACAGAAGCAGTATTGAAAGACTGGAAGGTTGGCCAACGTAGATTACATAACGCAAGACATCTACCTCGGGCAAAGTGCGTGTGAACAATTCGAATGGTCAAAAGGCGGCGACGAGGCTCAAGTAGAGGTAAGGTTGGTAAAGGTGTGGTAAGAACACTCAAAACAGTCTCCTCCCGAAGCTCTCTCACGTTCTGATCAATACCCCACCTACTACACCTACCTGGGCCTACTACTGCAGTATCATGGAGAACATGCAAGACCTAGCCATTACAGCAAACAAAAAACAACCAACCAAAAAAAACCCAAAAAAAAACCCCATGATTTTTACTTCATCTTGGTTCAGGTTTAATGTCGTGTGCAAAAACAAAAACATACTTTAACGGTTCAACCGCTGTTCGCTGCTGCTATTAACATAGAAATCAGGATGTAGGAAATACAGGAACAGTACATTACAAACTTTCCGAACAATTTTTTTAAAGTTATGATTCACACGAACACCGTCCAACATCTATCCACACACAACCCCAACAAGTCGAGGCCAGCTCTCGTGTGCAAACCAGCAGCACGCACATTGGCGGCACAAGCTTGTGCGAATGGGCAGTTAAAATTGTGCATTGAAATGCCCATCGCCATTTCCGGAAAGTCACCATTCGCATGCACTTGCATTTTAATGACGCAAACAAAACGGGCAAAACATGTTCAGCGTAACTTCTTTCTAAACGATTACACTGGAAACATACAGCAAGTTTTGGTCACACAACAGTTGACTGAACATCGCTTACAGTATGTGATCCATAATCACAGACGCAAGGGAGATCCATGTACAAGTTCATAGGGCGATGATACTAATAAAAAAAAAAAGAAAAGAGGGTAGTATCATGGGAGAGGTTCAAAGTTATGAAAACGAATAGGCGCATATTTTCGGTAAAAATACCCTTTCTCAAGCAGACGATTTGAAAGTAAAATACATGGTTGCAGGTAGGGAGAGAGGGTTTGGGTTGGTCGGGGGTAAAGGTGGGAATGTTATACAGCCACCGTTATTCATGGGAGGGAGGCGGTGACCATCTGTAATTATAATACAAGCAGCAGCAGCAGCAGCAGCAACTCTATCACCAAGACCATCAACTACGCACAGACAACGAAGCAGCATGCATTTGAGCAGTGATAAAACAACTGAAAACAACGAGAGCGTCAATGAACGCGAAATAATAGTATAACTCTACATACAGCAGCACAGTCAAAGAGGCAGTCTGACAGAGTAAGGGAGAGCATCAAGCCGTATATTTCAAGATCTATTCAGACCCCGTCTTCGTGAGCTTTGGCCAAACCACCACAAACAAGTCTTGATGACAATGTGCTAACTGTTGTACACAATGCCGAGTGTGCATCTATCTCTTCCAGTGCTTTCACACACACACACACACACACACACACACACACACACACACACACACGCTCACCAATCACTATCAGAACCAGATGGCATTTAATAAAGTACACAAGGCGTATCTTAAAACACACTCGTACACACACAATAACAAAAGAATTCCTGTCTTTGCTATTAAGAACAAAATAAGCCCCCCCCCCCCCCCCTCCCCCCAATGACTTTCCGAACATACTAATACGTCGTCCTTTGGGAAGATTGAACATAAAACTGTGATTTCACCAGGGGTAATGGGGGGGGGGGGGGGGGGGGGGAAAAGCACCCCTTTATGTTGATCAAGAGACAACGTGTGCGACCCAAAGTTCCCACATATGAGGACAGATTTCCACTGAACCATCTGTTGCACCCTTTCCCCTGGCCAGTGGCCAAAATCACCACATTCTCTAAGACGGTGGATAGTTTGGTTCGAGATAAAGCTGTTCACCCTCGAGCGCATGTTGCTCGTTCCCTGTCAACACTGATGACTGGTTTAGGAATGTTGTTTACGTAGAATGGGCATACATGCACATACATGGAAAGGTCTCTCTCTCTCTCTCTCTCTCTCAAGCCACAGACCTCTGTCCCCATTACTTTCACTCGCATTTCTATGCCGGGGATTTGTGCGTCTTCGCAAGAGCTCATGTATGCGTATGCAGCCTGTGATTTTGTTGTTGTTGTAAGGTTTTCAGCCGATGTTTTCGAAACCAAGGCCCGTGTGCAGGCCTACACTAAAATATCCGATAAAAAAAAAATCGGTTATTATAACAGTTGATTTTTTTTTTTTTTTTTTTTTTTTGTTTTGCGGTCGCACACATCTACCCCTTCTCAACGCTGGTAACTCTGACCCTTTAGGTGGTAAATAAACCAAGGTAAGCACAGGTCAAACTATACGACAGATGTGTACATGACAGAAAATGGCACAAAGCGAATGGAAGGACGGAAGGGTAACGCTGGACCTACGGTTCACTCAAGGACCAACTGCCAAAGGAAATTCCTGAAAAACCAAACCAACACACACACCAAAGAATCATTAAAAACAAAAGAGATGAGCACACACAAAAAAAACAAACAAACTCGAAAACAGGTTGATCAACGTTGACACCACTGATCAAAAGCCATCTAATGCTCTGTTTCAACCTGCCTCCCGCCTCTTAAATAATTCATCCACCCCCCCCCAACACGCGCGCGCACACGCGTATGCACCTGCGTGCGTCGACGCTTGCATCACTCTGTCATATTTTAAAGAATAAAAAAAGAAAACGCACGAACGACAGACTGCAGCCTTTAAATCGGTGTATACTGTATGGATTATCTTTTTCAGACATGCGAAGACACTTACCAACGCACGTCGTGTACCAAGACATCAGAAGCAGAGGGCGGGGTGGGTGTGGGGGTGGGGGAGGGGTGGGGTGGGGAAGGAGGCGGTATCAACAAAGACACACCAGACGTGTCGCAAAAAGGCGACAACAGGCTGAAACCTGGCCACATAAAGCTGGCACTCTTTTCAGCCCGCACACCCGAAAATCAGGGAATTCGCACGCACTTAAAAAAACAAACTCACTCTTGAGCTGGCTCAGAGCATCTTCAACAGACCAAACTGATGGCGAATTTGAAATGACAAATACAGTACCGCCGTCTCTAACCCTTGACCAGGTCATATGACATCTGGGATAGGTCGCCTTTTATTAGATCAGTATTAAGACAGACCGACTAAACGTCTCTTATCGATGTCCAGCACATACACACATACATTTTTTTTTTTTTTTTTTTTAGCATTAATACTTTCACAGCCATGTGAGCCCCATCACCTTACACCCAGACCTCCAAGCTGTCCGCATGCCACAGTGACTACTTGGATACTCTTGGCTACATGGTCACGATGCTGCCACAGTCCGCTCCTGTTCTGTCTCCAAGGATTACACACCGCAGACCCTGTATACACCGTATATGAGCGTTGAGAGGGGGAATGAGAAGGGGAAGGGGGAGACGGGGAGTTGGGGAAACGTTGGGGTGGGGTGGGGCAGGTATTCGTTACCTATGGTGACCATGTTCCGATCCAGACTCGTGTGTGTCCCTTCTGGAAGACATGGGGCTAAACAAGGGGATGGACAAAACATCGGTCATTAATCTGGTCATTGCCAAATTGAAGGGATCCGACACTTTCGCCCTGTGGAGTTTCGTCCCTTGGATTTTCGCCCTATCAAAACGACGAAAAGTCCTAAATTCGTGTGTTTGGCATCGCGTTAGTTGAAAATGGGGGGCAGGATTTTGTTAGAGTACCCTTTCTCACCCTCTATTACCGAAAAAAAATGTCCTGAATGATTACCGAGAGAGATTGCTGAATCTCTCTCTCTCTTTCTCTCTCTCTCTCTCACGCGCGCGCGTGGGGGGGGGGGGGGGGGGGGATCGCAAAGCGAACGTTACGCAGTAATGACTACCTGACTCCAGAAATGTGAAGCTAAAATGTAAGCACATTGATCCCCGCTAGCTTTTAACTTGTCATTTATTATATTTAAGACCGTGTGTGTGTGTGTGTGTGTGTGTGTGTGTGTGTGTGTGTGTGTGTGTGTGTGTGTGTGTGTGCGCGTGTGAGCGTTATGAGTGTCAGTAGTTAAACTATGTGAATGCCTTTTCCGAGGTTACTCTCTAGTGGAATCACTGAACACACGACTACCCATTTGTGCCGGTGTGGCGGGGCGAAAGTCCATGGGGCGAAAGTCCACCAGACCAAGCGGCTTTACTTAAAACCAAACAACTTAGACTTTGTCATCATTGTCCCATGACAGCAGCTGACAGGCGGTCCGTGACAGACGCTTGGGCAGTCGTGCGCAGCGGGCCGGGGCAGAGGTGGTTTTATCACTCCATTCCAGTCCTTTATGCTGTCCATCCATGATTTCTTCCACTCTGTCCGCCTCTGAGGGCGGTGTGCGCCCTTCATTGTACCCTGTAAGATGGTCTTGGACAGGGAGTCATGGCAAGATACATAGCACTCTCCACTGTAGGCTACAGGATGGTCTTGGACAGGGAGTCATGGCAAGATACGTGTCCACCCTCCATTGTGTCCTGTAGAATGATTTTGGACCGGATGTCATGGCGAGATACATGTCCACCTTCCACTGCACCCCATAGGATGGTCTAGGACTGGGAGTCATGGCGAGACATGTCCACCCTCCATTGTACCCTGTAGGATAGTTTTGAACATGGAGTCATGGCGAGACATGTCCACCCTCCACTGTACCCTGTAGGATAGTTTTGAACATGGAGTCTGGCCATGTCCACCCTCCACTGTGCCCTGTAGGATAGTTCTGGATGGGAGTCATGGCGAGATGCACGCCACAGCAGGTATGCTCACGGGACCCGATAACTGCAAACAGTGGTTCTTGTCTGCCTGAGCTTTTTTTTTTTTTTGTCGAAGTGTTTCAGATAGCAACATGATACTGTTTTCCGATTGTAAGCGATGAAAACGCAGTAATCTGCATTTGCTTTTATCATGCCACGCCGTTTAATG
>JADBJO010002745.1:107500-110000 GCA_016801955.1 Conus betulinus
AAAGAAAGGAAAGAAAGGAAGGAAGGAAGGAAGGGAAGGGATGGAAAGGAAGGAAGAAGGGAAGGAATGGAAGGAAGGAAGGAAAGGAAGGAAAGAAAGGAAGGAAAGGAAGCAAGGAAAGGAAAGGAAGGAAGGAAGGAAAGGAAGGGAAAAGGGAGCAAGGAAGGATAAACTGGTTCACCTGGCGTGATGACGGTGTCATTGAGCTCCACCAGATCATCAGTGACGTCACTCTCCCAGCAGCCGCTGACGTCAGGGTCTTGCCACTTTGCCACCCCGTTGTTGTCAGCCACGCTGAACACATGTAAAAGGGTTTACTTGTTTTCGGCCGTTTTGGCGCCTTCCGCTGTAACACTATCCTTCACTTGCCTTCCGTTGTAACAGTACACTTCACTTGCCTTCAAGTGTAACACTACCCTTCACTTGCCTTCCGGTGTGACACTGTGACACTATCCTTCACTTGCCTTCAAGTGTAACACTACCCTTCACTTGCCTTCCGGTGTGACACTATCCTTCACTTGCCTTCCGGTGTTGTGTAACACTACCCCTTCACTTGCCTTCCGGTGTGACACTACCCTTCACTTGCCTTCCGGTGTGTAACACTACCCTTCACTTGCCTTCCGGTGTAACACTACCCTTCTTGCCTTCCGGTGTAACACTACCCTTCACTTGCCTTCCGGTGTAACACTACCTTCACTTGCCTTCCGGTGTAACACTACCCTTCACTTGCCTTCCGGTGTAACACTATCCTTCACTTGCCTTCCGGTGTAACACTACCCTTCCTTCACTTGCCTTCCGGTGTGACACTCCCCTTCACTTGCCTTCCGGTGTAACACTCTCCCCTTCACTTGCCTTCCGGTGTAACACTCCCCTTCACTTGCCTTCCGGTGTAACACTCCCCTTCACTTGCCTTCCGGGTGTAACACTTACCCTTCCCTTGACTTCTAGTGTGACACTACCCAGCACTTGCCTTCAAACACGATTCCTCTCTTTTGTGTTTTCTTTCCCTCAATAATCAAAATGAACAGAACTGAAAACACCTTTACAACTAACGTCAGTCCCAAATAAACGCAGAAGCGGACACGTTAAAGTTATCATATGGGATTGGGATTCGGAATAGGGGCCAGCCACTAAATCCTTTTGAATAACTTCTCTTGGTTGCGTTTTCAGCGTGGTTACGTATACAGCACGTTACACCAGCGTTGTCCTGTCCTAACCCGACCGATCCTGTCCGTGAACTACCCATGACAAATTTTCACCGATTTCTCGGACAAGGAAGATATACTAACCCCGCATTCGTATGTTTGTTTGCTTGTTTGTCAGCAAGCCTGCACAAACATAACCGCATCTATATGGGAAATTGTTACACAACTCCCGACTGTTTCGAAACACAAGAGAATTATAGACAAGACGTGGCCCAAGGACAGACGTGTTACATTTTGGCGCAGATGTAGTCAAAAGTGCGGATCCGGGATCCGTTTGACTCTGATTGCAGAAGTGCGGCATCCAAAATGCCCTTTAAGATCAGGTTTCCCTGGATGAAAGGATGGCCGGGAGTGCACAGCAGACTTTCCTGCAAGGGGAAAAAAAAAAAAAAACATCCAGAGACCACCAAGAAGAGTGGTATGAGACCGAGTATTATACTCCACTCACGATTCATCAAAACAGCTGATTCTGATTGCATTCACTGCGCCGTAATCAAAGCAGAACGGAGCAAGTTATCATCCACATGACTGGAAAGTAAGCCAATCCCAGCCAGCAGTGTGAGGATGACCTGGCTTTCGAGCAAAAGTTTCCCGCTACAAAGGTCGGAAGCAAGGGGAGTTTGTCGGGCTCTACCTATGATCTCATGAATCAGCCCTCGACGTTTGGTAAGAAGAGGCCCAGAACCCTCAAGGCAATGACAGAAGCAGCTGAACAGAGTTCCGGCTACATCTGGTCGAGGAGGAGGGAGCAAAAGCGAATTTCAAAAGGCTGATATTTTCTTACTTAGAACCGTGTCCCACAGAAATATGGATAAGGCATCAGACTTAAAAGGCCTTGACACGTCCACCCATCCCTGAAGTTGCTGGAAGGAATCTTGGCAGCACCAGAAAAAAAACGAAACAAAACAAAACTGCCAGCAGAAGAGCATCTAGGAGTAGTACCTGGATGTGGCCTTGCCCCCTTAGAGTGTACGGAACTCAGGGCTAAAATATTCGTCTGGGGAGTCTCTTTTTGATGACCTTCTGCTGTCGGGCTCTCTTTCGAGTTAAGTCTGTAATACAGGACAGTGTCTGCTTTAAATTTTGATGGGGAGAGGAGGAGGGGGGTGTGAACGGGAGAGGGGGGGGGGGGGCTGTGGTGGTGAACAGGTAAAGACAAAGGTAATGCTTCTCATAGCCCAGCCGACCGCAAGGGGCCATCTCAGGGCTGTCATCCTGTTCAAGTCAACTCACAAGTCATATACATTTCAAAACATACCTTCTATAAACACACCGGAAATTTTTCTTAAAAAACT
>JADBJO010002745.1:117500-120000 GCA_016801955.1 Conus betulinus
AGCTTTCAGCTGTCCACTATTCGGCGAGGGAATCCTACTGCCTCCACTTAGTCCTCGCCTGTGCGCCTTACTCTGTGCTTCAAGCTTGAACATTTGATGCTATCAGCTATTAGGTGTGGTAAACAGCCAACCAACTGTGAAAATAAAACTCAATGCGACACGAAGCAATCAGAACAAGAAAAATAAGAGGAGATCAACACCTTCAATGTGCGAAATGGAACTCGATGACTAGCGAAAAGCCAAGCCTCTGATCCTGCCCACTTAACATCTCTGGCCGCATCACACGCGCGCCCTCACAAACGCGCGAGCTGGGGCCGAAATAGTTCAGTTGGTAGAGCGCCGGACCCGTTATCTTGGTGATCCTGGGGTTGCGTGGTTCGAAATCTCCGCCGGGCCGTTTCGGTACCGGGGGATTTTTCCCTCGGAGTTAACATTGGTTCTGACTCCATTTCCCAAATAATCCTTCGAATGAGACTATAAACCGAGGTTCCGTGTGTGATGCACGCATAACATCTTGCACACACATGAAATCCCACCACCAACTTTCGGAAGAGAAGGCCGTTTGGCTGTTGCTATGGATGACATGTTACACATAGCGTGCACCCTGCATGAGAAACTGAAAGGTTGAACGAAGTAAGGAAACCGAGTGAACGATACTGACTGGGCGACACGGGAAACGACTGAACGAAGCGCCGCCAGGCAGCTCTTCAGTCGGCTCTACCCTGGTAGGCAGCCCGTTGCGTACACAAGAGTGTGGATTGTCAGCGCCTAGAACCTTTGGCAAGGCGCCATATAAAAGCGCTATGTTATCATTATTGTTATTGTCATTACTATTACCATCATCATCATTATCACAGCACGGAAAGCTCACCTCCCATGTCCTGCAGGTTACAGGAGGGGCCGCTGCAGCAGAAGAAGCAGTCCATGGTGGCGGAGGCGAAGCCGACGTGGGACAGGTTGCAGGAGCGGTAGTTGTCTCGGGATCTCTGCAGGCAGTCCGTGTAGGCGCCGCACGACTTGTGGATCTCCAGCTTCTCGTTGGCCACCATCTTCACCTGCGTCTGGCACACACGGGCTGCTGCGGACACCAGCAGCACAGCAGGTTGGGTGATGGTGAACGGACAAACAGACACAGACGACGAAGGGGGGGGTGGGGGGGGGGGGGGGGGGGGGAGAAGAGGATGTGCTGGACAATGAGTGGGGAGGAGGGGGGAGCAGATGCACGAGGAGATATGGGACGAGGAGGAGTAAAAGGGAGGGACGACGACGTGGAGGAGGAAAGAGAGAGAGAGAGAGAGAGAGAGAGAGAGAGAGAGAGAGAGAGAGAGAGAGAGAGAGAGACAGAGACAGAGACAGACTGGTAGAAGAATGATCAACTTATCTCCTTCTCCGTTTTCATCGTCTTCAACGTTGTCTTGCCTGGAGAAGACCAAAGAGGTCAAAACGCGTCGTGTTTTGCCTTGTAATTTGTTGTCCTTGTCTTTGTCCTCCTCCTCACTCATTCTCTCTCTCTGTCTCTCTCTGTCTCTCTCTCTCACATACACACACACTTCGTTCGGTGGTGCAGGATTTTTCTCTTTAAGTTGAAGAAAGTTGTCAGAATGTTTACTGAGACGTGAGCTGAGATTCCGATGGGGCCGGAGACATGGACTTTCGCACTTCTCTCCGAATGGTAATTCCCCGACGGAGGGGTGGGGTAGGAAGCGGCGGGTGGCGGGTAGGAGGGGGGTGGGGCTAGTTTTCGACATGGAGAATTCGATTCTCACCAATTACACGTTACCTACTTTTGGTACTGAATTTTCATCCCCGCCTCTTTCTCACACATATGAACACACACACACACACACACCACCCTCCCCCCCCCACCCCCCCCACACATGCACACCCCGAATGTATGCACAGAAAAGTTGAAATGATCAGAACATCTCTGTCCGACACAGACATACAACAGTACGACTATTATCAAATGTACATCTTGAAAATAAGCTTTGAAACAAACAAAAAAAAACGTCAAGGGGGGGGGGGGGGGGGGGGGGGGGGGGGGGGGCGAAGTCAGCCTTACTAGGTACGAGTATACGACGGTTTAAAACACTCTCCCGCTATTACGAATTACATTCAGTCATGAAATGCCCTCACCTTTCGTATTTCCCCCCTGGACTAAAATATATTACCATCGATGAAAGTACAGCACTCCCTGTGCAGAAGCGGATTCAGCAAAAACTCCATTCGTCGAAAGAGGTTATGCCCGTTGAACCGAAAGCTCACTCGGAGTCTAACCACTTCCCATGGGCAGATTGTGACACTGTCGGGTGTTTTCATGTCTACTCGTAAGATGCTGCCACGTTCCAACTTCGCCCGACATAGGCTCGGTCCTGTTCTTTAGCTTTACTGTGTGCGGGGCTCATGTCTCAAATCCCACCTGGCCGCCCTCACAACCGCAAAGCAATGCGGTGCTGGTTGTCCACTTAATTTCTGGGCCCCGACTTCCCAAATCTTAACA
>JADBJO010002745.1:125000-132500 GCA_016801955.1 Conus betulinus
TTTTTCAAGGAGGATGATTACTCCACCAGTACCTCCCTGGTCGCCGTGGGCACTGTTACGTGCGCAAAGCGAATGCACTACACTGTAATACTGATCGTCTCAGCTGAAAGACTAGCGCTCAGTCAAGACCATCACTGAAGGTCTAGTTGTTGTTGTTGTTGTTATTGTTGTTGTTGTTGTTGTCGCACCTTGGCTAAAAGACTCCAGGGATCATCCGAACAGCCGAAGTACTTGAACACTATGGTACAAATGCATCAGCTGGGGATGACAATATTTACGTGTGTGACCGTTTTTGATTACCCTGCCACGTGGGCAGCCACACTCCGACCTCGGGGAGTGATAAGCGGATTAAAATAAAATAGAGAAAAGAAAGAAACAAAAACGAAAAAAAAAAAAAAAAAAAAAGAAAAGTGAGGTTCGAACCACAGGCTTCTGGTCGTTATTCTCCCTTTCTAAATGAGTGTCTTTCCACTGGGCCACACTGTCACCCCTAGTTCGTCTTCCGGGCGAGACGATATCCGAGATCCAGTGGACAGCATGCGAGTGAATGATTGAAAGGGGAGGGGGGGGGGGAGAGAGGAAAATGAATGAACGAATGCTGGGCTTAGATTATGAATGGAACGAGCGATGAAATCAATGCCTGAAAACAAGGAAGGAAAGAAAAAAAGAAATGATGCACAGACACACGGACGGACGGACAGAAGACAGAAAACACACACACACACAAACCCACGCACGCGCGCGCGCACGCACGCGCACACACACACACACACACACACACACACACACACACACACACACACACACACACACACTCAGAGAGTCAGTGTGACCCACAGAAGAAGCAGACGTTTTGACACAATTTTCGCTCCGTTTTTAAGTCACGACACAACATCAAAGACCAGACAATAATGAACTGCACGACGACTTGATAAACACAAAGTAGCAAACAAGCAATTTCAGTTAATCATAAGGGTAAAAAAAAAAAGACGAAGTGTCATCGAAGACAAAAACCGTGAAGCAGCCTAACACCATTTCCGATTTCAACAGACAGCATCATCTAGTAAATGTGTTTACGTACATGAAAGTCGGAGAAATTGTCAGCAAAAAAAAAAAAAAAGACTGATCAAAAGCGAAATTGTAATGACCTGCAAAGATAATAGTCGGAGAGAAATAAACAGATAAGACGATCCGATCCAAAATTGTTTGGAGGGGAGGGGGGGTGGTGGTGGTGGTGAGGGGAGTGGGGGTGGGGGTGGGGGGGGGTGAGGAATATCGGCGGGAAAGGAAAACATGATCAAAAAGAAACTGACAAGACGTCAAACACGTTTCTTGCGCTGAAGGTCGCCTTTCGCTCTTTGTCGTCGTCTGATTTTCACACACTCTTTCACCCTCCCTCCTCCCCTCTTGTCTCTCTTCTCTTTCCCTGCACATCTCCCACGCAGCTTTTATCTCTCCCTCTCTCTCACTCTCTCTCCCCTCCCCTCTCTCTGTCGGTCTCTCTCTCTCTCTCTCTCTCTCTTTGGGGTAATCGTTTCATTTCCACTTGCTATATTGTTTGGATACACCATTTATTCATCTTAAGGAAATCTCACTCATCGATGCACGGAACCGTGCACGTGCCAACACACACACACACACACACACACACACACACACACACACACACACACACGCACACACACACGCACACACACACACACACGCAACACAACACAAAACACACACACACACACACACACATACACACACACGCACACATACACACACACACACACACACACACACACACACACACACATACACACACACACACACACACACACACACACACACACACGCACACGCACACGCACACACACATACACACACACACGGAGCCATGGAAAGAAGACTCACAATAATTGAAGACTGTATAAGTTGTCAAACGCTCCATCCTCGATAAACAAAATGTTGTTCTGCTGGAGAAATCTGAAAAAACACAAAGAGGGCATCTGCGTATAAGAAAGCAACAGAGAGAACGAAAGAAAGAAAGAACAGATGATTGTACAGGTGGACTAATAAAACGAATAAAGGGAATGGAAAACTAAACCAAAACAAGAACTAAACAAAACAAATGCACAAGTCGGAAAGAAAAAAAGTGGAAAATGAAAGAGGGGAAAGAAAGAAAAACAAGAAGAACGAGCGCTAGAATAAAAAGAGAGCTGGCGACAGACGAAATTCAAATCAGTATCAAAGGAACAAGAATCAAATTTACGAAAATAAAATTCAAGATCCATACAAAGAAACACACACACACACACACACACACACACACACACACACACACACACACACACGCGCGCGCGCGCGCGCGCGCGCACGAACACCCACTTTTCCAAAACAAACGAGGACAAACTAACTTCACATTGCCAATAATTATACTGAAAATCATATAAATTGCATAATATGCGTCCATTCACAGGCAGCTTGGAGCCAATAGCGGTTGAAAGTGCCAGTTTAAAAGTAAACAGGTTCGAGGGAGAGCCCAGACCTCCACCGCGGTCGAACAGATCCTGGATCCGTCCTTAGATCCGCATTTTCCTTTCTTTGTTGGTTTCACTGCTAATCCATTGATCGTAACAACAACAACAACAACAACAACAACACCAACAACAACCATCACATGGCATGGTAGATTACACCGACTCACTCCTCGTCAAAAGCACGGCTCTGATGCCAGCATAGCCCGAATGATTGGAAAAGGGAAGAAACAACACAATGAACGGTTTGATAACAAAAAAATTCTAAAAACCAAACCAAAACAAAAAACAACAACAACAAAAAACGCGAGGGGAAAAAAATGCCCTTAGTCGAAGGCCTTTAAAGAGTTTGCATTCATGCAAAGATGCGTAGCATAAATGTAGAGTAAACGATATGCATAAGAAAGAGAATAATTACTAAAAATTTCTTATATTTTCTGAGCATTAAGCTGACAGGGGAAAACAACAACAACAAAAAAACTCGTGAAGAATCGCATTGGTAGCATTCAATGAATGTTCATTCGTATGACAACTCTCCTTAACCCAATCTTTCCTTAGCTTAGACTGACTGTAGGAATTCAGCTTCCTTAGAAGTAAGACTGCTGCTTCAAATGAAATCTGTTTCAATGAAGTGCTGAAGAAAACTGCAAACGTGTGGCAAGAGATCGAGTTACGGCTTTTAAAGAGGTGCGGCGGGTGTGTGTGTGTGTGTGGGGTGTGTGTGTGTGGTTCCTTTCTTTCTCTCTGCGTACGCAGGTTGATGCTCCTGCGGACACTGCCTGTATAGACAGGCAGTGGAGTTTTGTGTGTATGACCGCTTTTTATCCAGCCATTAAGTCAGCCATACTCCAGCTTCGGGGAAGGTGCATGCTACGTGTAACGTGTCATCCATACCAACGGCCAAACTGGCCTTTTCTTCCGAAAGTTGGTGATGGGATTTTACGTGTGTGCAAGATTCGTGGGTGCGTACACACACGGAACCTCGGTTTATAGTCTCATTCGGACTGTATGGGGAATGGAGTTAGAACCAATGTTAACAATGTTAACTCCCAGGGAAATATCCGCCCTGTACCGAAATTCGAACCCGCAAACCCCAGGATCACGAGTCCGGCGCTCTAGCAACTGAGCTATTCCGGCCCCCGGGGGATCGTTCAATTCCGTATCATGTTTACAAATCCTTTTTCTTTTTTTTCTTAAGCGTTCAACCCATAAATTTGAACACTCATTTTCCAAGTTGCAGAACAGTCAACACTTTTATCCGTCTCAATTTTGTTTCCTTCAAGTCTCCAAAATATATATCCTTTTTTTTATTATTCAAGATGAAAACAATGTGATGTATGTCGGCGAACTGTACTGGAGTAAACATATTTGTCGAAAAATATCATCCTTTTATTGCCTTTTTATGGGAGCTTGCGACTCTGTGAATGGAAGCATGCTGTGGGATGTGTGGTTTGGGCTCTGTATGGTGTATTATGTGTGATAGTGATGTGTACTAGTTCTTACGGTATGCAATCAAGTTTTGGGGCCGGAGAGAGAGAGAGAGAGAGAGAGAGAGAGAGACGAGTGCGAGGGAGTGGAGGAGGAGGGTTGGAGAGAGGGGAGAGACAGAGGAGAGGAGGGCAGAGAGAGAGGAGACAGAGAGGAGAGGAGAGGGAGAGAGAGAGAGAGTGGGAGAGAGAGAGAGAGAGGAGAGCGGAGGAGGAGATTGAGAGAGATCGGGACGAGAGAGAGAGAGGGACCGGGGAGGAGAGGACAAGAGGAAGAAGACAGACACGTCAGAGGCGAGTGAGGGAGACAGACGATGATAGAGAGAGTGGCGAGGGAGAGAGAGAGAGGAGAGAGAGAGAGGAGAGAGGAGGAGTGGACACAACCAGACAGACAGCGAGTGAGAGAGAGAGCGAGGAAGAGAGAGAGTTGGGAGTTAGAGAGGCTAAACCTCCTTGCAAACAAAACAAAGTAGGTCACAGAGAGAAGGACAGGGCAAACAGAGAGGACGGGAGTTGGGGGGAGGAGAGATGGACAGGAGAAGAAGACCAGAGAGAGAGAGAGTGAGGGAGAGGAGAGAGAGAGAGAGGAGGGAGGAGGGGAGAGGCGAGAGACAGGCGAGCGAGAGAGAGAGATGAGAGGAGAGACAACCAGTAGGGTCATCAGACTAATGAGAGAGACACACCTTAAGGCACTGTTGTTGGTGCTATAGACAGGCCAACACAAAGGGTGCAGGCCGGACTAATGACAGGACAGACATAATGGAACATGACAGACAGAGAGAGAGGGAGAGACTGGAGAGAGAGAGAGACGAGAGGGGGAGAGAGAGAGCAGACAGGACAGACTGGAACAGAGCTGAGAGAGAGAGAGGACAGAGAGGACCCAGACATAGACGTGACTAAAAAGACAACACGGCCCCAAGACTGAGAGAGCCAGACAGACCGGCATGACAGACAAAAACTGCAGACAGGTAGACATGAGAGAAATGACAGACCAGACATAACAAGAGGAGCTAAAGACAGATAGACAGCAGACAGGGACAGACCACTAAGACAGTTGACTAAGACACTCCTGCAGACAGACATACAAAAGGACAAGAGGACAGATAGACAGCAGACAGGACAGACACAGACTGACTAAGACACTGACACAAGAGACAGGCAGACTCAGTGTCCGCATGTTTTCCAGTTTGGCCAGCTGTCCTTTCAGGATCAGCGTGATGTTGTTGTTGGCTAAACTCCTGCAACACAACACAGTAGGGTCATCAGACTAATGACAGGCCAGACATAATGGCACTGTTGTTGGTGGCTAAACTCCTGCAACACAACACAGTAGGGTCATCAGACTAATGACAGACCAGACATAATGGCACTGTTGTTGTTGGCTAAACTCCTGCAACACAACAGAGTAGGGTCATCGGACTAATGACAGACCAGACATAATGGCACTGTTGTTGTTGGCTAAACTCCTGCAACACAACACAGTAGGGTCATCGGACTAATGACAGACCAGACATAATGGCACACTGTTGTTGCTGGCTAAACTCCTGCAACACAACACAGTAGGGTCATCGGACTAATGACAGACCAGACATAATGGCACTGTTGTTGTTGGCTAAACTCCTGCAACACAACACAGTAGGGTCATCGGACTAATGACAGACCAGACATAATGGCACTGTTGTTGCTGGCTAAACTCCTGCAACACAACACAGTAGGGTCATCGGACTAATGACAGACCAGACATAATGGCACTGTTGTTGGTGGCTAAACTCCTGCAACACAACACAGTAGGGTCATCAGACTAATGACAGACCAGACATAATGGCACTGTTGTTGTTGGCTAAACTCCTGCAACACAACACAGTAGGGTCATCAGACTAATGACAGACCAGACATAATGGCACTGCTGCTGGCTACACTCCTGCAACACAACACAGTAGGGTCATCAGACTAATGACAGGCCAGACATAATGGCACTGTTGTTGCTGGCTAAACTCCTGCAGCACAACACAGTAGGGTCATCGGACTAATGGCAGGCCCAGACATAATGGCACTGTTGTTGCTGGCTAAACTCCTGCAGCACAACACAGTAGGGTCATCGGACTAATGGCAGGCCAGACATAATGGCACTGTTGTTGCTGGCTAAACTCCTGCAGCACAACACAGTAGGGGTCATCGGACTAATGGCAGGCCAGACATAATGCCACTGTTGTTGTTAGCTAAACTCCTGCAAACACAACACAGTAGGGTCATCGGACTAACGACAGACCAGACATAATGGCACTGTTGTTGCTGGCCAGATTTCTGCAACACAACACAGTAGTTAGTTAGTTAGTTAGTTAGCTAGTTAGTTAGTTAGTTAGTTAGTTAGTTAGTTAGTTAGTTAGTTAGTGTTTATAGGGTCCAGCGGACTACTAGGAGCCAAATCAGGACCTCAGCTATCATATCTGCGGAGTCTCTAGATACAAATACCCACACTAGTATTAACACATCGCTTAAAATTTATAAAGACAAAAGCACAATTGTCTGTTCAACTCCAGCAACACCTATACAGTAGGGTCATCAGACTAATGACAGACCAGACATAATGGCACTGTTGTTGCTGGCTAAGTTTCTGCAACACAACACAGTAGGGTCATCAGACTAATGACAGACCAGACATAATAGCAGTGATGTGTGTGTATATATATATATATATATATATATATATATATACACACACATGGGGTTTTCCGGGCGTGCATGGTAAAAAAAAAACACACGAAAGAGCTGGTTGTGACACTCCATTTTCCGTCTGTGCGAACAAACGACTGAAGGACGACTGTTCGCAAGAACGGGACGTCTCTGTCATGAGCGCACGCACACACAGCACTGGCCGACTTAAATTGTCAAGCGTTTCATTTGAAAGTGAACCCCACTTCCAGTATCTTGATCTAAGACGTTTCCGTGATAGGCTTGTTCAAATAAGAAGGGGGGGGGGGGAGGGGGGGGGGGGGGGGGGGGGGGGGAAGATGTAAACATTGTCTTGTCTGCGAAGTGACAGAAGACGAAATACCGTTTGGTTAATTGTTCTCAGAGTGATGAAATCAGATCCAAATAATATTTGCGCGGACTAAGAAGCCACACATGAACGTTCTGCGCTGTGGATCAATGACACTTGTTCAAGCACTGTCTAGGCTATGTACGGGTTTACTTTTCCGTGCACTTTGTCAGAAAAAAAAGAACTGCAGTCAAGTGTACGGAAAGGTAAACATGCGGTTAAAACTGCTGGTCTGATGAAAGTACGAACAAGTTATTACTCTCTGTGTGTGCCTGTTTCTGTCTCTCTCTCTCTCTCTCAGAGAGAGAGAGAGAGAGAGAGAGAGAGAAGAGAGAGAGAGAGAGAGAGAGAGAGAGAGAGGAGAGACGAGAGAGAGAGAGAGAGATTACACCACACCACCACACACCCAGCCCGAAAACGTCACACCATACACACACCACAACCTCCACCT
>JADBJO010002745.1:140000-142500 GCA_016801955.1 Conus betulinus
GGAGATTGGAAGGCACTGCCGCTGCGTGGTGACTGACGAGGTTTTGTCCGTGAGCGTTCACACCATTAAGAACCAGTTCTCTCTATGAGACTCACAGAGGCAACGCGTCCGAATCAACACTCGTACGAACTGACAGAAGACGTCCAGCTGAACGGAAGTTTCGTGCCCTTGTCTCACTCAAGGATAAGACTGGTGGGCTTGTCTATTGTGTGAAACAATTACGAATTGAACAACACACACATACACACACGCGCGCACGCGCGCGCACACACACACACACACACACACACACACAGAGGGGAGGGGTAGGTAGGGGTAAAAGACCTGCAGTGTTGGTTTTAAAAAACAATCTTACCCCCCCTTACCGCTCCCCCTTTAAAAGTTCTGTTGAAACACAATACACCTTCCAGTCTGGAAGCCTACGTTACTTTATAACACCCCGCCCCACCCCCCACACCCCCCTCCGCCCCCAACACCATCTGAGCTACTTAATGGTAGGCAGCCCCTCACCGTGATTTCTAGTACATGTTCAAACTGACATTTCTTACAGAACCAGTCATTTGAAACCATGCACACTATACTGTTGAACTGCCGTCGAGAATTAATGTTTTCAATAATAAACAGTATAACAAACTGCGTACATGACTGCACCCCATGTATGTTCCAGTGCCTTTCTTTCACGTCTGATGACCAAACGCTGCCATAACACGACTTGACTCAATTCTCTAACAGCCTTTTTTTCTTTCTCTCTTTTTTTTTTTTTTTTTGTGTTCTAATCAAAACACCAGTCACAAATGTGTGATCCCATACAATCTATGGACATCTAGACATCAAGCAGCAGAATGACAGACAGAACCAGGAACCAAATCGAACGGGATGGATTAACCTGCTTAAGTTAAATTTACGCAAGTTTATTGATTACGGTAACAACAACAACAACAACAAAATAATGTACACTTGGGTCAGGAATTCCGCTGATCCGATAGCTATCTCACAACCTGCTACTCCTCAAGAAGACATAAGCACTACGAATGTATTCACTCTCTTCACCTTAGATCTGCTAACGCCCAAGTTGTCGGACTTGAAGCTCGCCACGGCTAAACAGAAATCTCGAACCGTGTGTGTGTGTGTGTGTGTGTGTGTGTGTGTGTGTGTGTGTGTGTGTGTGTGTGTGTGTGTGTGTGTGTGTGTGTGTGTGTGTGTGTGTGCGTGTGTGTGTTCCCAGCTAGACCCCACATTTACCCGCGTTAGCAGAAGATAATCTATTGAGGAAAACAGCCTCTCTGAAATATTCGTCGTACTTCTTTCCGACAAACGACTGTCTTCTCCTCCCCGGGGTGGATCAAATGTGGACAGACACAGCCATGTTTCCATTCAAATGACTCACCTACACGCCAAGCACGTAGTTCCTTTTGTTCCGTGAATCTGTGCGTCCTTGTGCTGGTCTTGTCTGTTGCTCGCAGTATCAGAAACAACATGCGAGGAAAGCCTTCCGTCCGCTGCTCCGTTTCTGTGAAAGCTTCACGGACCGCCGAGCAGTGTGCACCTCTTGTAATCTCCCTTTTCACCTCTCAGGCCCGTGGCAGTGTGACTCGCATTTCCACACTCGTTTTCATTAGAATAACCACATCAATCAAGACAAAAAAATAGTTCTTTCCTGCGTTTTTACCCTGCCATGGTCTCAGCGGAATACTGAAGGAGGTGGGGAAGAAGAGAAAGGAAAAAATCCACACCTTCGGCTTTCATTTGGTCTTTTGCAAAAATCGAAATAAACGACGACTGGACAAGTTTGTTTCAAACCGCTTACCAGTTCTGCACGAACGAATAAAGTGAGATATGTTCATGCTTCATTGGACGTCTTTCACCGCCTGCCACGTGCACGCACACATGCACGCGCGCGCATACACATGCACGAGAGTCGTGTTGCTGAAGTGTTTTGTCAGAAAATGCGACGGAAACCGAAACGCGCTTACAGAGATATTCACCTAAAGAAATGACAGAAGTCTCGATTAAACTGTTATAAACTCTCTACCTGTCTAGTTCTGTTTGTCTCGATTGAACTTTCATGACTCTCTATCTGTTAAGTTCTGTTTGTCTCGATTAATTTCATAACTCTCTATCTGTTCAGTTCTGTTTTTTCGTCTCGATTGAACTTTCATAACTCTCTTGTCTCGATTGAACTTTCGTACTCTCTACCTGTTCAGTTCTGTTTGTCTCGATTGAACTTTTCTAACTCTTTATCTACTTAGCTCTGTTTGTCTCGATTGAACTTTTCTAACTCTGTGTCTGTTTAGTTCTGTTGGTCGCGTTTCAGGCCAACGACTGTTTCAACACAGAAAAGAGACTTGCAGGAAACTTCTACACGAACTCTTCAGTAATCTGACATCAGAGTAGTGCAGTGAAATGCTTTGTATCCATAAGTTAAACTACAGCAACAACAACAACAACAAAAAAGTGACGGGAGTGTTTCTCGTTAGTGACGCTACTTACGACGCATTCT
>JADBJO010002745.1:157500-160000 GCA_016801955.1 Conus betulinus
AAAAATGTTTGTTAAATCCTTGCTGGCTTAATTCATTGTTTCGATCGTTCATGAATGCACTCGTTCACCTCCACGTTTTCAGGCTGGTTCTGAAATCTCATTGTCAGCACTTTGACAAGAACTGACACCGACACTTAAAGAAAACGAGATGTAAAGCATATAACGTACTCCCAGTTTATCCTGAATGCGCGTGAGATATTCCATAGAGAGGAAAACCCGTTTTGGGTCGTTATAGCGTTAGTAACAGAGAAACAGAAAGAGGGACAGAGACAGAGAGATCGCCAATTTTTCAGAAAGACCGGCCCAGTAGTTTTGTCTGGAGCGAGTGGAACACATTTTCACCACACAATGGGACAGACAGACAGACAGACAGACAGGCACGCACGCACGCACGCACGCACACACACATTCTGGGTAAACATCGGCCATCATCTGTGACCCACAATGAAAATACCTACAAATTTTCAGAAAGATCGGCCAAGTACTTTCTGAGATATTCCATAAAGAAGAAAAACAGTTATGGGCCGCCGTTATAGCCGTTAGTAACGGCTATAAAGAAGAAAAACAGTTATGGGCCGTTATAGCCATTAGTAACGGCTATAACGGTAAAATAAAACATCGGGCATCATCCGTGACCCGTAATGGACATACCTACAAATTTTCAGAAAGATCGACCCAGTAGTTTTGTCTGGAGCGAGTGGAACACATTTTGACCATGAATAGACAGACAGACAGACAGACACACACACACACACACACACACACACACACACACACACACACACACACAGAGGTTTTACAATAAGAACGCAGGAGCTTTGGAGACACCTGCTTCATCGGTTGTGAAATACTGTCTAGCCTGGCCGCAGAATCATTAGCGCATAGAGCTTGACTTCGGGAATTTTTTGTTGTGTTTGTTTGTTTTACCTGCTTCAGAGTATTTAAAATAAATTGTGTTCACACGTTCATCTGAAGATGATAGAGACGTATTAGACGAGAGTCCACTGATGCTGGCATCCACCCTTAGTACTTTTGTTTTTAAGGAGTAGCGTACCCCCTAATGTGTTTTTTTTTTTTTTTTTTTTTTTTTTTTTGGTAAGATATCATAACTTTAAACTTTTTTTTAGGGTATTCGCCGTTTCGCCGTAAGTTGAAAATTTCATGTCGTAGTGACGAAAACATGTTCCTGCTTTAGGCGTGTCTGTTAGCAAGGACTTTGTATTGGCTGCTGCATAGTTTTGACAGATCGACTTGTTCTCTCTCTCTCTCTCTCTCTCTGATTTAAACTTAGAGAAACAGTTATGTCATAGAAGAAACAATGCTGTGAATTCAGACCTTGCCTGTAATTTATAAAAAAATAATATTGTTTTTCTGTGGTTTTATCACGTAGCCTTCACATGGTGTCAATACCTATACATGAATGAAATATCTGAATCTCTCTCTCTCTCTCTCTCTCTCTCTCTCTCTGTGTGTGTGTGTGTGTGTGTGTGTGTGTGTGTGTGTGTGTGTGTGTGTGTGTGTGTGTGTGTGTGCGCGGTTTGGTTTGGTTTTCAGCTAAGCAATTTTCTTCAGCCAACATGTTTGGAAGGATTCCTAGCAGTTTGTTTTGTTTTTGTTCCCCCCTCTTGATATCGCGACAGACGCTGATGTAGTGACGGTGTCATGGTTTGATGACAAAGCTGCTTGTCTCATGGAACTGAAAACGCTTGCGTCGCCCCCCTCGCCTCTCTCCCTCTCCTCCCCTTTTAAAAGATAACAACGGTGTAAAAGGAATGGCCTGTATGGAAACGGCACAAGGCTGTTTCTCCCTCACGGCCCTCCACAAGCAGATTGCAGCACAAACAGAAGGAACCGAGACACCATGCCTACAGAGAAAGATGACTTTCACAATGTTGTCAGAATGGCAATGACTAGTTTTTTTTTTTTCCTCCCGCTGCACACGGGGTCACAGCAGAGAACCAACCCACCCCTACCGGTGAGGGTGACGTCATAGTCTTGTTTCAACCGGAAGCTCTCAAGGACTTGATATCCGTCTCAAAACGTCAACCGAAGATAACAACCCGCAACAACAAGGAAAAATTTATCGGGATGGGTCAAGAAGACTAGACACACACTCCGTTAGACCATTCCACCCCCCCCCCCCCACCCCCCCACGAAAGTTCTAGACACACGCGGGCAAGCACTGTGGAGCACTGTGCATCATCTGGTGATCGGTGGGACATTTGGCGCGGCTTTATCTGGTACAGACTGTGGACGGAGGGAGGGGGAAGGTGAGAGTGAGGGGGGGGGGGGGGGGGGGGGGGGGGGGGGGGAAGCGGGGGGGGGGGGGGGGGGGGGGGGGGGGGGGGGGGGGGGGGGGGGGGCGGAGAAATAACTAACGTACGATCGTCTGCCACGGTCGTCTGATATTCTGTCTGTGCCATGAGCGAAAACTAGAAACATTTGTAACACTAGTTGTTGTTTGTTTGTTGTAATTCCATATCGCATGATTTACGTCACA
>JADBJO010002745.1:167500-175000 GCA_016801955.1 Conus betulinus
TTGAAAGCAAAGAACGACTATGTCTTAGGAAAAATGATAGGGAGGATATTACCCACACATGCGGTCCAGCAAAAGAACATGCTGTCTATCAGAAAAACAAACGAACAAACAAAACAACAACACTTGCTAGTGTGTGGCTCAGTCACTGATGTATGTATATCAATGGGATCAACCAGACGTCTGCTGTCGAAGGATGACCAAATTCGTATTCATTAACGAGATGTGTTACATATCAGGCATGTTGGCTTGGGGCAAAGTAAGACACGTATGAGTGGAAAGCTTGTATTCGTTCAGTTCTGCACAGGGCAGTAGCCAGTCTCTGAGACTGAAGGAAGGGGTCACAACACAGACACAGCCTGGCAGCAGGGTTTTGTAACCCTTGACCTCTGTCACTAAGATATGTAGGACAGTGGCAACAGGCTGAGTAAGTCTAGACAGTGCAGAGACGCACACCAGTCTTAGCAACCTTGTGTGAAAAGAAAGTGAAAGGTGGGTGTATTTGCAGACCTAGTTCCATGACCCAGAGTCATGCCTTTCGGGCTGAAGTCGCTGACCTTAAAGCGCCGCTACACGATATGTACATGGTCGTAGAGCGCCGCTACACGATATGACATTGTCGTAGAGCGCCGCTACACGACATGACATTGTCGTAGAGCGCCGCTACATGACACGATATGACACTGTTGTAGAGCGCCAGTACACGATATATGACATTGTCGTAGAGCGCCGCTACACGATATGACATTGTCGTAGAGCGCCAGTACACGATATGACATTGTTGTAGAGCGTCGCTACACGATATGACATTGTCGTAGAGCGCGCCGCTACACACGATATGACATTGTCGTAGAGCGCCGATACACGATATGACATTGTCGTAGAGCGCCGCTACACGATGAGACATTGCCGAAGAGCGCCGAGTGATCGCACGAACGAAATTGGCCTGACAACACGCATGACACTCAAGCTAAATGTTGTGCACGCTGTTGGAACTATCGTGTAACGTACAGGGCTACAGTACAACTGTCATCTGAACTCTACTGTTATGTCAGATGAATTTGGCAAGAAGAAGAACCGACCAGCTAGTTAAAAACCCCACCAAACCAGTGGGAGAGTGGAAGTAGTCAGGACGTCCAGTTACTGACAGGTCATGTTCAGTGTCGCCTCTGTTACTTGTACATAGTGGTATGCCACAGCCGGCCGTCTGCCGAGTCCGTTAGCAGCAACCACTGCTTTGTCAACGTCAGCTCGAAAGTAGCGGCACTATATCAAACCTATCTACCAATTTCGGTGAAAGAGAAAACTTTTTTTACCTGTTCGGCAGTGGACACCTGAAACATGGAAACTGAGGTGGGCGTGTGATCATGACGACAACAGAAAGACTGAGACATTTTGTCCCCCTTTCTGATGGTGGTGGGTGGTGTAAACATAATGATGCCCATGAAAGTCCACATCTAGCACAGACTATATAATGTCTTATACCATTCTAGTTCCCTTCATAATGTTCGAGGGCGTCAACAAGGCTGAACAGACACAAATATAGGATGCTGACTGGGATGGTCCATCTACGAACGGAAACCTCACACGTTAAAACTGTTGAATGAAGAGGTCTTGCTTTGAGTCGTCTGCCTTCCAATTTCCGAACTAAGCGCGCTGAACCCTGGGAAGCAGTGGAGGAGGCTGGGACTGTTGAACGGTGAAATGAAGAAAGAAATACAATTTTTGACTTCTAACAGGAATCAATCCGCCACCCCCACCCCCCCCCCCCCCCCCCCCCCCACCCCCATCTCCCGCTGCCCACTCCACTGAAATCTAATACGCCGACAACCGTGTCCTATGGCGGCAGAGGTTTTTGTATTTCCTAGGATAAACTCTTTCTTTCACTCCTCACTTCAGCAAATGATCTGGGCAGGTGGTGTAACGCCCATAAAGTTTTCTCAAGCGTCGTTCTTTACGGGTCGTTAAGTTTAAACAGTACCATAAAATGAAAAAGTCTTGTACAGAGACTGTTTAGATATGTCTGACGCAGTCAAACGGGCACTATACGTTTAATACTGAAAGCGGATCTTTCGGTTGGTCTGGCAAGAAAAGAGGGGTGGTCATGATGACGCGTGGTGTGAGGGTCTGATAACAGAGACGCTGTTGCCATTAACTCAGATGAACTCCATGGCAGGTTTTTTTTCTTGTACTCTGTTTCTTGTTTCCCCTCTCTCCTCCCCTACTAGAGAGACAGCTATGCACCCCCTGGTCAAACACAGACTTTTCTTGTTTTCTCGTGACAAGTGGTTTGCCTGTAATTGACTTTCTTTGGCTCGGTTTGGAATTTTGATTTTGTATTTGTCTGTCTGTCTGTCTGTCTTATCTACCTTCCTACCTTCTTGCCTACATATCTGTCTATATATCTATTTCAGCCGCCATCGGTCCTTACATGATCTCCGTGGTCGCCTAGGGGCATATGTAACTTTTCTGTACTGCAGTCTTAATTCTTCTTTTTAAAATACGTCATGGAGTTTCGCTATCCACTGTCCCATAATTACAAAAACCGTGAAGTGAGTTATACTGCATCGACAATATCAAAACAACGTGTTCTCTCTCTCTCTCTCTCTCTCTCTCTCTCTCTCTCTCTCTCTCTCTCTCTCTCTCTCTCGGCTAGCGTTTCTCTACTATAAAACACGTTTCTCTTTTGCTCGCGTAGCGTTTGCGTGTTTTATAAAACACGTGTTTTGCTCGCTGTGGGTGTGTTTTTAAAAAAAGCTGCGCGCGTGTGTGTGTGTGTGTGTGTGTGTGTGTGTGTGTGTGCGCGCGCGCGCGCGCGCGCGCGCGCGCGCGCGTGCGCGTGTGTGTGTGTGCGCGAGTGTGTGTGTGCATGCGTATGTGCGCGCACACATGCGCCACACACGCTTTTTGTAAGTAAGCAAGTGTTTGCCTGTGTGTTTGTTCGCGTGCCCTTGCTCTCTCGCGGGAAGATACCTTTATGTACAGGTGTGCCAACGCTCTCACGCATGTCTTTTCCCAACCCGTCTGAGCTCGTCCACCAGCCCTCCCCACCATCCACGGCTCTTGGAGCTGGACACACACACCACGTACCCCACCCCACCAACCACCCCGACTGACGCACCACCGCCCGAGGCATCGCCGACCTCCCCCGTGGATGACCGCCGCCTTTGAGGGACAAGAATGTCAGACCAGAGGGAGGACCCAGGGGGGGTCAACAACTCTGTCCTCTAACAACAACATGGCGGCTTATCCGCTCCCCGTCCCTCTTCCGGAACCTGTGTCGCCCGGCTGTCAAAAGAGGCCACTTGGACCGTCAGCCACGGGTGCTTAGACAGACCTGAAGGAGCCCCACTCCCCCCTCCCTCCCCCCCACCCCGCTTCTCCCCTCTTCCTACCCCCCAACCCCCCCCCCCCCCTCCCCCTTACCTACGCACTGGCCCTCCCCACCCGTTTTCCCCCCCCCTCTCTCGTCACTCTGTCCAGCAAACGTGTCTGTCCACACAACAGCACAGGCTTGCTTATAACGTTCCCAACGATGGCCGTTTTGCTCGCTTCGCCAGCTCCGATGACTGTCTTGAACAGCTAGCGTGTAAGGAAGGAGAACCCTTAATTACTTACTGATACACTGATCGATCGACTGCATGTCAGAGGACAGATCGATGGCTTAGGTCTGCGACAGGGAAGCCTAAGCCCGTAAGAGGATGTACGTGTTCACTGTATTTATTTCTTAAGTTATTTATTTATTTTATTCATTCATTGTTTATATATCTATTTATTTATTTATCTATTTCTTCATTCACTTATTCTTTACTTATTTATTGAGTAGCACAATAACCTAAGTTCCACATGGGTGCAATTCCACAAGACCAAACGAACGAAACCGGGTTCCTTTCGCCAGGTTAGGCAAACTTCTGCCGAGTGACTCAGGCGAGAGGTGCAGGCAGTCTTGAGTGGAACTCGAATATCAAAGGGAATCCGATTACAGTCACCGCTGTCTCGTTTTCCCTCTGCGAAAAATCTCTGGAGGCCGTTACTTACTTACTAATTCATTTCTTCCTTTACCAACATACAACCAATGCTTTGCGTAGGTGAAGTTCTGCAATGCAATGCCAAATGATTATTATTTTTTTTAACCTGGGCAGCTGTACTGTCAACTAAGCTGATAGATGCATGCAGGTATGGTAGATTGGTATATTTTGCATGGCTCTGTCAAACAGACTCAAAGTGTAATTACCACCTTTTAGTTTTTCCCCCTGACAGTTGCAGGGTATCACCAGAAAGATGCTGAACTGCTGCCTGCCACTTGCCCTGTTCGCTTGTGTACGGAGCGTGCTTTATATCTGTGTTATCTTGTGTGCGTGAATGTATGAGTGTGCTTGTACATGCAATATGTAAGCGTCACGAGCGCGTAGGCGCAGGTTAACGTGTGTTTACGCACGCAGGCGTGCACGTGCATGTGTGTGTGTGTGCGTGCGTGCGTGCGTGCGTCAAGTCAAGTCAAGTCAAAATGATCTTGATTGAGGTTTAAAGAATAAACCTTTCCAGCTTTTGTTTTCATCCTGCCTTCACAAAAAAAGAATAATAAACATCAATTACAATAATGAAGAAAAGAGAAACGCGAAGCAATGCATATGCAGAATTATTAAAAAAAAATGCAATATACAATACGCGTGCGTGCATGCGTGCCTCTGTGTGTGAGTGTGTGTGTGTGTGTGTGTGTGTGTGTGTGTGTGTGTGTGTGTGTGTGTGTGTGTGTGTGTGTGTGTGATATGTGTCAGAATTCAGTGTCACGTAATGTGTAGAGGGCCCAACAGCCTCCATTGTTCGGATGGGCACAACAGAAATTCTCGTCGTGATGACAATTATAATCATCGGCAGCCAGCACAATACGCATCTTTCGCCGCATCTGGGAAACCTGCTTTCGGCTCACGGGCAACAAGGCTGCGGTAGCCTACTTATTAAGAAACCACCCGCAGAGACGCATGTCTATGCGCACGTGTCCACCCACACACCTCTTCCTCCTGTCCCTACTACCCCTAACTTCTACACAGACCACCACACACACACATTCTCTCTCTCTACTTTTTTTTTTATTTGGTATTGACAATAAAATATCAAAGTCTCAAAACTCTCCCTCCCCCCCTCCTCCCCCATCTCTCTCTATCTGTCTCAAGATTTTGTTTTCTTTTTGGTAATGGTAATAAGGATATCAAAGTGTCAAAACTCTCCCTCTCTTCTGTGTCTCTGTCTCCCTTTTCTTCTCTCTCTATTTTTCTCTCTCTTTTGTCTCTCTTTTTTCTTCTCACAAGACTTTTGATAATGACAAAGAAATAGCAACGTGTCGAAACTCTCTCTCTCTCTCTATATATATATATCTATTTATATATATATATATATATATATGTGTGTGTGTGTGTGTGTGTGTGTGTGTGTGTGTGTGTGTGTGTCTGTGTCTTTCTCTCTCTCTCTCTCTCTCTCTCTCTCTCTCTCACACTCACACACACACACAACCTTATGCACATACACATAGACTCAACCGGACACACACATTACATAGACGAGACAAGACCGACAGAGTGACGCCCAAGTTTGGCCACACACGGTGAGGAAAAAAAAAAAACAGCAAGTGAATTTAAAGCCGTGTGTGTGTAAAGGGCAGGGAAGAGGGGCACGTTGACTTAACGTTGTCACGGGGGGTGTGATGTGATGTATTCAGCGAGACATCAGGCCAGGTAGACGCCTTCTGTTGTGTGACACTGACAGGGCTGTTGGGAGACTGTAGGGTTGGTTTGAAAACAGGAATCTGTGCAACACATGCACGTCGTATTTCAGGCTGACGGGGCAGGTTTCGGATAAAAAGAAAAAAGAAACAAAAAGTGTAAACACACACACACACGCGCGCGCGCGCACGTACACACACACACACAGAGAGAGAGAGAGAGAGAGAGAGAGAGAGAGAGAGAGGCGACTGTAATTATTCTGGACATTTATCATTCTGAAGACTGTCAGTCTTGTGTTCTACATTGTCTTTGCTCCCAACACCCCCACCCCCCCCCCTCCCCTCTGCGCAACCCCTCCCCTCCCATTTCCCTCCAGCCCCCCCTCCTCGCAACCCCCCCCCCCCCCCCCCCCCCCGAACCCCCCCCCCCCCCCCCCTCCTCCTCCCCCGTCCTCCTTCCCGTCCTCCGCGAAGAGGAAACCGGGGGACACGTCAACGTGAAGCACGGAGTATGAGCAACACCAGCGTGACACTTCCAGCCCAGCGTTAATCGCCTTAATCCATTTGTCAATAACAGCGATACTAACTGGAAGGTCAAAGGTCGCTGCGACCCCGATAGCAAGCGCTTCGAGAAAGGAATTGCTACGTTCAGCTCCCGTTGTACGTCTTGGCAAAGGAGACATGAACACTATAGATTTCAGCAACCATGCCAGATGGGTTTTTTTTTTCCCCTTCTATCCGTCGAATGTTTTGTCTCTTTTTTTTTTTCAAGCTGCCTTGCCGACATTGGGTTTTGAACAGAAAAAAAATATAACGAAATAAAAAAGATGATCGGTAAACCTTGTGTACACCTGTACACCAATGGTTGCACTCCGGAAATGAGAATCTCTATCGCTTCATGGGCAGCCCAGACAACGTTACTATTTGTGGTGAATGGGGCGATACACAATTAAAAAAGATCATGTTTTTTCTTCTGATTTGAGAGAGACGGAATGGTTAGTTGTCTTGTTTGTAGTGACGATGTACCCCTCCGTCCCCAACTTTTTCGTTTGTAACTGACAAGTGTTGAGCTAAGCAATTCTACCCAAATCTGTCAACTTTTTTTCTTTTTCACGATTGGTGTAGGAGATCAGCAACTTAAAACTGTACTCTGGGTCGAATGAAAGGAAGCGGAAGTAACTCGACCTTTTCCTTCTTCAAGCCTGTATCATCAACATGTGTATGCAGCAGCATCCATGCCCTAATCACAAGAAAGTTTACAACATGGAAGAATCACAGACCCCGACTTTATATCAACAGTCATAAGCAAGACCGACAGAGATCAAAAACAAAATGTCGAAGTTTAAACAATACAGCTTCTACTTCAGCTTCTTTCACTTGAAAATCCATTTAATCTTCAAAAACAAACAAGATACCCGTGACCTTCCAGGACGAAAGGTCGAAAAGGAAATCTTGTCGAAATCCGTTCAGCCATTGTGTGTGTCCCCAAACACCAAGGCAAGCCACCTCATCTTATTGTAACAACACAGGTACACAATATAATTCTCTCTCTAGTATCACCATGTAAACAGCCCTGTCCTGTTGGTTACTGGGAATGAAAAAACTGCCGATCGCTTCACCCGCCATCAGGGGAGTCAGGGGAGTCACTACCAATCACCGGTGGGTCCAACCTATTTGTCAGGCTACATGATTGACTGAATTCTGTAACTTTCCCAGCGATTGGTACCTGTTAAAACTGCCGATCACCTGTGTCGCGAGGAAGTTTCCGCCATTCGGCGCGAATC
>JADBJO010002745.1:180000-192500 GCA_016801955.1 Conus betulinus
GATGATGATGATGACGATGATAATGGCGATGATGATGGCGATGATAATGATGGCGGTGATGATGATAATGATGATGACGATGTTGATGATGATGATGAAAAAGATGACGATGATGATGCTGACGATGATGATGGCGATGATAATGACGGCGGTGATGATGATGATGATGATGATAAAAATGATGACGATGACGATGACGACAATGATGATGACGATGATGATGACAATAACGATGGTAATGATTTGTTGTTGTTCTGTCTCATCTTCCGTGTCATTTCAGTGGCATGACCCCCCAAGCCGCTCACTCCGGCTCCCATCCAAATCCAGACCCCAACACAACAATCCACAGCAGACAATGTCAAGTCATTACGGGGCAACCCACCAGAGGAGACACTGCACCGCTGCTGAGCGCCCTTGGTGGTGTTCAGTGCTGCCTGTTGTGGTCCTACACACACACACACCACCATCTACTAAAACCCTTGCTGACCCACATAATCGCTTCGTCGCGGGCCTAGCGGGCGGGAGCCTCCCCCCTTCCGAAGGGCGCCAGCACGTCCGTCCGACGACAGCTCCCATGAATTTCCTGATACCGGAGACCTCGAAGTCACGAACTCATCATGGGTACAAACGCGGGGAGGGGGGGAATCAAAACTGAGGTCACCATGAGAGCGGGGTTTGAAGAGCCACAAAATCTGAGAATGGAGACTTTTTTTTTCTTAAATGCTGACCAGTGAGCATGAGGTTGATGAAGATTATGCCACGGCGTTCCATTCTGGTCTGAGAATGCACGCCAGGGCTGTACTCTGCTTAATATGTCTTGGCGTCAACCAGGCCCCGAGAGATACAGACACCTGCAGTGTTGGTCTGGAAATTCAAGAAAAATTCTCAGAGGCGCATCCATTACAGTAGATGAAACTCGATTGTATGACCATGGTCTGATACCAACTTGAAGAGATCTGGTGACAATATTTCCCCCCCTCGAGTCCCCCCCCCCCCCCCCCCCCCTCCAAACACTATGACATATGGGTACTCAACGACAAAACAACATTCTCTTTATATGCTAAAAGTGCGCGCGCGCACACACACACACACACACACACACACACACGCGCGCGTGTGTATGTGTGTGTGTGTGTGTGTGTGTGTGTGTATGTGTGTGTTCCCCCTTTAATGTTAAACACGTGCAGCACAAGGGAAAAAGAACGACAAAAACAGGCGGGCTTTCAGATGAATCTTGATCGACGCTATCGAGGAGACGAGCGTATGTTCGCGCAGTCCCGCTTGTGTATTGTTTTGTAAATGCCTGTTTATTATGCAGTGTATGTTCGTTCAAGCGTGCATTCGATTGTTTCCGCCCCCCCCCACCCCCCCCCTCTCTCTCTCTCTCTTTAATAAGCCTATGAACTGGCGTGCGTGCACTCCTGCATAGTAATGCTGCAACAACACGGACCTAGCAGCGACATGACTGAGTGACCTTTGTAATGCATAAAAACGCAGTTATAGACAACAAGATCATATATAATGATGACAATGATGGTGATGATGATGATGATGACGACGACGACGACGATGATAATAACGATAAGGAGAACACAGACACTAACAATAATTCTATCATTGAGACCATAGTAAGCTTAAATTTCTACATCTCCCCCTCGCGGTCGGCCAAGCTTTAAGCAACATTACCTTACTTTACCGCGCTTTTTAACAGATACTGAAAGAGATCGCGCGCGTGCGCGCCTACACACACACACACACACACACACACACACACACACACACACACACACACACACACACACACACACACGACACACACACACACACACACACACACACACACAGCGCGAGGCGCCTTCGTAACACGCTATAACTTGGTCCCAGCCAACACTCCCTTAGGCATTGACCCATTTTTCTGTTGCCCTAATCTAAAATCTTGTGCTCTTACACTGTCGCCTCCTTAAAACGTTAAGTTCGGCAAAACGCTTTTCTATCACCTGCTTCGGAAAGGTTTTCGTTTGCTTGGTGGTGTTCTTTTTAACCCATTGAAAAGCTCGAAATTTTAACACCGAGCATTATCCCTTTGCGAGTGCACTCAATAAACTTTTGTCCTGCTTGGTATGACTTGAATCCTGGCAGCGAGAGCATTTCTCAGTCAGAGTAGTCTCGGTGATTTGCAGCGTGCTTCTGGTCGGCCAACAAAGCCAGGCGACTTTCCCGTGTAGAGTGGCCAAAGCCAGCTCACACCCCTCGCAGTCTGAGGTGTGTGTACACACGATACAAAAACACGGGTAGAGTGTGTGTGTGTGTCACGGGACTGTTTGACCACAAGGCCTGGGGAGGCTAAATTTGACTCCGTCCACTGGCTACTATCGACTGCTGTTAGGACTGCGCAGGCTACGACGGATACTGAAGGTTCTCAATAATTGTGTATTGATACTGAGGGTATTACATTTAAGGAAAAGAATGTGAAGTATTTCGTGTTCTGCTTTCGTTGTTGTTGCATGCACATGTGAGCTTGCGCGCGAGCGCACCTGCGAAGTGCTACACAGCCGGTATGATCTTGAGATTAGACTTCACCGTTTGTTACAACTTTCAAGCGATCTGTGTCACCAATTCAATTCAAGCGATCTGTGTCACCAATTCAATTCAAGCGATCTGTGTCACCAATTCAATTCAAGCGATCTGTGTCACCAATTCAATTCAGAGTTATGGAAAACGAAAACAACGACAACACTAATGTTAATGATGGTGATCGGAGCAATACTGATATAGACATTATACTACGATACAGAGGTGGAGGGAAGACAAAGCTTGACAGAAATCACAGGAACTGAGGAAGACTTCAATGAAATCAAAAACGCATAAAAAAAAAAAAAAAAAATCCCACATAAGCCTAGCTGCGTGCGATAGAAAGTTAACGTCACTTTTTCCTGAATGCTGTTTCTTCTCTGAGGCCGCTACTGTTCAAAGGGAGCTGGTTATTATTGTTCCATTCTACTTACTCTTTATACAAAACTGGAGTTTGGGGAGCTTGATGAGAGAGAGAGAGAGAGAGAGAGAGAGAGAGAGGGAGAGAGGGGGGGGGAGATGGAAAGAAAGACAGACAGACAGACAGAGAAGTTCTCAAAATAAAACAATCTTACAATAAATGGTATCTGCCCTGCGCATGCAATATCGTATCTGTATAAACATTCACCTTGATAACAGAAAAGCCTGCAGAATGTTTATTTTTTGTAAATGGTTTTGTTCTGCACCACAAACGGATGGAGAGAGAGAGAGAGAGAGAGAGAGAGAGAGAGAGAGAGAGAGAGAGAAAATGAATTCGGAACAACCAAAAATAACTTTTCCTCCTAAAATTTGTCTCCGTCGTTTCGTAATACTTGTATATACAATACCACTTACGTGTTTAAGAGGAAGAACGCGCACGCGCGCGCGTGCACACACACACACACACACACACACACACACACACACACACACACACACACACACACACACACACCTCCACACCTCCGCCTTACCGACTCTTCCTGAACTGGTCTGGGACACCACCACACCTTAAGGCCGAGACCAGGGGGGCTTGTCCTGCAATGACGTCATTCACCAGTGTCCAGGAAATTCCAGACACAATAGTCCTTCACCGTGTTTATCTGTCCGTTAGGAATGCAGATTTTTTTTTCTTAATGGACTGGGCGTCCTATATTTTTAGTTTCCTATGAAACTTCAAGCTTGATAAGGCCTAAATAGATCATCCACGGTTCAATCGAGTCCGTCTAGCAAGGTTTTGATTTATTTCGGCAATCAACGTTGCAGCACAATTTGGCCTGGAGCCTTCGTTCAATTATATCAATCATAGGAAAGAACACAGTTTCTGTCAAAGATGACCAGAGAGTCACGTCTCGTAATAGGCCATCCTTCGCGTTACGAGCCAGCGTGGGGGTGACTGGGTCAACACAGAAGAAAACCACACGCCAAACTTCCAAACTACGCGGCAACTTGGGAGAGACAAGCGAGAGACACGTTATGGCCTCTTGTTTTATTATTACCTCCCGAAGGGCCAGTGTGTCCACACAGGCGAGTGTCGTCAGACCATTGTTTTGCCGTTGGGTTCTTCACAGCCCATTGCACTCAGCGGCGGTTGATGATCTCCAGGACTGCCGTGAGGGTCGTCCTCTTCGGTCAGAACCTTACGTGCGTTTGGTGTGTCCCACTGGTTGGTGGTCGGTGGCACTAGGAATCCCCCCATTCCCTACCTACACGTGCACCCGTATGGGCTATGGTGCAATGCTGGAGTCCAAAGAGGAGGATATTCCAACTATCGCGTGATGCTGGGGGGGGAAGTGAAAGGGAGGTTGACGACAGCCAGTTCACTGGAAAAAGAGAGGTCACAGAGTTAGAACACATGTGGGTAAACAGTTCTTCTGTCATTATAAAAATGGTTCCGTTTAGATGTAATAACAACAACAATCTTTTTTAAAGACAATTTCACCTAAGGAAGCCTGTGAGAATATCCATTCCAGTTTGGGGCAGTTCCAGTTTCCAGGCATTGAAGAGGCCAGTCTTTTAGTCTCTTAATGTGCGGCACCCCGGCTGTAAGAACATTCATTCCAGTTTGGGGCAGTTCCAGTTTGCAGGCACTGAACAGGCCAGTCTTCTAGTCTCTTAATGTGCGGCACACCGGGCTCAAGTCTCCAGTTGTGGGCACTCAAATGCAGTGCTCGACCAGTTTTGGTCACTCCCAACGATTCGGAAAACAGAGGAACTGCTAGCATCCACAGATTCTTCGTGTCAATAGCCCAACTGATGAGTTCAGTAATTCGAAGGAGGAAGGGCGGGGGGTGTGTGTGTGTGGTGTGTGTGTGTGGGGTGTGTGTGGGGATCCAAGGCGGTTCAAACCAAGAACGCAGATGAAAGCGAAGTGCTAGTCCACCTGTGATTACCACATGAAACAGGGGAAAGTGCTTACCTCAAGCATTCACAGACAAAAACAAATTTATCAGATGATCTATAGAGAGGATATTTTACAAAGCGGGCAGTGAATATGTTTGTGTATTATGTGTCATGCTAATCCCAGTAGACGATCCTGAGGGAGACTGTCTTTTCTTCATTCTTCAAAAAAATAGTTCCGTAACAGTCTACTGTCAGACTAAGTATTTTTGTATTGTATTGTATTGTATTGTATTGTATTGTATTGTATGTATATTATGTTGTGATATATCAAAGTACACTGTATGAATTGGATTGCACTGCGTTATTGCACGGTATTGCATTGCATTGTTTTGCATTGCATTGTGTTGCATTGTACTGTCGTCTCAACAGACTGCTAAGTGTGGAATCGGAACTGCTCTGCCCAGGAACAGCACGTCACCATTGTAGCCTACAGGTCCACCGTTTTCATCCTGTCCGCCGTATACTTTTTTCTTTAAATATCAAAGAGGATTTCGCTCTATTCCTTAACGCTACCAGTTGTTCCAGCTTCACTAAGCACATGCTGTTCAGGCGAACATGGCTTGAAAAAAAAAAAATAGCATCCAGCTCACCACGTGAGGTGCATTAGAAAGGGGGAGAGAGAGAAAAAAAATCAAATATAAGACTATAAGACCCAAACCACGAAACTGGGATTATCTTGCAACTTCGACACGTATGTCTGGCTGCCCGAAGAAGAAGAAGAAATGTAGTGTTGAGCCAGTGTTCAGAGAGTGTTTCGAATACCATACCGTACCCTGCTGACGTAGCCTGCCACGCGCTCGACACACACCATGAAATCATTTGCATACCTGACCTTTTACCTTGTTTCATGCGCGCCCTCTATCATGAAGGCCCGAACGCCCGCCGTTCGAACAAAGAAACCAAAGCCGTTGCCAAATCATTACAGAATGAAACAAAGCATCGGTCTGACGTAGGCAGGGACGACAACATTGCTTCCATAATGAAAACATTTATTTGCCTGTAAACTTTTGTGTTCGACCTCGCTGACACACGTAAGTACCGTTATCGATCGTTGCTCTACGGCCGGGTCTGCCAGTCACACACGTTCACCCTTTACAAAACTGGTTTTCGATACGCTCAGCTGAGTTTATGTATGCAAATGTCTCTGAGGATGCTTAGAAGATTAAAAAAAAAAAATCCACAACGTTTCGGTCATAGACCGTCTTCAGGACTTGTGACATAAAAAGAAAAACAAATAAATACGTAAAGGTTATGAAAACATATACGTAAACGGACGATTATGTGTTCAAAAAGGTGTGTGTGCGTGTGTGTGTGTGTGTGTGTGTGTGTGTGTGTGTGTGTGTGTGTGTGTGTGTGTGGGATGGGGAAAAAGAAGCAGATTGAGGGAAAAGGCAAACAGAACTAGAGACAGAGAAAAAGTGAGAGTGTAGAGGGGAGTCTTATGCCTGGAAGGGGACGCTTGAGGGTGTGTATGAGAAAAAAAAAAACAAACAAAAAACACGGGAGTGGGGTATGTGTGTTGGTGGGGGGGGGGATGAGGGTTGGTGGAAACTCCTATAAAAGATAGAGATGCATATAGATTGTTCACATGTGTATGTGTCTACGAGTGCATACCTGGATGGTGGAGATGGTGTTTGGGGTGTATATATTATGCTTTACATGTTATGTTATAAATGTGCTATATATGTATATAAGGTGTGAATGTTAATATGGTGGGATGGGGAAATTGAGGGAGGGGATGTAGAGAGAAAGGGATGGAGGAGACGTCGGGGAAAGGAAAGCGAGGGCAAAGAGCTGGAATGATTCAACTAAAAAAAAAAAAAAAGTCAGATGTGGTGCCAAGGCGAAAGATGATCCTGGACTCCATGAATTTTCTTTCAGGAGGTGAGGAGTGGTTTTGCCAAACAACAGTGACGGAAATATGGGTTTGGCTGTGGCAATCAGCGTTGAAATGAATCCCCAGTGGTGTTGGATGAGACGACAGGGATGGCTCTGAGGTGTTCCACAAAAGCGTTCGTTGAGGGTACGCTATGTTTCCCCAACGTACTACTTTAAGAAGAGGCTGCATCTCAGTACGTTGGTGGACTGGTAGACTAGTCTTCAACTAGCAGACCAAAAAACAAAGCAAACAAACAAAAAAACAGACTAGACAGTGCACATACAAGAAACAGTCCAACAACCCGTCCGTCATCACAGTAATGACTTGGCAAAGACTTAAGGCAGGGGAGGGCGGGGCGGTGTGTGTGTGTGTGTGTGTGTGTGTGTGTGTGTGTGTGTGTGTGTGTGTTGAAGATGAAGAAAATGGGAACACAAAATTAAGAAAATATATCAATACATGATACATAATGACGGAGGGGTTGTTGGCCTGCGCTTGTTTTTCCCCTACTATCAGATTGTTCGTCTTTGTATTTGTCTGACTTTATTCCAGTTCAAAAGGCTGTGCCACTCTTGAATAAAAGTTACTCTGTGTTAGGTTTTCTTATGAAAGCAAGAGTTACCCTACTTGTTTATTGTTTACTGTTCCCTGCCTCATTTTATTTTCAAACTTCTTTCTACGATCCAAATTGAACAAAAACTTTTTTTGTCGTATTGACAGTATTGGTAGACCATAGAAGCCCGGCGTGCTCACACAAGGACTTGGCCGACCAGTCAACGGAGCGGATCCACGACAGGGTGTTGCTATTTTTAGCGCCCGTCCTGCCGGCTGTCTACTTTTGTCACCTGTGCACACTCAGGTGAAAGGTCTATCTCGACGGCGATGAATCTCTCGCATGAACCGTATTCGTGTTGGCAAAATGTTATACACATGGGAGCAGCGAATGAGAAAACCGGCTTCTTGAGGAATGATTAGGAAGATTTAATCTTTTTTTGTTGTTGTCCTTGTTGTTTATGTTACTATATTCACACACACACACCAGAGAGAGAGAGAGAGAAGAGAGAAAGTAAGGTAGTTAGGTATGGTGGTATAATGTTGCTTATAGCCAAGCCGACCGCAAAGGGCCATATACGAGCTGTAACCACGTTAAAGTTAACTCACAAGTCATAAAAAAAATAAACAAAACAAACAAACAACAACAACAACAAAAAAACTCATTTACACAACTCTTTAAAATACAGCTAAAACACACACCAGAAATTTTGTTAAAAAAGTCTTCCTTCCGTAAATTCTTCGATCAGATGAAAAATGGAGAGAGAGAGAGAGAGAGAGAGAGAGAGAGAGAGAGAGAGAGAAACTTGCAGCGTCAAAAAAAAACCGCTTGTGAAGAGAACGTTAAATTGTTAACTTTAAATCTGGCGTTTGGTTGACATTTCAGACACACGCGTTCATGATTTTCAAGACGTGCTTCCATGCACTCTGGCTCACCGCGTGGTCTGTGTGAACGAGAGCAGACTCACGCGCCTGTGTGTTCCTCCAGCGTTGGGTGACGACAAAGATAACACAAAGATGACTCAAAGGGAACTCGGTTCTTTAGCAATATTCTACGCTGTGCTACTGACAGTCACTGATTAATTTCGTTTCTTTTCTTTTTTTTTTCTTTTTGTGTGTATATAACAGTAAAAAAGAAAGGGGAGGGGAGGGGGCAGTTTTAGGGGGTCGCCCGTCTTTGCAGGAGCGGTCCTTTTTACACACACACACACACACACACACAAATATATACATACATACACGCACGCGCGCACGCACACACACATAAACACGCAAACACACACACACACACACTCTCTCTCTCTCTCTCTCACACACACACACACACACACACACACACACACACACACACACACACAACAGTGCGTCTGTGCATGGACACATGTGTGTGCGTGCTGTTATGAATATTGACGCATGGGTTAGTTTATGCATACATACATTCGTAAAAATATCATGTGTCTGTATCATATATGCATACACATACACATTAAAATATTGTAGATAATGTGTCTGTATTATATATGCATACTGTCATGAGTCGGCCGAATGTTCTCGAGCATTTAGGCAAATTAAGGGTAGTTTTGCTGTTGTTGAGAGCAAGTTCCTTGGGTTCTTCAAGTGTGCAAATTCAGGCATCACCAGAGGGGAATACCCCGAGTCGTTTACTGAAGGAGGAGAGTTACTGGAAGTGTTTCACATGTCCGAGGGATAGCGACAAGTAGTTGCCGACCTGCCGGTCCTGGCTAGAGAAGAGTGTCCACCATGAGACTGGCTATTAACTGGGTTGTCCAGCGGGCTAAAAGGAAGGCAATCGTGTCAGGTGACCGTCACGGGTAGGCGACCGTCAGCCTGCAGGCAGAGTACAGCGACCCTTCAGTTGTTTCTTCTGAGGAATGAATGGAAGGCTTCAGCCTATTGAGTGGTTTGCACCTTGTTGTCTATAGGGTGTAGTCACCACTTAAAGCATTAGTCCTGGCTGGTAGAGAAGTCCAGGCTGTTAGTATAATGGGTAGCTTTGAGGAATGGAACAGGAGTTGAATAGGAGGTTATGCATTAACCACTTGGTACCCAAGTCCTTGTTGGTGCTAACAGTTGTGTGTGTGTGTGTGTATGTGTAGGTGACTAGTGATTCCATTGGTGGAATAAAAATAACTTGGGGAGTTATTGGTACAAATCGTGTGATGTGTGTGTGCCAGTGATTCCATTGGTTGAACCAGTTAAACTCGAGTTCTCTCTTGTTTGAGAATGGATATAAGGTGCCTGGAAAACCAGGAAGAGTGTGACTCACTTAAGGGAAAGTGAACTCGCCCGTCTTGCTGAGGGCTCCAGAAAATACAGCGAGAAGCAGAGGTTGCTGTCGCCTCGTTGTCTCCTAGGTGGGGACGTAAGACAGTGGAGGTTGCTGTAGCCTCGGAGCCGACGACGAGAAGAATTGTCTCCCGTGTGGGGACGGTCGACAGCAAGACGTGTTAGCCTGTGGGAGCCTAGACAGGGAGCTGCCAGACAACGGTGGGGTGTTTGCAGCCAGAGAAGACCTGTGGGAGAGGCCGACAGGAGCCCTTACTGTGGAGAGGGTGAGGTGCAGTGGAGTCCGGGAGAGACTCGGTCTGAGGGTGCAACGCGAGCTACGTTGCCAGTGTCCCCCAACTGGGATTTGGCCAATCGGGAGGACACAACAGTGTGGCAGCTTCAGCTCGTGGTCGCACAGTGGGATGAGAGAAACTGACGGTCAACCAAGGAATGCTGGCAAGTTATGGACGTTTCATTTGTTCTTAAGTTTATAAATGTGCAAATGTAATAGTGAAATATTGTCTTTCCTGGTTAAGTAAGAATCACTGAAGAACAGGGGATGCGATTTATGAGATTGTCTGTATGGTGTTTACATTGTTGTATGATACAGATAATTGTGTGTTGTGTAGTGACGGGTGGGGGCTCGGAGTCAAGTTTAATAAAAGTTGATTGTTTTCTGTGAAACGTTATTGATTTCCCGTCACCTTTGTGCGGGCCCGATGTGAGTGACAGAGTGCATGTGCCTATGCGAGAGCGCATTTTTTGGTTGTGAAAGCGTAAATACTTCTGTCTATAACCCCCTGCATCCCTGCATATGATAATCATATTTCAATAACGAGGGGGAGCGTCGGAGACCCGTCACACATACACAAACACTTCTTGCGCTGAAGTGAATGAAAAGAAGTGATTGCTCGTTCATTTTCGTTGTCCTGAGTGTTTTGTATCTTGCCTGAAGAAGACCTAAGAGGTCGTCACGCGTCGTGTTTTGTCTTGTGATTCGTTTGTCTACGTTTTCTTGGCGTATGGTAGGTAGGCACTCAAGGTCTGACCAGCGCGTTGAGCTAATGCGTAGGTCAGACATCCGCTGAGTCGTAACCACGAGACCCCTTTCTTCTATTGTCTCATCTTAGTTGTTAATTCATTTATCCATCAGCTTCATATCATGCGTAATGTGATCTCAAAACTTAGCGGATGTGGTGTAGCGTATATGGACTAGTCCGCATGCAGTGACGCCTCCTTGATGAAACTGAAACTGAAACTTTCTTGGCGATTCGCTACTAATTACATTTAAAATTTGTTTTATATCAGTCGATTGTAGGTGTTTTTTTTTTTTAATTGGTGGTCGGCCAATAAATATGTCAATAGATTTAAGCTGATGTCTATTTGAAGCTGATACTTTGGTTTGACATGACTACATAGGTGATTGAGCAGGTTGCCAGCACAAAACAGTCCCTTGTCTGCAAGCAGTCTGGAACAGATATGCCCCCCCCCCCCCCCCCCCCCCCCCACATTCCGTACATTTCTTATGTTTACATAATGTTGGTTCGCTTAACGTTCAACTGATGTTTTAGACTCGTACACATTTACACACGTACACACACACACACACACACACACACACACACACACACAGAAGTAGAGAGATAGATAGGTAGACAGATAATAGGGGGTGCGTGCGTGCGTGCGTGCGTGCGCGTGTGTCAATGTTCGGACACATGTGGACCAGATTCGGACCATGACAAGCAGACGTACCGTGGATGAAGAACCCCAAAGAGCGTGCTGAAATGACGACTCGGCTCGGACAATTTCCCTTCTGTCACGTTGATAGTTGTGTGGAGGACCGTAGAACAATTTCCCTTCTGTCACGTTGATAGTTGTGTGGAGGACCGTAGAACGATTTCCCTTCTGTCACGTTGATAGTTGTGTGGAGGACCGTAGAACAATTTCCCTTCTGTCACGTTGATAGTTGTGTGGAGGACCGTAGAACAATTTCCCTTCTGTCACGTTGATAGTTGTGTGGAGGACCGTAGAAGTCATTTTGAGATCTACACAAAGGGCATGAGATATCAAATACAGATTGTAGGGTCTTTTCCCCGCATTGTAATGGGAAAAAGAAGGGTGGGGCAAGGTAACGAGGTGCAACTAAAGAAGATAAAAGAAGCAAACAAACAGGCAAACTGACGTTGGCGTATCGCCACATCAAACCGCTGTTCCGCTAAGTGGACTCACAACAGCAGTACGATTTAACATTTTCGGGACTGGATCTGGGTTACCCTGCAGTGTAAGACAGGGTATCTCCACATCAGACCAGCTATTCTATTGACTGGGCTCACAACGGCAGTACTATTCAACATTTTCAGAACTGAAACTAGGTTATCCTGCTGTGTACTGATGGGATTACCTCCACATCAAACGCGCTGGTCTTTTGACTGGGCTCACAACGGCAGTACGATTCAACATTTTCGGAACTGAAAATGGGTTATCCTGCTGTATACAATGGGATTATATCTCCACAACAAACCCGCTGGTCTTTTGACTGGGCTCACGACGGCAGTACGATTTAAACGGGGTCGGGGCTGAAGTTGGGTTACCCTGCAATGAGATGGTATCACGGTCTGTGGCACGAGTCAGTGTCATTAGGGGGCCATCACTGCATGCGAACTAGTGTATATACACTGTTCCATGAGACCGCAATGCCCAGGAGTCACAGCTGAAAAAGCGGGTAAACGAAGGATAACAGAAAGAGCTGGAAAGAGCTGATGGAAGGGTTTCCACCGCAGATGTCTGACCCGACGCAATAACCCACCGTGGTGGTCCGGCCTCTTGTGTG
>JADBJO010002745.1:195000-205000 GCA_016801955.1 Conus betulinus
GTTTTTCACTCGTTAGCTTATGAAACGACTGTATCTACCGTTATTCAACCCCTAACAAGGGGGAAGGAGTGAGAAGTGCGGGGAAAGGGAGGGCTGGGGAGAGAAAGAGAGACAGTGGGCGTGCGCGCGCGTGCGCGCGTGTGTGTGTATGCGCACACGCGCGCCCGTGTGTTTCGTTGAAATTTGTCACACCATGCTCTATCACCTATACTGATGCAAGAATGTGATTACGTAATATATTCCTTTCTTATTGCTATAATTTTCAGGTTCCCCTTTCTTCTCTATATCCTGAACTTTATCGAGAGGATAACGGGCTGTTCTATGGGGATGTACAGGATTTTTCCCAGTATGTCTGCTTTAAACGTTATAATGTGTTGTGAAACTTGAACACGTGTCCGCAATCTATCCCACGCTAGGCTGCAATTTTGGAAGTGTCAATATGCAGAAGAAGATCCCATGTTCTATTTGCTTTCTGTGTATTATCATTGTACTAAAAAAAATCGTTGAAGAAAAACATACGAAGCAGAGAGAGAGAGAGAGAGAGAGAGAGAGAGAGAGAGAGAGAGAGAGAGAGAGAGAGAGAGAGAGCGTATTGTTGTTTGTTCGCAATACACGATCAACTCTTGTCACCCTACCAACGCACACACACACATACATGGACAGGCATTTACATAGCAGACGTAGGAATCCCTGAGGGTTTCAGAGTCTGTGGCTTCAGTTGACATTTGTGTCGAAATGCTCAGTATGAATCTGCCCCATTTTCCACAAGTATTTGCAGTGTTGGTCTGCTAACAATACCAATATTTGCTCGGATGGTGACGGCGCTAGATCGCTCTTTCCACTTTTTTGTTTATATGTGCTGCAACTCTCTCTCTCTCTCTCTCTCTCTGTGTCTCCGTCTCTCTCCTCTCTCTCTTCCGGGTCTATCTCTCTCTCTCTCTAGTCTCTCCTTCCCTCTCCTCTCTCTCGATATTCGGTTCTGATAAGATCAACAGTGTAATAGCCTGAATTTTGCTTTTTGAGATTTTTGTTGTTGTTTGTCATGTAATGCGGAGCGATATTTCGTATGCTACGCGATTACATGAGACAGTACAGATTAAGAAAAAGATATTGATTCGTGCGTTACACTATAGGTTAGTCGTGTGACACAAGGAGCGTATTGACTGAACGTGGCCCAGGGTTTGAGTGAAATTTTAACACTGTTCACGCGCGATTTGAATATAAACAGGCGTTGACCTGTATGGTGCGCACTCTCTGAGATGAAACAGACGATTTAGATGAAGAAGAGGCGGACTGTGCCCATTGATAAAGGCAGAGGCCTAACACATACAGAAGTATGTGAATTGTAGTTGACTGACCGGTACTCAAGCCCTGGGCCGACTCCCCGTGCGGTAGAGGAAAGAAGAGACTGAGAGATCGGGCACTAAGGTGGATGGCCGGGGGCTGCGCGCGCGTTCCCGGCTCAAGTTCCGATCCGCGGAAGATCCAGGTTGAAGGCAAAAGTTTGTCGCCGACCGATCATTTTTTTAGGGGATTTCTCGCTGCACATACAGAGTTCCCGTGCACTTGTGATAACTTTCCCTAACTTTTTCTTGACGCATAAAAAAGCCGTATCCCACCCCCTGACCCTAAGGAAAATGAATCTCCCCCTGCGGTAGTGGTTAAATAAATATTTTCCCCCCACTGGAGATGGCCTAAGGTGTATGGCCATTTTGTAATGTGGCTGCGCGCTGGTTCCCGTAATGTGGTCATTATGGATCCCCCCCAGGTCCCCGATCCAGCGGGAAGCCAGGTTTTGCAAAAGTTTGTATCGCCGACCATTTTAGCACCATTATTGGGACACAGAGGAAGCCAGTTCCGGACACCACAGAGAGTGTGTGTGGACACTTGCCAAACCTGCAACATTCATATTGAGCGCAAAAAAAAAAAAGCGTGCTTGATTGGTTGCACCAGCTGAAAGACAGATAATGAAAATATATAAGCTTTGATTGATGCCAGAGTAAAGAACCCCCATGGGATTTTAAAAGTTTAAGGAGGGGATGAATCAAAATTGACCTTTGTTTGCGGCCTTATGTGTATGGAGTGGATGCAGTTGTGTGCGGAGGAAAGACGTCATGTTCGTGTGTGTATGTGCGTGCATGCATGGATAACCAACGTCTGACATTGTTGAAATATTATCGTATGACATGTGATCGGCCTGGCTGTATTCCGTTTGTTTGAGTCGCATTGACAGCCAGGTGTCTTCTCCCTCATTTCCCTAGGACACTGCATCCACGTGAGCTTTTTCTGGCTGGGAGGCTGCTCATGCCAGTTTGGACTTCACATCATACTTTGCACTTTCTGAACAAGACATTCGTTCACTCACTATCGCGGTTAGTTGCTTTTTTTTTTTAAAAATCCGATTTGTCTGAGGATCTAGGATGCGAGGGCAGCAGCCAGAGTGCCGGTGTCGCTGTTTCGACTCTTAAGAAAAACACTGCCCGCATCGGCAACACACAGGCTGCAGAGGAACCTGCCTGTTCTTGCATGATCTTCAAGCAACAACGTTGTACGTTCGATGGTCAGCTTCCTAGGAGTCTAGTTCATTGTGTAATTGACAATGGCTCTCTTACACATCTTCTCACGCCCCATTGAAACGTTGATCAGCTTTGTCATCGATATCAACAGCAGATAGACTGTCTTTTTTAATTTTTTATTTTTTTTAATTTATCATTATCATTTTTTACAGACTGTCGATTTTGAGGGTTTCAGCTATGGACTATCACCCAGAGATGTTGCTTATTCGGGGAAAAAAATTGGGACAACACAGAACGTGGAATTCACTGACGAAACATGTTAATGGCCAGCCCATTCAAAATAAAATAAATCGTCATGAAACTGTTGAATCGAAGCTTTGGCCCAAACAGCCTGCACCAGTGATGATGGTGACTTACTGCTGGTCAAGACAGCACTGGACAATACCCGTGGTGGTCACATTATTTTGGCGAATGATTACATTATATGTGAGTTTCTTTGCACCTCGTTTTGTGGGGTTTTTTTTTCGCCTTTCGTTTTCGGTAATCCTGCAGTTTATTTAAGTCTTTCCCTGTGTTTACACGGACTTAAATACACACACACACACACACACACACACACACACACACACACACACACACAGAGAGAGAGAGAGAGAGAGAGAGAGAGAGAGAGAGAGAGAGAGAGAGAGAGAGAGAATCTGTCTTGAAGGGCAAGGATGACATTCAGAAGTGGAGCTCTCTCTCTCTCTCTCTCTCTCTCTCTCTCACACACACACACACACACACACACACACACACACACACAGAGAGAGCGAGCGAGCGAGCGAGCGAGACAGTGACAGAGAGAGAGAGAGAGGGAGACAGAGACAGAGAGAAACTGATTGATTGATTAAATTGATAATCTTTATTTCCAAGAGTAAACAGATAAGCGAACACGTGCTAAGAGAGAGAGAGAGAGAGAGAGAGAGAGAGAGAGAGAGAGAGAGAGAGAGAGAGAGAGAGAGAGAGGCTGTCACAGTGAACTCAGTGCTTTGCTTTGCTGTACACAGTATAAAGCACGGTTAAGCTGTTGACTCGTACGTTAATGGACTCCCCTTTTATCGCGTTCTCGAACCCAGTCAACACCGCTGGCGTGGCTCTCTTACTGGAATTGTCATCCGCCTTGATCAACGCTAATGAAGTGGAACGGTGCGTGAACTGGATACCATTATCAGTCACAACAGTCTTTCATGTTCAAACAGCGCTGCCTCTGATAAAATCAAAGCATACTGTGTAGTCATCGACCCTTTTCTTTCTTTCTCTGTGTTTTTTTTTTTCCTTCTCTCTGAACCATCGATGAGACATGTCTTTCAAAAGTCCGGTAACTGTAGAGCCACAGCAACCATTTTGTACTTCCAGTTGTGCCCCCTGGTCGGACATCGACACACACACACACACACACACACACACACACACACACACACATCTACAGGTTAATTCTGACCAGCCACCAACTTTCTGTATATTACACATGTCACAACCTGGGATACATCTTCCTCCTCATTTTCAGACATATACTCATAATGTCGAACTATACGGGCGTTTAACTGCTGCCTTCACGTGTGTTTGCGTCGTATCATTTTAAATCGTCCTACAGCACAGATCGCTGCGAAGACTCATAAACACCAAAGTTTACAATTATTCTAGGGTTCATCAAGCATCTCAGCAAGCGACGGGAACTGACGGGCGGTGCCCATCTCCTCTCCGAGTATTCTGGTGCATCCTAGGTATTTTTGTTTCTGTAAACCCTCGACAGCTGACATAGATGTCTGGGATCCTTTATTGTATGCAGCTGATCTTCGTGTCTGTGCACATGAAGTGGATGACATGGAGTACTGGATCTTTTATTGTATGCAAAAGATCTTCGCGTGTCTGTGCACGTGAAGTGAATGTCATGGATCACCGGATTTTTTTTTTTTTTTTTTTTTTTTTTTTTTTTTTTTGCAAGCATGTGATCTTTGTGTGTATGCACATGATGTGGATGACAAGGGCCACTGAAGGTTATTTGCATACATCTGATTTGCGTGTTGACATGCTTGACGCTGCACAGTTGGAGTACCACAGACACTGACCCGCGCTGTCTGTCAAGGAAAGGACTGTCACTGAACCGCCTACGCAAAGCTTTTCCTGCACAAAGTACACCCGCCATGAATGAACCAGCTCTGCCTGAACAGACCTCCAGCTTCCCTCACCCCTCTTAACCATCCGTTCGTCTTCAACGCATTAAGTTGGAGGAAGGGACACACACACACACACACACACACACACACACACACACACACACACACACACACAGAGAGAGAGAGAGAGAGAGAGAGAGAGAGAGAGAGAGAGAGAGAGAGAGAGATTGCGTGAATCTCTGACAGTGTGTGTGTTGTGTGGTCTTTCTTTGCCCATCAAATTTATCACAAGAATAGCATGGTGGGGTACCTGCTTGGAGATTCACGTTGTTGATGCACCCTCTATGTATGAAACCTACAAACAAACAAACAAACAAAAAACCAAAGAGAAGAAGAAGAAGAAGAAGAAGAGAGAAGAAGAAGAAGAAGAAGAAGAAGAGGAAGAGAAGAGAAGAAAGGACAACAAGAAGAAGAAGAAGAAAATGATATTATGTGTAAGATACTTGCCAGAGTGGTTTGAATAAATGATATGCGACTCGAAAAAGGCTCGTTGCCTTTTTTTTTTTTTTTTTCAGGCTGTTGTGAGCATATTGAGAGAAGAACAACATTGTAAGATTTTCAAACGGTGCTAGAGCCATACCTGGGTGGCAGTCATGGAAGATATTATTACACTGAATGGGGAGAATTTTTACATGAAATCAATGGGAGCCTTTCAGTACCTCTAACCCATTTGTGCCAAGGTTGTTTTTTTTTTGTTTTTTTTTTTTTTTTTTTTTTTTTTTTTCGGAAAAAGTGCACTTTTATTGATTGTAATACAAGATCTCGAAAACTGATGTTTATCTTATTCTATTTGTTTCTGTGTCTATCTATTTATCTAATTATTCATTCATTTATTCTTTTATTTATTCATTCATTTATTTATCTATTTATTTATCGACAATAGCTCCCTCCAACTCCATCCGGACAGGTCAGGGTCATTTTGCGTGAAATTTCAACAAAGCAGTTTATGAAAACAAAAGTATACGAGTCTATGCATCGCAGAATACATTGATAGCAGTGTAACTACGATTTGTAGGACTACCTTGTGGTCACAACAAGTTTCCCTGTATCGGACTGGAATACTGTGCCTAAGTAACCTTCACAGCGTGTCGTCAGTGAAGTTTCCGATCAGTCAGTGAGGTTTTTACCACGTGCGTTGCGGCACATGGTTGTACGCTTCCCTAGGTATGCTAAACCGCAAAATCACAGCGCAGGGAAGGTAAAACTAATTAACATATAAAGAAAATAAATACTGAGATGAGGCGCTCATGAACATTAAACTGGGTTTAAGAAATGTCCCCCCCCCCCCCCCCCCCCCCCCCCCCCCGAATATATGACCCTTGCATATGTGCACAAAGCTCAATTTAGGCCCGTACGTATTTACCCACCGGCAAGCTAGTCATACTGTATGCATAACGAAACCCTCGGGAAAATATAGGTTCTTCGCCTTGTTCTTTTTGTCTTTTTCTCCTAAGTTTAACTCTATTGTTACATATTTTGCACGATTGAAAGGCATCATTCTAAATCAAAATTTTGATCCCTTACACAAGTAGACAATTCGGACCTATTTTTTTTTTTCCACGTTTCCATATATTTGCGTACAAAAACAAACAAGCAAACAAACAAAAAAAACAAAACAAAAAACAAAAAAAAAACAAACAAACAAACAAAAAAAAACGCTACAATGGATTTCCGTTCATGGAATGTTGCTTTCAAATTTTCTATCCCGTCCTAGTTTCCAACTCCTTCGTGAAAGTATTTTAGGTACAAACATTTTGATCAAAACGGGCGCTGCTGAACACCATTGACGTCGCTCAGCAGCAGAGCAGCGTCTTCTCTTGTGGGTGGCCGTACGGAGGCTTGATATCGACCAATCCCTGTGGATTGCCGGTGCCTGGATTGCGACGGGACAACCCAGAGAGTTTCTGTGAACGGGGAGCCGGTGTAGTAACGCGCTTCAAATGCTGCCCGTGCCGAAAACACACAAGTGAAGCTGCCTACGACAAACTTCCATCAGAGGCTCTGCTCCGAGCCCCCGCGAGATAACTTCCCTTGAAAAAACTGTCTGTGAAATATTGAGGTCAGATTCGTTTGAATAATACACGTGCTAACTTGTTTGTTTATTCAGCACTAAGGTAGAGCGTTAACATGTTGCCTGATGAAGTTTGCGTCGAGCCTTGACGGAAAGAATACACAAGGGAGAGAAATCGTGTTTGAAGACGACGGAGTGGGTAGTGGTTCCTGCGAAGAATGATTCTGGCGTGATCCACCGGAATGAGCGGCGTGGGAGTCACACCGGCGAAATGGCACAGGAAGATGAGACCGAAACAAAACAAAGCAAAACAAAACAAAACAAAGCAAAAAAACCAAATTCCTTTCATCTTCTCGGAGATATGGAAGATCGTTCGAAAGCAATACGAATGAGCAACTTAATGAGGGTCACATTAACTGTCTTGTAACCCGGAGGCTCTTAAGAACAATGCAATCAACTGATCGGATTCCCGTGGGGTCAAGTTGGTGCAGGAAGATGTACAAGTCGGGTTGTGGGTGTGTGTGTGTGTGTGTGTGTGTGTGTGTGTGTGTGTGTGTCCGTGAAGTAACTCAAAAGCCAACAACTGTGCGCACTTCTATAGATGAACGCAGTCAAAATTACTCAGAAAAAACATTCATAATTACAAAACTTTGTGGGACATTTTTTTTCTGATTCCTAAAACAAAAATCCATTCTTATTCGTGTTCATTTACTGATGTAACAATAGCGCGCGCCCCGCCGTGTGTGTGTGTGTGTGTGTGTGTGTGTGTGTGTGTGTGTGTGTGTGTGTGTGTGTGTGTGTGTGTGTAATTGGTGATACTGCCACCAAACTAGATTTCTTGCATTGTAAACTTGCAAGTTATCCCTCTATTCTGCCTGTCTGTCTGTCTCTGTCTGTCTGTCTGTCTCTCTCTCAGTGCATGTGTTTGCATGTGTGTGTACAGAAAAGCACGCCTTTTCGTCGGTCACGTTTTTAAAAACAAAATTATATTCAGAACAGTGCAATCTCTCTCTCTCTCTCTCTCTCTCTCTCTCTCTCTCTCTCTCTCTCTCTCGTGTCTTTCAAACGTCTATTTCATTTACGTAATTTAACTTAGCAAGGACAGACTGGAAAAAAGGCTCAGACTTATTGACTTATCAAAGTTTTTCTGAGTTCTGAGCTCTCTCTCTCTCTCCCTCTCTCTGTACATGTGCGCGCGCTCTTTCTCAGTGAGTATGTGTGTGTGTGCACGTGCGTGCGTGCGTGCGTGTGCGTGTGTGTGTGTGTGTGTGTGTGTGTGTGTGTGTGTGTGTGTGTGTGCACGTGCGTGCGTGTGTGTGTGTGTGTGTGTGTGTGTGTGTGTGTGTGTGTGTGAAATCCCGATCCAACGAATATAATTTTTTTTTTTTTTAATCGCAAAGTATCTTCAAGAATTCGTTATAGTTACCAGCCCTTGTGAATTCAGCACCGACTATGGTGCATCTACTCACGTCACGCGACAGTACAAAACAACCGAACAGCCATGTCTCCTCTGATCTTGCACAGGTAATTCAATCACTTCGGGCTGAGATTGTTTCCACAGTGTTGGGATGTACTTGCGCTCCAACAGTCTTCACCATGATTTTTCGGTCCATGCGATCACTGTATATGTAGCCTATATCCCCTGCCACCATATCGGCGATCTGTACATCAATCTTTCATGGCTTGAAACAAGGGACCATACCCACAGGGTATACACACGGGCGTGTTCTTCGGTGGACGTGTGACACAGATGAACACTGTTTTGTTACAATGTCGCCCAGATTTGGGGTCAGTGCGACTAAAAAGATGCGGGTGACGTCAGCACGGGGTTTTGCACGGGGACGGCAATTTCGTGCAAACTGCGAGGCGTCAGTGCCCTTCATCACACTATTAATTACTTCTGCCTGCGGTTTGCTGCTTTTTGTTGTTTACATGCATCGTTCAGACGTCATTAGGACTTACTTTTTTCACAGTATTTTACCGAGTACGTGTCGATGAGCCAGCAAGATGGCCTAGCTTTTCCTGCCTTTCACTGCCTGTTCAGGGACTGCCAGGACTTCAGGACTTAACTGAGCTGATGAGGCATATTGCTGCGTGTTGTTCCATCTGTCGTGCAGCCCAGAAACTGGGAACTCCTTTTCATCTACATCTTAATCACTAATTGTGACATGTACTGTTCAGTCAAGCACATGCTTATCCCAGTGTTTTGCTATTTGTTGATATATGTAACGATCGATCAACACTGGGACTTACTTTTCACAACGTTTTTGTACTCTTATAGAACTGGGGGTACTTTAGAATGGGACGAAGAAATGCTGTCTGTGTGTTTGTCTGTCTGTGTGTCTGTCCGTCCGTGGTCAAAATGTGTTCCACCCGCTCCCGACAAAACCACTGGGGGCCGATCTTTCTGAAAATTTCTAGGTATTTTCACTATGGGTCACGGATGATGCCCGATCTTATATTTCACCGTTATATCAGTTACTAACGGCTATAACGGCCCGTAACGGTTTTTCTTCTGTATGGAATATCTCAGAAAGTACTTGACCGATCTTTCTGAAAATTTGTAGGTATATGTTCACTATGGGTCACGGATGATGCCTAATGTTTACCAGAATAGTCGTTACTAACGGCTATAACGGCCCAAAACGGTTTTTCCTCTTTATGGGGATATCTACGCGTATTCAAGATAAACTGGGAGTACATTTATATGCTTTGCATCTTGTATGACTTTGTTTTGCCCATTTGTAACCCAACGCTAGGACCCACTCCTTTTTTCATTTTACTGGTTGTTGATACGTCCACCGATCAACGAACGATAAAACTATCTTGCCCTTCATTTCATGGCTTGTTAATTCATCTATCAGCTTGGCCTCTCATTTTACTACTGTGCTTTTTTTTTTTAATGACAGACGTCGTTCAGTTAACACCACAGCCTGCTTTCCCCCTACATTTTACTACTTTTTATGGCACTTTTCTTCCAGCCAATCTAGGACTACTTTTCCCTCCATTTGGCTGCTCGGTATTACATGCGTCGTTCAGTCGAGAGTTTGATTTTCATTGTGGCATGCATTCCCTTTTTCGCTGTAAAATGTGTTGTTCGGCCAGTACTAAGATCCCTTTTCTCCTTATTTAATTGTTTGTTATAGGATGCATGGTTCAGCTGACACTAGGATCTACTTTCTCTCCTCATTTACTCTTTGTTATGAAATGTATGGTTCAGCCAAGACTAGGATCTACTCTCTCCTCATTTACTC
>JADBJO010002745.1:212500-227500 GCA_016801955.1 Conus betulinus
AAAAAAAACAAACAAACAAACAAAAAAAAAGGTGCTCGAAATGCAAGTTTCGTCGAATTTTATCTCTTGCAAGTCTAGATAAAATCATTTTTTTGTCCTTTTTCTGTTTCTTGCTTTCTTTCTCTCTTTTCCTGTTCGTCTGTGTTTAACTCCGCAGTCCTCCATGTTCGATTCTGTAAACAGCTCAATAAAAAGAGCCGTTGCATGAGAGGGGGAGTTCCAAAGGGTGGTCCAAGAGCCACCCTCAATGGGGAGGGGGGGGGGGGGGAGGAGGGGAAAACTAAAAAAAAAAAAAAAAATCAATGTATGTAATTTTTGCCACATTTAGGAGTTGAAGGGCTTGGGGAGAGGCTGTGTGTGTCCAGAAGACTCGAAACTCTCTCCCCCCCCCCCCCCCCCCCCCCCCCCCCCCCCCGCCGCCACGGCCACCGGCCCTGCATTATGTATGCAACAGATTGAGACAAAAATTCGAGTTGTCGCAAAGGCCGCAGCATTCCAACGACAATAACATGGACAACAAAAACAGTTCTTCTCCGGATTATCGCACGGAATCTCAACAAACGAAACAGGACGGTCGTCCAATTTTTAAATAAAGGGACACAACTTAAAAAAGAAATTGTGATTAAGCCGTGTTTTCTCCCTGCATCTCTGTGTGTGTGTGTGTGTGTGTGTGTGTGTGTGTGTGTGTGTGTGCGCGCGCGCGCGCGCGCGTGTGTGCGTGCGTGCGTGCGTGCATGTGTCTGTCTACCTGTGATACGGAAACAGAAAAAAGAGAACTTAAGTCGAAACGATTTTCTTTCAATCGTCTTCATGTTTCTCGTAAAAAACGATTTTCTTTCCGTCCTCTAAATGTTTATGTTCATACGCGCTCTTCCTCAATCAAAATTGATGAGGGCACTGGAACATGAAGGCAGTTTCAGTTTGCTTTTGTTTTGTTTTTATATGCCGTACACAGTGCGTTCTGTTTCTGCTGTTACGTGTGTTATTTATATTATCTCTTTTTTTTTTTTTTTTTTTATTGAACTTAATCTAGTCTGTCGCATGATTTGGCAATAACTGCAGACTGACAAGAAAAATAAATGAAATAAAAAATAAGATAAAATAAAATCAGATTACAGTACCTTCCTTTTGTCCCCTGTTCCACCGAAAATTTTCTGGTCACAGAAGTGTATGCACATGTCTACATCGTGACACAATCTTGGACTGTAATACCAGCAAATCTGGAGAAATTAAGCAAATCAAACCAACGCAAACAATGGTATCAAAGTGTGTATCAATACGCGGATTTCTTTTTTTTTTTTTTTTTTTTTTTAAAGTGTATCAACTTTACAGGGAAGAAATCACGAAGCACGTTTTGCACTATGGCTTGTAGTGTAAAGTCACAGGCTCCCAGAACACAGGGGAAAATGATTAGATCTTCTTTCATCCGATATGAAAACACTACGCCAGTTTTCCTGTAGGATCTCATCCAAATGATGTCAGCACAGTGAAGATTCGACAATAAAATGCAACGAATTACAATAATAATAATAATAATCATAGTACTGCTGCTGCTGCTACTACTACTACTACTACTACTACTACTACTACTACTACTACTACTACTACTATGAGTAGTAGTAGCAGAGGTAGTACCGGAAGCAGAAGTGGTAATGATGATGACGATAATTCACCTATTGAAAAACCAACATACAGAAAGAGAAAAAAATTCTTGATCAAAACACAAACAAATTCGATTCGTTCATCCGGTTCATCTTTGCTTCGTACATGATGAATTTTTCTCTTGAGTATATACAAAGTACTACAACTGAATTTTGATTCTCTTGTTAAATGTCTCATAACTAACTCCTTGGCTTAGGCCTGGATCGCCCTGCAGGTTGGCACCCAGTCTCGTAACTCCTCGGCTGGTGCTTTGATAGCAGAGTAAGTCGGTCCTCAGTCTCATAACTCGTTGGCTTATGTCTTGATAGCAGAGTGAGTTGGCGCTCAGTCTCGTACCTCCTTGGCTTTAAGCCTTGACAGCGCTGTAGGTTGGTGCTCAGTCCTGTACCTCTCGGTTTATGCATCGACAGCACAGCAGGCAGCGCTCAATTTCATATATTCTTGGCTTATGCCTTGATAGCGCTGCAGGTATCACTCGGTCTCACTCCATCGGTTCAGGGATTTAGCGTAAACTCACTGACAAACAAACAAACAAGGGACACAGAAGAAGCCATAACCTCCCTGGCGCAGATCGAGTTGCAAAGTGAGGCGACAGCAGGCGGAAATGTACACAAATTTTGAAAAGTAATTTTAAGGTTCTGCCGAAAAACGTAGACAAACGAATCACCAGACAAACCCCGACGCGTTTCGAACTCTTAGGTCTTATTCAGGCAAGATACACGACACGCAGGACAACGAAAATGAACGAGCAATCACTTATCTTCATCCAATTCGGCGCAAGATGGGCGTTGGAATGTCGTCAGGTACATACGCTGCTGTCTGTACCGGACAAGACAAGGTCAACACGAAATCAAAAACCTGACACAATTGTCGCGTGTTTTCTTTCAGGGTTTTCTTTTGTCCACGTTTTTGCCGGGATGCTCGCGAATCTGGACAATACCACATCAGTGATGTTGCATTCGGACCTGTAACTGTTGCTCTTGTTGTCTCCTCATATTCTGTTCTTAGCGATGATTTTAAAAAAAAATTCCAGTGTATGACACACTGCGAAAAAGGAAAATTGCACTAGGCCAATAACTGACAAAACAAACAAACAAATAACTGAACAAAGAAAGAGAAAAAAATGATCCAAAACCGCACTTGCTTTTATTTGTTTTTTTTTTTTTCTCATCCACACATTTCTTTCCGTCAAATATGTAATGAAAACAAACTGAAAACAAATAGATAAAAGAAAGGTTGAAAGAGACTATACATTATTACTAATGCTTTGTGTCCTGTTCAGTGTGATTTTCCTTGCGTGTTGTTGATTTCTCCAGTTTCATGAAAACGTGTCAGAACGTGTGCATCTGCTCGTGCCCTCTGTGCGCCAAACAGGAGTCACACGTAAAACAACCCCAATCCTGTTCGTAGTTCTGTTACAAAATCTGTGTTGGCACCATGTCCACTCAGTTCATATACACGTCATTTAAAAAAAAAGTCTTTCTGATACGGGTATGGCGCGTAGATTATTTTCAAAGTCAACGAAATTTTCTTTCCAGTATTCCAATATTGAACGTTCGTTCCTTTACTCCCCCCCCCCCCCTATATATATATATATATATATATATATATATATATATATATATATATATATACACACACATATAACAGGTGAGTAAAATTAAGTATAAGCTTACAGTTCCTCTTTCATTACAACAGTGACTTGGCAAAGAGGACTGTGAGAGAAAGGATACGAGAATGAAAAAAACTTATGAATAAAAAAAAAAAATCCGTCACTAGCACACGTATGACGACCGTTATAAGTCCACTTTGAAAACAGGACCATTCATATCGCCTGCCCAAGAAATGGCCTTTCGTCTGCTTGATTGGGACCAACCAGTGGGGCACGACTGGTCGTGTCGCACCTCTCTTGGTTTGAAACAGCCCTGTCATAGTCTGTAACTCTGTGTTACCTTCACAACCAAGGGCAAAAAACACACACACACACACACACACAGAATCCAACAGCACCTCCCAAACAAACAACCAGCGAAGGGTAGAAAATGATGAAAGTACCGAAAGGAAGTAATCTGCTGGAAAAAAAAAGACATTTTCTGAGGAGTAATAAATCCAGAGCCTGTGCTTAAGGACCCATGTAAGGATAGAAGGGAGGTGAAGATGTGTCAATAGCCAGAGTGGTCAGCTCTTACTAGTTAAATTAACAAAGCATAGACACTCAGCAGCTCCGAATCGTGCAAAACAGCCTTTACTTATTTCTCTCCAGAGATGCAATCTCCCGCTGATTGATCAAACAGTAATTATATGTGTTGAACGGATAAAGTGGGGAAAAACAAGTGCAGGCTAGCAACTCCCCCGCCATTGCTACGATGACTTAGCAAAGATTAGAAAAAAGGAAGAAACTGGGGGAAAAAACACAGAAAAAAGACCTGAGAAAAAAAACAAAACAAAAAAACGCGGATGTATATACATACATGATACTTTTTGTTGCGCGCGCACTTTCACTCACTCATACACACACACACGCACGCACGCACGCACGCACGCACACACACACACACACACACACACACACACACACACACAAACACACACACACACGCACGCATACACACACACACACACACACACACACACACACACACACACACACACAATAACACACACACACACACACACACACACACACACACACACACACACACATACACAAACACACGGTAACGTTCAGCCGGATTTCAGAACAAAGTTCGAAACGTGTCATTCCTAAAAGACTATTTCAGAGTTGTGTAAAACCACCTGCTGATTCCCCCCTCCCCCATCTGCCTCCGCTTTCCTCTCCATCCAACGCCGTCCCCAAACTCCAGCCCCCCCCCCCCCCCCCCCCCCCCCCCCCCCCCGCCCCCCTCCCTGTCCCTCCTCCTCTCAACTGGTCTTCGTTTGCGCCTGCGTGGGCGTGCGGGCGGTTGGGGGATGGTGTAGGGTATTGATGTCTTTTCGTTCGGAGAAAAAAGATCCAGTGACAAAAACAACCCCATTTCAAGACAGAATCAATAATCAACAACAACAGCAACTCGGTAACGTGCACAGCAGTGAAACGCAAAAAAAAAAAAAAAAAAAAAAAAAAAAAAAAAAGGGGGCCTTTTAAATAGTCGCGTCTTTCTGTCTGTAACATGTCTGTCCGGATAGTGTGACGTGAAAAGTGAACGTGTACAAATCATGATGCAGACGGTCTTCAACGAGAAATAAGAGTGGGGCAGGGCGACCCGACTGTGACGTATGGGGGAGAAAAAAAAAAACACCTACGGGAAGCAAAATGAAATCTGAAACGTGAGTGATAAACTTTCTTCTCCTGAAAGGCGTTATACCGGAAACCAAAAATCAAAACTTTTCGAACAAAGTTAAAATTAAGTCTTCGAACAAAGTGAAACCAAATAAATATATATATATATATATACATATATATATATATATATATATATATATATATATATTCATTCATTCATTTATTTAGGGGGGGGGGGGGGGGATAAGGGTGGAGAGAGAGAGAGAGAGAGTGGTGGAGAGAGGGAGGCGGGGGGGGGGGGGGCGGAAGGAGGGGAAAGACGCCCACGTCTTATTTCAAGGGACAAATCGACACACGTTCTCGCCAGTCTATCACGTACGTTTCAATGCGACCACATTAACGTTTGTAAGTCAGTATTTACACAGCGCGAAATACGGTCATATGAGAGTTTCGCGTTTCGTCTGTTCTTTTTCAACGTGGTAACGTTTTTTTGTGTGAAAAATCGGTTGTGATGCTAATTCAGCTACTTTCGCGCTGATTAAGTTACAGATTATATCATTTTAAAACTGTACGGCAGCACGTACTTTGTGTCAGCTAATTTATGCATGCAATAGAACATTTTACGAAACTTACAGACAGAGGCAATATCATTTGTGTTGTATATACGGATTTAAAAAGCTTCTGATTCTGCTCTCCACAAAAAAAGCGCATCAAATTGCAGAGTTACAGGAAAAAACAGGCGAATTATTCAATCGTGAAAAGAATTTCTTTGAAACCAGGAATAATAGCTAGAGCTACTCATTCTGAACATTCAGAATCAGTACATGAAATATCTGAGGGGCGTACACATGACCATATTTTTTTAAAGAATTTTCACAAACAATTGGCTCAAGTGATAAAAAGTCTTTTTTTTTTCCGTAATATTAAAAGACGATAGAATCGTCAGTAACACATTGAACAACTGTGAAGTATCACAATTGAATTTTGATTCTCTTGTTCAATGATCTGAAGCCTAGGCTTGTTATTGAAGTGCTTTAAGTGTAATACAGTTCACTTTAGGTTGAAAAATCCTTACAAAACGGTAATAGAATTCTTTTCTTTCACAGCTTCAGAATGCACCAAAGCGAAAAATGCAGCTGTTACGTTTGACACTGAACTGAAGCAGCGGAAGATACACTGTCTTCGGCCACTCGTGCCAGGACCTAGATCAGATTTGTTGGTCAGGTGTTTTAACTGGTCTCGAAGAGAAAGTTTTCCTCTGAGCCTTGTTGACTGTTTCTTCAGACGTTTTGGGCGGCTTCCCGCAAGATTTGTACTGCACTGGGTGGCTTTTCACTCGTTCACACAACATCGGAAACAATTAATAGTCATGCCGGCACTTTATCTTCTTTCGTTTTGTTTTCGTTTGCAAGCTAGTTTGTTCAATTTAGGGTTCTTAATTCTTTGGTTTTGTGTTGATACTATCATCAGATTTCTGTGTTTGTGTGTGTGTGTGTGTGTGTGTGTGTGTGTGTGTGTGTGTGTGTGTGTGTGTGTGTGTGTGTGTGTGTGCGCGCGCGCGCATGCGTGCGTGCGTGCTCGTGTGTGTGTGTGTGTGTGTGTGTGTGTGTGTGTGTGTGTGTGTGTGTGTGTGTGTGTGTGTGTGCATTCGCGCGTGCGTGCATGCGTGCGTGCTTGTGTGTGTGTGTGTGTGTGTGTGTGTGTGTGTGTGTGTGTGTGTGTGTGTGTGTGTGTGTGTGTGTAATTTGCATGTGAAATTTGTAAAAACATGAATAAACAGATTAATTAAAAGCGAAATATTCTGCATAAACGTAAGTCGTAATGAGGTTGATTTGACTTTATGTATGTTTTACATTCTTCGCAAGATAGAGCACTCATCAGGTTTCATTTCTCGGACTTCACCACTAGCGCTCTTTCTTTTTCAGATTGAGACAACAAATTAACAGTAATGATATGAATATCTTGGTGTTGATTCAAGATGACAAAGGCTTTCTCTCTAACACACACACACACACACACACATACACACACACACACACACACGCACGCACGCACGCACACACGCACGCACGCACGCACACACACACACACACACACACACACACAGGGATCTGGACAAAAAGAACCATCACTCGAAGCCGGAAACAGTATTCCCCAAATGCAGTCCTTCTATGTAATCGCATCTTCTGCGTGACCGATTCAAAAACGCCTGTCACGAGGATGAATGATATGTGAACACAAGCCAAGTGCACGTGACCAGATCGATGGATTGTAGACGGGTGTTGCGAAGGCTGATTCCGCCTCTCTAATACTGATTTAAATTTTTTTTTTTAAAAATCGGTATTTTGGCTGAAAACGGAATCTCTTTCGAATAGCACATAGAAATCTGATATACTCTCACCCCATTAGACGTAACTGTACGAAAAACACGTTGCTGATGATACGTATATGAAAAGAAGAAAACGTACGAAGAGACCCCCCCCCCCCCCCCCCCCCCCAAAAAAAAAAAAAAAAAAAAAAACCAGAACAGTAGGAAAAGGCGAGAGAGAGAGAAAAGTTAAGTTTGGAAAAAGTAAGAACATATCAAGAGAAAAAGCAGAAAAAAGACGGAAGTAAAAGTAATGAACAAGCAAGGAATAGTACACATAAAACAAGCAAAGACTGATGAGGAGAAGTTAGGGAAAATAAGTAGGGAAAACAAGAACATGTGATTAAAAGTAGGAAAAGGTCAGTAAAAGAACAAACACACAAAAAGAAAGATGAGACACTTCGAAGGAAAGTAAGAAAACGTAAAGAAAAAAAGAAAAAAAAAACGTGAAAAGATAGGAAAAAGTAAGGAAATGTGAGGAAAAAGCAGAAGATAAGGACAATAAGAACACGTGAGGAAAAAAACGCGAAAACGACGAGCAAATGAAGATCAAGTGAGGGAAAAGAAGGGAAAACAAAGGGGAAAGTAAGATGACACAGGAGACATTTTAGACAAGGCAAGACAAAAAAAAAACAACTAAAAAAACATATACAGAAAAGTACTGAAAAGTACAGGAAAATGAAAACTGAGAACAGGTGAGAAAAAAGTATGGAAAAGACGCGGGAACGTAAGAAAACGTAAAACAGTATAAAGGGAAAAGTAGGAAAACAAGAAGAGCACACCATGTCAAAGAATAGAAAAGGTAGAGAAAAAGTAACAGCGCACAAGAAAATAGATGTTAAAAAAAAAACCCAAAAAAACAAAAGTGAGAACGACGTAAGGATAATTATAGAAAAGGTGGTAAGAACTAAGAAGACATCAAGAAAATTATGGAAAAGGTGCCAGAGAGAACATGTAAGGAAAAGTGCGGAAAAGGTGAGAAAAAAAAGTCAAAGAGAAAAGCAAGAAAAGGTAGAAAAAAATTAGGGGGAAATAGGAAAACATAAAGAATAGTATAAAAAAAGAGGTAAGTAAACATAAGAAAAAAGTAGAAAAGATACGAAAAAGTAAAAAGATATGAAAAAAGTTAGAGCACCTAATGAAACATAGGAAAATGAAGGGAAAATTTATAACACGCAAGGTCAAATGAAATGGCTGGAAAAAAAGAGAAGAAGACATGAGAAAAAATAGGGAAAAGATATGGAAAAGTAAGAACGCGTAAGGGAAAAATAGGAAAGGAAGTGGAAATAATAAGAAAGGGAAAAGAGAGGAAGAAAGGGAGAGAAAAGGAAGGAAGGAAAAGGAAAAGTGTGAAAAGGTAAGAGTCCGTAAGAAAAAGCAGAGAAAACAAGATGCAAAGCATGTAAATATACTCCCAGTCTATCTTGAATACGCGTGTACATGTCAAGAGCATGTTTACTATGAAAATACCCGTGAACTACCAGTCAGTTATTAGATCTGAAGCTGTTTTTAAAATCCGTCAAATACAGTACTTTCATAGATATTTGTCAAATTAAAAAAAAAAAAAAACCCGTCACAATCAAACATGCGTTATAATGTATTTCGTCACTGAGATATTCCATAAAGAAGAAAAGCCGTTTTGGGCCGTTATAGCCGTTAGGAACGGCTATTCTGGTAAAAATAAAACATCGGGCATCATCCTTGACCTATGATGAACATACCTACACATTTTCTGAAAGATCGGCCTAGAAGTTTTGTCTGGAGGGAGTGGAACACATTTTGACCACGGACAGACAGACAGACAGACAGACAGACACACATACAGAGTAAATCTTCGTTCCCATTGTAAAGTACTCCCTGTTCTATAAGAACTGGGGGTACAAAAATGATTTACAGTAAAGTGAGGGAAGCGATATCACAGTCTGAACGAAGTTCCGCGTCCAAGTGGCTAGTTCTATCGAATCTCTCACATTTGTTTTGTTTGAGAGAGACACTGACACTGATACTGACACAGGTTTAATTGTGAAGGCCACCGGCCCATACACAAAATGGATTATATGGGAAGGGGGAGAAGCCATGGAGGCGAGGAGAGGGTAATAACGAACATAAGCAAAGATAAGTGCAGGGTAAAAAAAAAAACTCTCCCATACAACAGCATCACAATGCATGGTATAAAAATAATAACCAAAGTACAAATAACTGAGTAGCTACAGCATTGGGTGACTTGTTCATTTGGACTAGCGAGAAGCAAACTCACAACATACGTTCGAATGAAGTAGCGGATGTCTGAGTATCAGGGTAAAATACCTTTATAAGTATCCCATTTATGACAGGTACCAAAAACTAACCTGTCAGTTGTTTTCAAATGTAGTGGGGGTTATCAAATAAAAAGAATAAGGAATCAACATTAATTCACGCATACATACATACATACATATATGCATGCATATATATATACACACAAGGAAAAAAGCAAAAGGAAACAATAACCCTCATACCAAACACAAGATCTGATCATTACGTGTCATACAACATGTACCTGCAATAAGGGCCTCATTGCAATGATTCCTCTCTAAGTTTTAAACTGTAATATGTATACATTGCCAGCCTCCTCTGGAAGTTACAGCATGGGTTTTGGAGAACATGGGTCAAAGTGATATCGTTCAAATTTATCAACTCTGGGACATACTTGAGACGAATGTTAACGTATTTAGAGCATATAAAGATGAAGTGAAGTTCATCTTCCAGCATGCCGGGACAAAATGGACAGAAACGATTTGTATCAGCACTTTGAAATCTCTCTTATTTATGCCAAGCTCGTTTAAACCAAGTCGTAGTCTTATCAAGGTATCTCTAAAGCGTTTGATTGTAATGTTATTAAGATAAAGTTCGGAGACAAAAACTGTTTTGAAAGATCGGTAGGCAGAATACCTATCACTGCTGTAATGTTTTGCGAACCAATCTGTTTTAAACGTATCTATCATTTTCTGTTTAAGAGACTTTAGGAAAGCTATTTCATTTGTAGTGCCCTGATTTGCCCAAACATCATGAAAGGCATACAGTTCCAGACATGCTTTAATTTTGCAGAGCCAGTTATCTGATGCGATGTCATTCCTATCCAAAGCCTTTTTCATCAATAACTCGGCTTGCTTTGGGAAGCGTGTGGACTCCATCTTAGTTATTTTTAGCCAATAGCGGATACTTGAAATAGTGTGGATTCTATATACAGAGGGTATCTGCCAGTTTCTCCATAGATCATGTGATTTGGTGTTTTGCTTGACACGTTTAAGCATTTTACACGCAAATAAATGAGCTGATTCGATACTATCTAATTTGTTCATACCCCAAATCTCTGGTGCATAGAGGAGCATCGGTTTCACTTGTGCGTCAAAACAGTTGAAAAAATACTTTTGTGTTTAGATTGCCAAGTGCCCACATTGTCTTCAAGATATCAAGAATTTTACCTTTCGCTTTGCTAGCGAATTCTTCACAGGCACAAGACTCTGACAATTTTGTGGTAAGGGTGAATCCCAAGTATCTGTACTTATTCACCACTTCAACAACATTCCCGTCATAGGACCATTTTTCTTTGGCAGAAGCAAATCCTCCTTTTCGAAAAATCATTATTTTAGTTTTGTCCAGGTTTACCGAAATCTGCAACTCAGAGAGAGAGAGAGAGAGAGAGAGAGAGAGAGAGGGAGAGGGAGGGAGAGGAGGGAGAGAGAGAGAGAGAGAGAGAGAGAGAGAGAGAGAGAGAGAGAGACAGAGACAGAGAGAGAGAGAGAGAGAGAGAGAGAGAGAGAAAGAGATAGACACAGACATAGACATAGACATACACATTTTATTCGTAAAGGCCATAGCCCCTCAGAAGGGGGGTGTACAAGAAAAATAGGCTCATGAATAGTGTATTATTAAGTTAAATGCAAACTTCGTCTGTTAAATGCTTTGTTTAAATATAACACAAGTTGCTTAACAATACTCTCATTTCTTGACGACATAAACATATCTTAAATAAATGTTAGCGAACCGCCGAGAGAAACGTGGACAAACGAGTCACATGACAAAACATTACGCGTTTCGACCTGTTAGTATCTTCAGGCAAGATACAAATAAAAAGGACAAACGAAAATTCACTTAGCTTTAAGTTTGATCGCTTCAGAGTTCAGCGCAAGGAGACTGTTGAATGAGAACGAGGCTGCTCATAAGCGTTCCATTGATTTTCGAACGTACGGAAATGTTTATTGACCACTTTTGACGTTAAAGATGTCATTCATCTTCAGCGAAAACAACACTGTATAGCTAGAACTTGTCCATAACAGATTGCTTATCGCATTGTTGCCGGTCATTTAAGATTCCCTTGACTACAATTGTCAACAGAAGCTTCTCAGAAGCCAAGTTTACTCAAAATATGGTAAAAAAGCACATGCCAATCCTTTGCATAAAACGCATCAAAGGGAACTATCCAACAATTACCGCCCAATTTCTATACTCATGTGTGTAGGCAAAGTTCTCAAGAGATAAACTCATAAACAGATTTTCATTTTTCTGCCTTAACCAGTCACAGCATTTTGTCTTCGCAGTTAGGGGTTTACTCCGGGTGACTTTCCATGAATCAGCTATTAAGCCTGTATAACGAGTTGTTATATTTTTTGAGCGTGTAGGTACAATCCAGGCTTTTTTTCTTTTTAGTAATATCCAAAACTTTTGATCAAGTCTGCCCTCGTACAAGAGACGTCTTCATAAAACGAAAGCAATTATGTTAATGATACTGTATATATTATGACATTCAATCCAGCATCGAGCTGTTTGCAGATGACACGAGCATGTCCTCAGCGACAAAGATTCTGACGTCCGTGCACTATTGCTTAAACTCTGACTTAGAAAAGACACATTCTTGGGAAAAGCGCCTGAGAGTTAGATTCAAAGAGGAGAAAACAGAACTGTTAAACTTTTCTCGTGGAAACAACGCAGTTTCGTCCCTTACATTGGAACTGTAAATTTAAATGATGCAGACAAACATAAAAACATTGGTGTCATACGCCTAAGTAGCTGTAAAAAGGACAACCAGATCAAAAGAATAACTAACATTTTTTTATTTGTGCCAAAAATCCTAACATTGCAAGCTATACAGAACTGCTGTAGAAATTATGTACAGATCATCTATGCTACAGCATTTTGACTATGGCGATATTGTATGGGATATTTGTACAAATGTACAATCAAATTTTTTCAGGGAAAAAAAAAAACCCCTGCAACTTGAAGCATCAAGAACGATAAACTGCAGCTTTCTGTGGGTCAAGTCCTGAAAACACTATACCGAGAGTCAGGATTCTGTACAAATAGAAAAAAAAGAAAGAAATAGACATAAACTAACACTTTCCTTTACAGTGGTTAACGGTTTCTGTCCTGATTACTTAACGGTTCTTGTTTCTGAAATGATGTCGGACAGAAACCCTTAATATAGACGAAGACCTTTAGTGTGATGTGCCAAAACACAACACTGAACTCTGTCGTAATTCCTTTATACCCCATACTACGAATCTCTGGAATTTGTTTAACTGACTGTGAAAAAAGCAATTCTTTAAGACAATTCGACCAGTTCGTAAGTGTTGACAGTACTGTAGTACCTAAGGATTACTACTTTAATGAACGAAAGGAACAAATCTTTCACTGCCGATTTCGTCTCAGGATAAGAGATCTGAGCTACGATATGTTTAATCTCCATTTAGTAAATAACCCAGTGCGCACTGTGCCCATGATAGTGCAAGAGAAACCGCTGAGCATCATTTATTATGCTGTCAACACTTTAATGTCGCAAGAGCAAACACAATTTCAACATTACCTCCTAAGTACACCCACTTACAAATCTCGCTGAATGGAAATTCTGACCTCCGAAATAATAAGTGAATGTATTCAGACTTTAAACAGTTCATCGATTTTTTTTTTGGTCATATTAATTTGAACGGTTCATAAATATTTTCTAAGAAATTACATAGCATGATTGTTATTGGTACCGTTACTGTTTAATGATATTTTCTTTTGAAATGTTCTGATCATCTAAGTAGTAGTTTGATGCGTGAAGTATGTCCCACACCCCTCCTCAGCTTTCGTCTTTCAACTCGTCGGTATTCTTATCTTTAATTTGCATTTTAAACTGATTTTGCTTTTCATTTTCATTTTTCTTCAGCTTTTGATGAATGGGTTGAATCTCGTGTAATTAGTACTTAGATATTATCATCTTCTCTTTCGTTGATTTATCTCTTCATGTATCTATTTGTTACCGGTGATCGATTAGTGCATGGTAATCACGTTTCAACAGCCGTCACATCTAGACAGAAGTGCAATGTATGGTTACGCTGTCAGCTTTAAGCCTGTTGCTGCTATGAGTCACTGTGCAATGTTTCAGTTACATGTACTGTTGTCTGATTAAAGATTTTTTTTTTCATCACAGATCTTTTGCCATAGATTCATACATATTCCATTTAAAGCCCAACAAAAATGCTTTCAGTCTTTTGCACACACGATTTACAATAAGATCATAATTCTTCCTGCACCGACGTAGCAACAAACCATGAGAAATAATGGCCACGAAGGTGGCAGCTATATGCCACTACAATAGGTACTAAACAATGTAACGTTTCTGTTCTCTACCACAGAAAGGCACATTTCTGAGTCACACAAAACGTGATGTGATTGATGTTTTAGAAATCAGAATGCAAGCGTTCAAATAGAGCGACCAAAAAATCAATTCAGCTGCTGACGGGAGCAGCTGGGTCACAGGTCAGGCAGCACTGACAGGTTAAAGAGCCAAACGCTGTAAAACCATCCACCCATTCATCAGTCATGACATTCATATACATCAAATGTAGCCTGAAACAGTAGTCACCTCTTAAAGCAGCTGCAACACCGGAATTGGAAGTTGCTGGGTGCGCAGTCGTTCGCGAATCAGCTCCATTATTTCCAAGCGGTATAACCCAAAGCCACACTTGCGTTTGTCAAAATATACCACACCGGCTTTGCTTTAGATAGACTACTTCTGTGCAGGAGTTGAATTGAGTAAATAACGTGTCCCTGTTGATTAGCTGAAACACAAGGGTTTGAAACTGAAGATTTAACACGTTCTTGAAAAATCTTATTCACAAGCCACAAATTTTGACCGCTCGAAAACGGTTTGAAGGATTGCACAAGCAGAACGTATGTCCCCTTGTTTTCAGTGTTTTGTCGTCCTCTTAGGCTCCGTGCTGGTGCCACTTTCTAGGAGATCTTTATGTTGCCTGTTCAGCTTAGTGAGGTTTTCAGTGGTAAAACACTTTTAACCTACTGTGAAAGTTAGCTGCAAAGTGAGGTGACAGTAGGCGAAAATTAAAACAAATTTTAAAAGGTGTTTGAAATAACTCTGCCAACTGACACGGACAAAACGAATTACAAGACAAACACGACGCGTTTCGACCTCTTGGGTCTCCTTCAGGCAAGACAAACAAAACTCAGGACAACGAAAATGAAGAACATGCAATCACTTTCAGTTGTACGCCTGTATTCAACGCTCATCTCGCGCCGATATAGGAATAGGTAGGCGACTGCTCGTTCTTCATTTTCGCTGTTCTGAGTGTTGATCATCTTGCCTGAAGAAGACCTAAGAGGTCGTGTTTTGTCTTCGCATTTGTTTGTCCGTGTTGACTGGCAGAGT
>JADBJO010002745.1:242500-250000 GCA_016801955.1 Conus betulinus
TTTTTTTTTTGGGGGGGGGGGGGGGGGGGGGATCAAAATTAGAATGTTGACTGTCAAATATCAGTGCGCACGCGCGCGCGCGCGCGCGCGCGCGCACACACACACACACACTAACACGCGCGCGCGTGCACACACACACACACACACACGCATACACGCACACCCACACAGCATGCTCATGCACGCATACAGTTACACAGTCAAATGTTTCAAAAGCTGAAGTATTTTTGTGTCGTTTCAGGAAGCGTCGACGTCAGAGCAAGGCTGACGACTATTCTGAACCCCATGACACGGTGGACGACATGGACGTTTACTATAGCATACCCTCAACCGCGGCACAGGTAAAACCGTCCGCCATCGTACCCCACTATGTACCAAATACACCACAGGTAAACTATCTACAACCCTGCCTCACCATACCTAAAAAAAAAACACCACAGATAAACTGTCTCCAACGCTACCTCACCATACCTTAAACACACCACAGGCAAGCTATCTGCAACCCTACATCACCATACCCCAAACACATCACAGGTAAACTATCTGCAAACCTACCTCACCATACCTCAAAATCACCACAGGTAAGCTATCTGCAACCTTACCTCACCATACCTCAAACACACCACAGGTAAACTATGTGCAGCCTTACCTAACCATACCTCAAATACACCACAGGTGACCTATCTGCAACCCTCCCTACCTCACCAAACCTTAAAAACACCACAGGTAAACTACCTCACCATACCTTAAACACCACAGGTAAACTATCTGCGACCATACCTCACCATACCTCAAAAAACACACAGGTAAACAATCTGCAACCATACCTCACCATACCTCAAAAACACCACAGGTAAACTATCTGCAACCCTGCATCACCATACCTCAAACACACCACAGGTAAACCATCTGCAACCCTACCTCACCATACATCAACCACACCACAGATAAACTGTCCACACCACAGTAAACCATCTCACCCTACCTCACCATACCTCAAAAAACACACCAAAGGTAAACTTACCTCAAACACACCACAGGTAAACTTTTTCATCGTACTCACCATAATATTATTAAAGACATCCCAGGTAAAGTATCTGCAACCCTACCTCACCATACCTCAAATACAGACCGGGTAAACTGTGCCCCACAGTACCTCACCATACCTCAAACACACCACAGGCAAACTATCTGCAACCCTACTTCACCATACCTCAAACAAACCACAGTTAGACTGTCTGCCACAGCACCTCGCCATACCCCAACACACACACATGTAAACTGTCCAAAGCCGTACTTCATCCGCGTCACAAACATGTCAGCCACCGTACCTGACCACATTTCAAACACACACAACGGATAAAAAAATTCTGCCTCCATACCTCACCATATCCCAAACACACCACAGGTAAACAGTCAGCCACATAATACTTCTTCATATCTCGAACATGCTACAGCTATACTGTCTGACCTCGTATTTCACATACAAAGGTTGACTGTCTGCCACGGCACAATACTTCGTCATATCGCAAATGCAGCACAGGGAAGTGTTCTGGAATCGTGCCCTCATCACAACTTCCAACTGTCATGAGAAAAAAAAAAAAATGAAATAATGTAATTTTTTTTTTTAGGGAAATAACACTCGGCGCTGCCCTTTTGTCATTTTCCAGCATTGTTACAGACGGGAATGTACAGTTTTCTCGCACAGGCTCGTACAGATAAGAAGTCCTAAGTGTGGTATAAAATCGGTGTGAACCGTGTGTTTTACCCTTTACCTTGGTATGTAAACAATGTGCCATTATCTCCGAAGAGGCCCAAAACGCTTAATAAGTCTTACCATTGTTTTCTGTCGACTTACCTTCTTGGTTCAGCCGGTAAATCGCCCGAGGTTTTTGTTCAGTTTATTTCATGCCAGTCTGCAGGCTTTGAGGACATGTTGTCAAAGATTTTTTTCTGACCCCCCCCTTCTTCCTTCCATTTTTTCATTTTGCTATTTTCATTTTGTTTAATTTCATTACGACGCAGTTTGAGGTCTAACAGCAAATAAACAAACTAGAGAAAGGTATATGAACTAGACTACACTCCCTGACGGCCCCTGAATCGAAACAACTAGGAAACAACTATAGAAACAGACAAGACAAGAAATTTTATACAGAAATAGAAAAAAGAAACATAATAATTTTGATGCTGAAGAGCAATTTAGCAGGAAAATGTCATTGTTTCCTTTGTTGAACTACAAAAAAAAATTAATTAAAAAAGAAAAAAACAAAACGAATTCAGCACTTTATTTCGCAGACAAACAATTTTGAGAACTTCGCCGCGGTCACACAACCTAGAATGAAAGCGCCGCTCGTCGATCTGGAAACAAAGAACGAAAAAAAAGTAACGACCACGAATATATTCTCATTAGAAATGAAAGAAAACGAGTTTCGTTCTGTTTAAAACAATGGAATCAGAAATCTGACTCTGATATCATCTACGTATTATACTGGGTGCACACCATGAATACATTGTGATTTTCCTCTGCTCTGCTGCCCGCCATCCCTAGCTCTTATGTGTGTGTGTGTGTGTGTGGGTGTGTGTGTGTGTGTGTGTGTGTGTGTGTGTGTGTGTGTGTGTGTGTGTGTGTGTGTATGAGTGTGTGTGTATGAGTGAGTGTGTGTATGTGTGTGCGTGCATGCGTGCGTGCGTGCGTGCGTATGTGTTCTTTAGTTTTACGTCTGTTCACCCTTAAGTGATATTAGACGGGAAGGGTGGGGGGGGGGGGGGGGGGGGGGGGGGGGGGGGGGGGGGGGGGGGGGGGGGGGGGGGGGGGGGGGGGGGGGGGGAATAGGAGAAATAAAGGTATGAGAGAAGAGATTGTTAATGCATGCGTTAATATTGTTTAGAGAGTGTGTGGTAGTAAAAATTATATGTTTCTCCTACATGCCTACACCTACAATTCCATATAGTGATCAAGCTTTATATGGGATATGAATTGTTGAAAATGACAGAATATTAGAAAGGAAGTGAAGTTTACTATCTATATCAAACGTGACTTAACAATTAACAGAAGATTAGTATAACAACAGTTGAATCCAACAATAAATTAACTATTCAAAGGAAAAGACCAATAGGACTAAGGTGTAAAACTTCTGAGAAACATTTAAGAAGATGGAAGTCATTTAACACTTCCTGAACAGTTAATGGTATTTGACGAGTCAGTAAATCCCCTGTAGTTTTTGTCATAATTCTTTGATACCCGGACAGTGTAAAATCAGATGGCTGATAGAAATTTGATTTCCACATACACATTTAATATCTTTAGAAAATTTTGTTTTTAAAAGCATTTAAACGAATTTTGAACATCAGAGAACTAATATGTCTTGAACTTGTATCAGATATGTGATTTAAAATTAATTTGGAATTTATTTATTGTGCTGACGCTTTTTATACAATTGTGTGAATAATGGCTATCTGATGTCTTCAGCATGTTATCAAACTTATCTTTTGCTAGTTTTTCAATGTGATTATAATACTCGTGCAGATCTAGATTTATGTTAGTTAGAATTGCCCCTTCAGTATTACGTCCTGCACTTTTAGCTGCTCTATCAACCAGTTCATTGGCATATATTACGCAATGGGAAGGAACCCCAGTAAAAAGTTACACTAATGTCTTTACATGCCAACTGATGAATTACATGTCTGATTTCTAGTATCATTTCAAGACGTTTTTTGGCATTTTGATCTTGATAGCTTGTAATGCCGATTTTTGGAATCTACACAGAGTAATATTTTACAACTATTCATTGGTAACTCCTCAATATGGTGTAAAGCCATCAAAATAGGTAACAATTCTGCAGTAAAAACTGAATAGTGATTACCTATATGATATCGTTTGACTGTTTCATTGTAGGAATTACAAATGCTGAACCTGCATTGCCATTAACAAAATACAGATCCATCTGTGAATATTTTAATGTAATCACTATAGTAATTTTCCATGTGTTCATTAACTAAATTTTTCAGAACGTTTGGAGATTGACTTTGCTCAATTCTGTATGATCAATGTCAAAAGTAGGTTTAATTTGTTCCCAAGATGGTACAGGTAAAAAAGATGGCTTAATTGCTATTTTTTTTTACTTTTTAATTCTGTAGAATTAATCATGTCGGAGACAAACGAATTAATTGGTTGCAACAATGTATTGTCTTAGCCCTGTTAACAAAGTCATGCTTAGAATTTAACTTTGTTTCTTCATTACAGAATGAATTATGTGCAAAATGATTTTAATGCACACTTAGCTGCAGAGATTTTCCTATGTTCATCAAGAGGAAGAACTCCTGCTTCTTTATATGATCCAAGATTGTAAGCATGAGTCGGCACTCCTAGTGCCAGTTTAAAGGCTTTACAATCTATACTTTGTAGTTTGTTTAATAAATGTTTTGGTGTGCACTAAAAAAAGATTCCTGGCCGTAGGTTAAACGCGAACGAACTAAGGAATTAGCAAGACATAAAAGTGCTTTTGTGTCTTGACACCATCGCTGTTTACTAATAATTTTGAGGAAAATTTAAAGCTTTTCTGGCTTTATTTAATATATAGTCTATATGTTGATTCCACGTAAGTTTGCATGATAAATAAATAAACACCTAGAAACCTTACGCTTTGCGAATAATTAATGATACTGCCACCCATAGTGAAATCAGGCAGTTTTTCTGGGTTATGCCCCGAATTAAAAAGTACCATATCTGTTTTTTCTAATGATAAAGAAAGTCCATTTCCCTTCATAAATATATCGATTTTATTTAGTTCGCGTTGGTATACTTTTTTGGTATAGTTAAGTGCTCTGATTGGCGTTTTACGCTTCAAGACGTCAGCGAGAAAAGTGCGTATGTGTGTGTGTGAGAGAGCGTGCGTGCGTGCGTGCGTGCGCACGCGTTCGTGCGTGCCTGCGTGTGTGTGTGTGTGTGTGTGTGTGTGTGTGTGTGTGTGTGTGTGTGTGTGTGTGTGTGTTGTCCACAGTGAAACAATACAGGCCATGCCCGCTGCAGTAGGGGCAGGGACGGCTGCAGCCCAATCCTCCGCGGGGCCCGAGGGTGCCGACGACGGAGAGGTGTACGTCACAGCTGCCGCCGTCCGAGAGCGGGAAACGGCAGAGCACCAAGAAAGTGGTCAGTGCGCTCTGATGGAGCCCATAGACGAAGCAAGTTTCGGGGGTTTGACGAGTCGCAATACCGGGTTTCAAGCGTTGGTCGTATCTGTCCAAATACTTTGTTTAAACGCGGCAAGATGGCAAATAAGCAAAGGATTCTGATCGGGTTACCTTTCCCTGAAAACGCTGCTCCCCCACAGAATCAAAATCGCTTTTTCAGATCAGGAATAGATAAACTAAATATATGGCTATTTTTCCCTTCCGAAATGGCGACTGTTTCGATTGAAGCGAATTCACTTACAATTTCAATCATAACAATTTTTAAAAAAAAAAAAAAAAAAAAAAAAAAAAAAGCGAAAACGCAGAGCAACGCAAACGATGAAAAAAAAAAAAAAATGCAAAAAAAAACCAAAAAAAAAAAAAGCAACGCAAACTATATACCATATCAGACTATATAATACTGCGCAATTGAAAAAAAAAGGTTTCGTAAAGTGTGCGCCTATGTGACTTGCGGCAATCCACCAGACGCCCAGCAGTACAGCGACGATCAATAACACTACAAATGTGTCAGTGGGTATCGAGTAGGAAAGTTTATGGGCAGGTACATAGTGTCAGCATTCAAACATGATACACCACTCAGGTCTCAATGCTGCCAAAGTTTTATTCAAGTATTGATATCACAATGACTTCAGTTCTTAGTTCGAATGGCAGACATCCATACCTTCATTGCAGGGGTGATCACACATAAAAACTGTGAATGGTCAGGTATGCAAATGACTTCACAATAATATACCCAGCGTGTGGCTGGCTACGTCTGCGAAGTATGGTATTCGCAACAATCTCTGAACACTGCCTCAACGCCGTAAATTTCTCCTTCGTCAGCGGGTCGCTTTAGACTACGTAACCGGCATCCAAACCCGACCAGGTACTATCAGCTAGCATGGGTCAGCCAGCCAATCATCTGTGTGGGTGTGACAAAGCAGCTTTATAACTGGTGCTGTTTTGCGCTGGCTGTCTTCAGTATGAATCTTATCAACAGCACCCGTAGCGGGAGAGAAGAAAACTAACACTAGGCGCATTTTTCTAGCCAGCAATCGACACTAACTGGCTAGCTTGACCCGATGACTGAAACGACGTGCAAGACAAGAAAACAATACATCAGTATATATCCTCCCCCCCCCCCTCCACTATAAAAAGTGAACTTAAAAAAGTAAACAAAGCAACTAAATAAATAAAAACATAATCAAAGAGAAAAAAACACCCAACAAAACTATACCCAAACAAAAATTGAAATGTACAGGAGCCTGCTACCTATGAAAAGCCTTACAAGTCGATTTGCATTCTGCAAAAAAATCACTACGGTTGTCACTCATGTTGTTGCTTTTTGTAATTACTTGTTTTGGCGCTTTTCAGTCGGCTATAGCGGTAAAATATGATTACCCTGAATACGGTAATTATGTCATATGAAAACAGTAATTAAGGCTCATGAACACAGGTTCCTGTGATTCATGGATTAGCGCTCTCTCCGATCATGGAAGACGGCCCTGCGACGCAGCAGAATGTCTGAAGCCTGCAACTACTGTCCTGGCGTGTCACTGCTCACGGCGGCGGCACTGCAGTGGGCGAACAGTTCAACAGCATGAGCCCAAGAGACCGAGTTTGACTGTCCAAAACCGCCCACTCTCAATGCCAAAAAAGAAGCGCAACAATATTCAATGTTTAAAAAAAAAAAAAACACACTCACAAGCACTGTTTTCAGTAAAGGTACGTAAAGTGTCAAGCGTGTTCAAAGTCGGGTCCCAGGTCGCGCTACACTGCACGCAGGATGCAGGGAGGGGGAAAAAAACGCAAAGGAAGTGTACCGTTACGCCGACACTATGAACTCCAGTGTGGCCTTCAGCTCTACCAAGGCTGTGTATAGACCGCCCAGACTGGCGCCACCGCTCTTCTATCAGCCAATGGCGTCCTGCTGAAGGAGAAGAGCGTGCCATCTGCGCGAGGTGGAGGGAACACTTCAGCACCGTTCTCAACAGACTGTCCACGGTCAGTGCCGACAACCTGGACCAGATCCCTCACAGGCTCACGACAGACGGCACAGTCTCCCCTCCACTCTTGCCGGAGATCAAGAAAGTCATCGGTCATACAAACCTCGGGGGAAGTACCGGTACTCCTGCCGAGGGCAGGGCGACCAGCGGTCCTTGAAACCTTCCACGGTTTTCTCGGCAGCAACGGAGAGCAACAGTCCATCCCCAAAGAATTCAGGGATGTCACGACTCTCTCCTTACAAAACCAAAGTCAGCAAATCCGACTGTGACAGTTACCAAGGCATGCCTCTCCTGTGAATTGCTGAGAAGATCCCAGCGCGTAGTT
>JADBJO010002745.1:255000-262500 GCA_016801955.1 Conus betulinus
GGATTTGAGTTTTGCAGCTTGCAATGTTGATGAGGCTCTTTCTTGTTCAGATCTTTTGTTATCTTTGACCGGGAGGTCTTTTTAAAAGCACTGTCTCATACTGTCTTATGCATCAGAAATTGTGGCTGGAAAAACCAAGAACTAAGGGGAAAAAAAAAACCCTCCATACGAAGGTTAATCAAAAAAAAAAAAATGTTCTGCGTACTTGAAACGTTAGAAACCGAGCAGACATACCAGGGTTGTCATAACCTGGCAAACGCTTTATTTAAGGGTTTTTTTTGTATAAACATAATATATATATATATATAAATATATATATATATATATATAACACTTTTCATTTACACAAACAGCAAGCAAACAAATGGAGAAACAAAAAAACAACAAACAGATCTCTATGTAATTGAAAATGAAATGAGACAGGGAACAGTAAACAATAAGCAATAAACAAGTAGGGTAACTCTTGCTCCCATAGGGAAACCTAAAACGGAGTAACTTTTGTTCAAGACTGGCACAGCCTTTTAAACTTGAATAAAGCCAGACAAATACAAAGACGACGAAAAATCTAATAGTGGGGGAAAAACAGCAAAGAAGAAAAAAAAAAGAAAAAAAAAAAAAAAAGAAAAAAAAAAAAAAAAAAAAAAAAAAAAAAACAAAAAAAAGACAAAACAGCAGGCCAACAATCCCTTCGTCATCATAGTAATGACCTGGCAAAGATTTGAACTTAAGGTGGGTGGGGAGTGGGGGTGGGGGTGGGGGGTGGGGGTGAAGATGAAGATATCAGTCTGTCTGCTTCCCTAATTTGATGACAGTTTTGTCAACATTTATTGTGTTCTGACCGTATTTACCCTGTCCCTCTCCTCCCCGTCCTTCCCCACCTCTATTTGCATTACAACAGCTGTTCTTTTATCTCATGTTTTGTTCGCTTTGTTTGCTTTGTTCGCTTTGTTTGCTTCAGTGCGCGGGCGCGGCATCATTGCTGTTGCTTGCTTTCACTTTCTTGTCTTCGCAGGTTCCTGTTTTTGTTTTGCTCTTTTTTTTTCAGCCGTTTATTCAAAAGTAAAACACTCCTTTGAACCCCAATTTTTGGGAGGAAATCATCAGTGTTTGTTTTTAGTTTCTTGTCTTTGTCTTTGTATTTATATATATATATATATATATATATATATATATATGTGTGTGTGTGTATATATATAAATTCTTTTTCGGCTGTTTATTCAGAGTAAAGCACTCCGTTGGACCCCTGTCTTTGGGAAGAAATTATTGCGATTATGATTTTCAGTTTTAAAAAAATTCAATCATTACAATGACTGTTTCATTGTCTCCTTCGCATATCTCAGACAGATTTTGTTTTTGCTCGAATGTGACGGATAGGCTGATCATGCACGAGCGCGTGTGTGTGGATGAACAACACGGGAAGATTATCTCTTCCAAACTAACACAGAGAGAAAGACATTGATGGAATCGACTGAGGGGTTGACAAAAAAGGACTGAGAAGCTCACAGCGTCGGCCTCATGTTGTGACTTGCCAGACTGCAATGTATGTCACCAGTATTGACGTTTTATGAGCGTTAGGGGGTACTTCAAATACATAAGCCACTTCTGCCAGATATGACCTGCACAACAGATATACCAGTGATAGAAACCGCTTCAGAATTAGTCAAGGGGATTGTGAAAAAAAACAGCTTCTCTCCCCCCCCCCCCCCCCCCCCTCTCTCTCTCTCTCTCTCTCTCTCTCTCTCTCTCTCTCTCTCTCTCTCTCTCTCTCTCTCTTCATGGAGAGTAGCTCAATTTTGACACAAAGCAATTTGTGATCTGTGATGAGAAAACTTGTACAATACAATGCAGTCCTCGACACTACACTTCAATGCGATACAATACAGTACAATACAATACAATCCAGCATTGTACAGTACAGTACAAGATAATACAATACAATCCAGTACAGTACAATACTATACAAATATCGACAACTGAGAGCGGATTGCAATTCAAACCGCGCCGAGGAACAATTCCACCCATTCCTGTTGTTCCATGGGGGTTGTTCCTTTTTGTTCGTGTCTGTTCGTTCGTTTTTTTTCTCCACTGCAAATACATAATCGATGTTGCAGATTAACAGCTGACAAAGTAAAGGAACCAAACATCTCTACGCATTCCAGTGGACCAAGAATCATTTTCAGCACCAGAAATACTCTCAGGATTTCTTCGTCAATGCATGACCTTCTTCACCTCTACTCCCTCTTTCATTCATACGAGTTGGTGGTGGTGGTAGTCATGGTGATAGAGGCAGCAGCACAAAAAGACATCCAGTCGATTCACTTGTACAGGTGGACCTGTGCTTCTTTTTTCTATTTATTTCTTTGGAGCAGAGAAACACCTTCACAACAGAACAGTGGAAAAAATGTGATAGACGAGAGGTACTATGCGGGCATAGAACTTCTGTGGATGGGTTGGCATTCGCGAGGTGAAAATGCACGCGTATTTTCATTGATGGTGAATCTTGCACTTTGTCATTCCGATGCCAAAGCTTGAACCAATAGACACCTGATTTTATTTACGATACGTGATTATAGTATACATCATTTCAGCAAGTGGTTAGTTTCATCTTGTACTTGTTTCAAATCAGAGAACCTTTCTGGCAGTTGCCATTTGTTTGAGCTCTCTCTCTCTCTCTCTCTCTCTCTCTCTCTCTCTCTCTCTCTCTCTCTCTCTCTCTCTCTTCTCTCTCTCTCTCTCTCTGTCTATCTCTGTCTGTCTGTCTCATTCATATATGTATAAATATGCATGCATGTATGTGTGTATGCATGTCTGTATGTATTTATCTCTCTATCTATATATCTGTCTGTCTGTGTTTGCATACATGCGTGCGTTCGTGCATGTGTGTGTGCGCTCTATTTTTTTTTTTACCTTTTATTAAAATTTCGTTTATTTATTTATTCATTTATCTATTTATCAATCATTATTACTTGCTTATGTTTGAATTGCCCCTCCAGAGTGCGGAATATGTATACAAGAAACACTGCCATCTACAAGCTCTGTGTGTGTGTGTGTGTGTGTGTGTGTGTGTGTGTGTGTGTGTGTTTCCTTTCTTATGACGTCTCCGCGGAATAGTTGATTTTTACGTCCTCATAGCGAAAGCTTTTAGGGACATGTCTTTCATTCACGGTAGTCTTTGGTGTCTCCCCGAAATCTGCTCCCTTAAATATCTTCTGTATCCACACACACACACCCTCCGTCCATACTCTCCACCTTCACTAAAGCAGTGGTCAGCTCTGCTGTTCAATAACCCAAGCATTGTCAACGGCTAAGAATTGTGTAGAACAACCTTTACTTGGATCTCCTAAGAGATGCAATCGCCCACTAACTGACCAAACAATATAATGTTGAACAATTAAGTAGTAGTGGGGGAAAACAAGTGTAGGTTAACATTTCTTCCATCATTATGGTAATGACTTAGCAAAGATTTGAAATTTAAAAAAAAAAAGGGGGAAACGTATATGATAAAAATGAAAACCCTTCACTAGCTGCATGAGGGAACCATCGCAATCCCTCAATCCCTCTCGAAGGCAGATCTATACGTATCGCCTGCTCCTAGGCCTTTCGTCCGCTGGATCGGAACTCATCAGGGAGACACGGCTGATTGTGTCTGTGCTCTTGGCGTCAAATAGAGACACATATATATATATATATGTGTGTGTGTGTGTGTGTGTGTGTGTGTGTGTGTGTGTGTGTGTGTGTGTGACTTTTCCTATTGACACAAGACGGCCTGCTCTTCAACGGAGGAGGAATGGGAGCTATGGTGCGTGCAGGTATTACATTGTATTTTTTATTATTAAAATTATCATTATTGATATTATTATTATTATTATTGTATATGCATTTATAAAAAAAGGAATGTCGGTTCAAAATCTCCCTGAAGGATCTGGTGGGGTTGGAGTCTACTTCACAAACACTGACTTAGTTGAGGAAAATATTCTCTTCCCTGTCCGTCTCAAGCGGGGGGTTAAATCCAGGACCCTTGGTCCAAGAGAGCAATGCTTTGGACACTGGGCCAACTCGGCACCTGCACGGATTTGTACATTTACCGTCGGTGAAATACCTGAAAATTTACTTTCGATGAAATACTCGTAAATTCACCCTCGTGTAATGCTTGAAAATTTACCTTCGGTGAAATACTTATATATTCACCTTCGGTGAAACACTTGTAAGTAATTTTACTTTCGGTGAAATACTTGTACATTTACCTTCGGTGAAATACTTGTGAGTAATTTTACCTTCGGCGAAATCTACCTTCGGTGAAATACTTTAAGTAATTTTACCTTCGGTGAAATACTTGTACATTTACCTTCGGCGAAATACTTGTACATTTACCTTCGGTGAAATACTTGTAACAAATTTTACCTTCGGTGAAACACTTTTAAATCTACCTTCGGTGAAATACTTGTAAGTAATTTTAGCTTCAGTGAAATACCTTTAAATCTACCTTCGGTAAAATACTTGTACAGTTACCTTAGGCGAAATGCATTTACCTTCGGTGAAATACCTGTAACTTTACTCTCGATGAAATACTTGGAATCTGTCCTCGGTGAAATACATGTACATCTACCTTCGGTGAAATACTTGTCCATCAACCTTCGGTGAAATACTTGTACATCTACCTTCGGTGAAATACAAGTACATTTACCTTCTATGAAATATTTGTACATCGGTGAAATACTTGTAAATTTACCCTCGATGAAATACTTGGACATCTACCCTCGGTGAAATACTTGCACGTCTACCTTCGGTGAAATACTTGCACGTCTACCTTCGGTGAAATACTTGCACATTAACTTTCCTTAAAAAATAACCAATGATAAACATGGGCGGTAACTTTGTTTCCATGGTGAAACAATTGCATTCCTGTCATTCCAAACTAATGCTGCTTAGTGTGCAAATGCGTCCAGTACACAAGCAGTCTCGTGGCACACGAAACAGGCCGGGAAATATCCCTGACCTTACAAAAGTTCCTGCCTTCCCATATGCTCACAGATGTCATTGTCTTTCCTGAAATGATTTTACAGTCAGTTTCAGTTTTAAGGCTGTGGCAGACGTCTATTGTACTTACGGTGTGTGCTCGCCCGCTTGTGTTGTGTGTGTGTGTGTGTGTGTGTGTGTGTGTGTGTGTGTGTGTGTGTGTGTGTGTGTGTGAGAGAGAGAGAGAGAGAGAGAGAGAGAGAGAGAGAGAGCGCTGGGGTGTTGGTTGGAGGGGGCATGGGAGGGGGGACGAGAGAGAGAGAGAGAGAGAGAGAGAGGAGAGAGAGAGAGAGAGAGAGAGAGAGAGAGAGAGGAGAGAGAGAGGTTCCAGTCCAGTATACAAACAGATAAAGAATATATGTCCCACTGTAGAAAGAAAAATGAAATACGAACTATAGAATGACGACGAAACCACTGTTGCCGAAAAGACACAAAACGCTCATTTTGCCACATAATATTTTATTGTTTAAAATCTATATGACAATCTGCTTTAAAAACGAAAAAGAAGGAAAAATAAGGAGAAAAAGAAACTCAAACACACACACACACACACACACACACACACACACACACACATACATATATATATATATATATTTATTTATTATTTATATTTATAGAGAGAGAGAGAGAGAGAGAGAGAGAGAGAGAGAGAGAGAGAATCAACAGAAACACAAAACACTACATACATATATTTACTTTACATCTTATTTATTTATTTATTTATATGTTAGAGAGAGAGAGAGAGAGAGAGAGAGAGAGAGAATCAAAACCACGCCACAGGTTGTCTACATAGACACAAAAATTTGGCGACGACTTCAAACATCTTAACGTGTGCGTTTTATGAAGCGCGGAGAAACAATTTCAAAACATCCCAAGAAAGCGTGTCCACACACAGATCCCGAGATAAAAAAAAAGAAGAAATAAAACATATAAATGAAGAAGACGTTACTCTTCAGTTTCTTCGCCGCAACTATAGTTTGATTTCTGTCTTTTTCTGCATGTAGAACCTTCTTTTTTATTCATTGATTGATGTGTTCAGTATTTTTCGTTTATCTTTTGGTAAGTTTTTCAGATCATTTACTTGTATTTATATTCATTTATTCTTAGTTCATTGAAATCTGTGTTTGGGTGAAGGATAGTTTTGGGGGTGGGGGTGGGGGTGAGGGTGTGGGGAGGGAGGGGTGTGGAACAGATTCTTGCACGATTTTTTTGTATAACGAAAAAATAAAAAAAGGGAAATAGTTGGGTATCTTGATAATGGAAACATACCATGCAATTTTGTGATTACTTTGTCGACTATATGTACATTATTGTCCTGATTGCTGTGTATCTTGCCTGAAGAAGACCTAAGAAGTGAAAACGCGTCATGTTTTGTCTTGTAACATATTTGTCCCCGTTGTTTGGCGGACTCACTAAAAATTGTTTTTGAAATTTATGTGTACAGTATGCTGTGCTATGAGATGTGAACTTAAGAAAACCTCCAAACATATATTCTTATCTCCAAACATGGAAGTTAAAAAAAAAAAAAAAAAAGGCAGAAAGAAAAGGGGGAGGTGAGGGTCGGGAGCTGGCACGTACACAACAAAACATACGCCGATCAACACACACTTTCAGGCCATTAAGTCCGTGATTCACGCCAGGTCGCCAACGTTGACTTCCGTCCTGGTTGAATGATTTTGTCGACGGGGTCAACACGGCATCACCGTTCCAGTGCAAAGCCATCACTTCCCGGGAAACCTGAAGTTCTTGAACAGGTCTGTCGGTTGATACCCGTGGGACGGCAGGCCGTCGAGCTTCCCTCCCTTGTTTGCCATCGGTTGATTCACGTTGGACGGCAGGCCGCTGAACTTCCCGAGATTTTTGAGCATGTCATTCGCCTTCTCTTCGACCTCCTGGTCCACAGCGATTGGCCGCCTCTGGCGGTCAGCACGTGCATCTTGGTCGGTGTCAGAGGCGCAGATTTTGTCTTCTTTCATGATCGCAATGCTGGTCACCAGGTTCCTCAAAAGGATTTGGGGAGTTTCCCTGCTGTCAGGTCCCTTCTCTCGCACATCCCGATTCGTGTCCTTCATTAGCTGGAATATGAGTTCAACTTTTGCGAAGCAGTTCTTTGCTTTCTGCAGACTGTACTGTCCCGGGAGCTTCTTCTTTCCCGTGATGATTTTGGAGCATTTGCCCACGAAACGTTTGATGAACTTCCACCTCTTCGAGTTGGCTTCCGAGCCCTCCTCATCGTCGGCTGGCGGCAGGTCCTGCAGCTTGGCGCAAGAGTTGTTGAACAGATTATAGATCTCAGCCTTCTTCTTGGAAATCAGAGCCAGCAAGAATATGTTATCTCTGTTCATCATGATGTTGTCGGGTATGTAGGGTTCGTAGTCCCAGCGTTTTTTCAGGGACTGTTTCAGGTTCGGAGGAACTTTCTTCTTCGCTGTCTTGGTCGGAACCCATGCCGTCCTCGGCAGGATCTCCATCCTTGTCGTC
>JADBJO010002745.1:272500-280000 GCA_016801955.1 Conus betulinus
CTGACCCCTGGGGGACACCAAATTTTTAAAGGAGTAACTCTGACCTTTTGGAGTTAATTTCAACAAGCTGTTGACGATCAGTGAGAAACGAGGTAAAGAATTTAAGGCTGTATTCGATACTTTGTAGCACGTAAGTAAGTTTTTTTTTTTTTTTTTATTATTAGAGGGAGTGGTTTATAACGTCAAACGCTTTTGCAAAATGTACAAAAAGAATTCCGGTAAGGTCATTATTGTTAATATTCGTAAGACATCTATCGAGAAGTTTGAACAAGAGCAGTGTGACAAGAGTGATTTTCTCGAAAATCTGATTGATTTTCATGAATCAGACCGTAATATTTAAGATGAGAATGTAGGTGTGTTTGAACATGTTTTTCGAGTGGCTTAGACAAAAGTGATAATACTGAGATAGGTCTAGTTTGATAGACTGGTGGGATCACCTTTTTTTTATATAAAGGTATAACTTTAGCTTGTTTAAGTCTTAAGGGAAAGTGGCTTTTATCAATACATACATAATAAACGTAAGTGAACGTATCAGCTATAGTCAATGAAGCGATTTTTAGTATCTTACCATCAATTCCATCCATGTCCCTTGTCCCTGACTGTTTTAAGTGTATCAAATAATCAAATACTTCATTTAATGACAATGGTGGTATGTTAAGACAAGAAGAAATGTTTTTACAACAACAGTATTTTTCTAACATACGTAGATCATTGTATTTTGTTTTATCATTTACATCACATCCTTAGTTATATTTGCAAATGAAAGTTGAAGTTTTCTGGTAATATTTCTTTTTATTGGATTTTGTATTCTTGAGTTACTGTTAGCTTTCCAAATTAAGTTTGAATTTTGAGAAGACGAAACTAGATTTTGAAAATATTGTTCTTTGCTTTTCTCTTCTTGGAATTTACTTTATTCCTTTGCTTTCTGAACGAATCTTTATCCTTTGATTTGAGTGTATGATCTCTTTTGTATCTCTCATTGCCTGTCTCCTTTGTTAACCATGGGGGTTTAATGACATGTTTCACTCTTTTTCTTACAAAGTGTGCACGTTTATCATTATACTGAATTGAATATACTTATCCAAAAGTGCACAGCATCGTCAGGGTTCCTAATCTGATAATTGTAATCTAATTCAGAGTGAAGCAAATCATTAAGGAAGGCATTTTTATCAAAATGTGTAAAGCGTCTAAAAAAAATTCCTTATGTCCAGACTTAGGAATTTTGACACCTTTCTTCATCCATGTTAGAGAAACTGAAGAATGGTCACTACAGCCTGCTTGTGCAGAACACATTTCCTCTATACTATCTTTTTGTGTTGACGTAAATGTGAATTTCCGTTTCTTCAGTGATTCGAGTAGGATGATCGATTATTTGTTCCAACCCATACATTGCATAAGGTTGATTCTATTTAGTCCCAGGCACAGTTTAGTCTATGTTAAAGTCGCCAAAAGAATGATTTCCTTTGATTCCAGTATCACGGCATCCATCATCAAACCAGTCAGTGGTTTCTGCTGGGTTTCTGAACCCAGCAGAAACCACTCTGTGTGCGTGCGTGCGTGTGTTTGTGTGTGTGTGTGTGTGTGTGTGTGTGTGTGTGTGTGTGTGTGTGTGTGTGTGTGTGTGTGTGTGTTGTACGAAATTACGCAAACGCTTCTCTGCCAATTTTAACGAAACTAGATGGAAACGTACCCTGTGGCCTAGAGAAAAACTGAAACAATGGATCTGTCACCGATCCGGATGTCAGGGCGGATCCAGGATCCGTTCTGCGAGATTTATAGAGGGAAAAAAAAATCTACGGAATGACGTTTCCACCACTTGGTGAAAAAGATAGATTATGGTCCAAAAGTGTATCCAGTAAGGTATGGTGCGGATCATTAGTGAGTATCCCGATCCTGGGGCAGATTCACTGTCCATTGTGCAAGATTACATTAACATTCTTAAAGCGATTTTCATTGATATTGGTGCAAAGACCGGATGCGGCCGTCGGACTACTTATCAGTTATTAGTGTGGATCCATTGCGGGTCCAGCGAAGGGACTTCGAATAGGTGATATCACCCTTTTGTCTGCTGAACGAGAGTGAAAATTACCAGGGCTCTTACTATCAGTCAGAGGACTTCTTTTTTTTGTTGTTTGTTTTTGTTTTTTTTTTTTTTGTTGACGCACAGGGAAATACAATGGTGTAACAGAACTTGAAAGAATTCTCTTTGTGGTCTCTCACCTTTAAACACAACATTTATAGCCTTTGTATTGAAGATGAGATAGATTTTTAACGGAAAGAGGCTGAATTAAAAACCAGCTTGTTAAAACTGCATCCTTGTGTTCGGGACAGTCTATTTTATTTTTTAGATATCAATGTATGTGTTGGGTTACGTGATTTGCTGAATTCTACAAACTTCCACATGATTGGTCGAGACAGCCTTGGCAGTTTACCTGCTGGAAAGCCTAATACCAGAAAAAGGTTTTCTTAGCAAAACGCAGGGAAACAATGCTCTTGCTAGATGAGGCAAATATTCAGCCGCTGGTGTCAATGGTACGTACTATTCTGATTATCCTTTTGCTGCGAAAGTGCTAGCCTGACTTAAAACACAGGTCGACTTTTTTTTTTTATAAAACATCGTGAGATGAAGTCTTTGATAAAGTGCCTGCACCCCATCCCCTCTCCCCTTCCCCCTCTGCACCCTCCTCTTCCTCTTCCTCCCCATTCTTTCTACCATTTATCCAGTTCAATGTATTTCAGACCAGAAAGAGTTCTTATGATTTCGTTCATCCTAACATAATAATAATCACGTACATTTATAGAGTGCCCTTTCTCACTGGAGCTCACGACGCTTTACAATAATTATTAAACCATAAACATGTCAAAAACAAAAAAATCACTTTACAAAACCATGAAACCAGTCACCTTATCAATTATGACAATAAACATATTTTCCTTGTCATGTTACGCTCGTCTTCACACGTTCCTTTCCCACGCCCTAAAGGAGAACTGTGACACACAATAACACTTGTTCCAGATTTCCATCCGTCTTAGCCGCCCCCCCCCCCCCCCCCCCCCCCCTCCCTCTCACCTTCTCCCTTTCCTATCCAACCTTCTCTCGCATACCCCTGTTCCAGTCCTTGTGCAACGTACACTTGGATCACGTTCTGGTTTCAATAACTAGTCATTAATAATCATTTTTCTCACCTCATAGTTACTGCAAGAAAGGTGCAAACGTACTCTGTGTGTGTGTGTGTGTGTGTGTGTGTGTGTGCGTGCGTGCGTGCGTGCGTGCGTGCGTGCGTGCGTGTGTGTGTGTGGTGTGTGTGTGCGAGACAGAGAGAGAGAGAGAGAGAGAGAGAGAGAGAGAGAGAGAGAGAGAGAGCGCACGTGTGCTTTATATGTCAGTGGGTTAGGCCATTTAAAAAAAAAATTTTTTTCACGGTTAGCTGCTCTCGTGAGGGCTAGAGTCTCCCCTTTTTTTTTTTTTTTTTTTTTTTTTTAACATAATCGATCTGTTGACATGTGACTGACAACAAGACTCGTAAGTCACACGGAAACGCTGCTCTCCATCGGGTACTGATCGTTGATTACCAGTCTCGTGTCGCTCACTGACACGAAAATCGCCAGCCTGGTTGCTTGTCGGGAGGCGTGAACGACACACCGGCGGGGCGTCGCCCGGCCAGCTCCGCCTTGGCACGACATCACAGTCCATGTACCCCGCCACTGTACCCGCTCGTTATCCTCCTGGATTTGCAGGCTCACACCCCTATTTATCCTTGTGTCACATGATTCCCAACCGGCTGATTAAACCGTGGTGGCGAATCATCTGACCGCCAGCCGCGCTTTATAAGCCCACGATGTGCTGTCTCGGGCACTCTGCTTGGGTCTTGGGGGACGAAGGAAAGGCGCTTCCAGGTGAGCGTCCGACTCTCCACCAAATCGGCAGTCATGCGGCTGATGCTTGTCCTGGCCCTGCTGGGCTGCCTGCACGGGACTCTCGCCCATTACCACCACCACGTGAGTACCGTTCTACTGCGCCACCCGTATCTTTGGCATCAGTCGTTGTAAGAAGCATAAAAAAAAAGAAAGAAAGAAAGAAGAAAAGTTCTGTGCTGTCTTGTCACGAGCTGGGGGTGGGTTCGTACACACACTGGGTTTGGTTAAGCGAAGAGACCCAGACAGAACAGATGAGAATGAAAAAAAAAAAAACATTCATACTCACTGGTCTGCTTTAATGACGTTAGGCACTGAACAAAAGCAAAAATAAAATAAATTTAAAAAAAAAAATAATAAAATGAAATATTTTTTTTAAAAATGATAAACAAGATAATAAAAAAGTAGACAACGTAATAGTTGTTTTTGATGTACTGGTTTGAGGATATGCCATTATTACTTAAGAGTGGTTTTGTGAAACATGAACTGTTCATTATATAAGCACACTATAATATCTTTTTGACGGATCGTTCTTTTTGATTTTTTCTAATTTCAGATATGCAGTAATAATCCTAATTCAAAATCACAACTCGGGGGTAAACGACCAATATATGTGTATGTGTTTGTTGTGTGTGTGTGTGTGTGTGTGTGTGTGTGTGTGTGTGTGTGTGTGTGTGTGTGTGTGTGTGTGCGCGCGCGCGCGCGCGCACATACATTAAACGAACAATTATTTAAGGGACTGGCAAATGTTTCGGAAAAGTCTTCCAGATTCCGAGGCAAAAACTTTTTGTGAGGGGAAAAAAGGGTACCATGATGGCTGTGTGTGTGTGTGTGTGTGTGTGTGTGTGTGTGTGTGTGTGTGTGTGTGTGTGTGTGTGTGTGTTTCATCGGCTTACTGAAGATCAACAAGTTCGTTGACAAAATAAACAGAAAAAATGACACATTGTCAGAAATTTGTGTAGTATTTGGTCACTGTTTTTGTTTGAATAGCCCAGCAAACTGTAAATTATTTGTTCTAAGGACACTGGGTATGGAAACTACAAAGACAAATATCCGTAACAGCAACAACAGTGATAATGATATTGGTGATGATAATAATAGTAGTAACAAATAAATGTAAAAAAACAAATAAATGTAGTAACAAATAAGTAAAATTGGTTGGGGGCAATATCATGATATACATGAGCTCGGAGCGCCGTACAATATAAAAAGAACTTATGTGCTGTTGACGCTTATGGATGTACTGATATACACACCGCTGCATACCTTCTCATATTCATACATACATCCCATATCCAAATATCCACATGCATAGCCTACATCTAAATACATGTACATTTTCAAAGTAACACATCGACACACTTACATGATTCATATATCGCCTACCAATCGATCTGTAGCTCGGGTGGCCGAAGGTTAAATCAGATGTAAATGAAACAAAGGAATAAGACTGAATCAGTTAATAAGATATTAATGAAACAAAGCAATAATCTGTTTTTCCGATGAAATCATTTCACGACAGCCTGCGTGCCCCCTCAGTTCTCGCTCATTCACGGCGTTTACTGTAGAACTTCGCCAGCAACTTCCCGCTGAAAACTGATGGTCTACTTCAAACCATATCGCTGAAGAAAAAAAACCCAAAGAAATAGATATGGCAGTGTATGCTCCGTTTCGTGACTGCTGTGAACCAGTGGCAGTCAAGTACACTAAGACTTCTTTAGGGTCACACTCTAGGACAAGAAGAATAGTCATGCACAGCGAGAGAATTGAAGTCCGATCCATATTGACCGACCAACCCAGCAAAAGCAGGTTATTTTAGGTTTCGAAAAACTCATCCCTAGAGCGCATCCTACCACTTCGAAAAGAAAACTCATTTACTTCAGTTCTGTCTGACTTGCAAGCATCAATTCATACTGTTGTTTCGTTTCGGGATTGATTTTAGATTGATATACCTACGTAGTGGAAAAAAAAAAATCAAAACGAAACGTTTTCTCTCCTAATCACACGCTTTGTCCTAAAAATATTTGAACGTCGTACAGATTCTCCTTCAGCTGACACTTTGAAACAAACGGTTTTACGATTTATTTCAGTTCTGTGCAGCGTTTCAGCAACGATCCACTTTTTTTTTTTTTTTCAAATGAAATATCCGTGCAGCAAAATTTTCTCTTACAAGCTGCCGTGGCGAAGTGGTTAGCGTCGCGGACTCCCGGCAGGTGGGGGGGGGGGGGGGGGGGGGGGGGGGGGGGGGGGGGGGGTCGTAGATTCAGTTTTCATCGGAGCCATGTGGGATTTTACTACGCCGACCAGCTCCTACACAGAGTTCAGTCTGCGACGGGCTCGATTGTGAAGGCAGTGACCGCACAGTCGAGTTTAATCCACTTAATGGATGCGTCTCTGGGTGTGTTGCTCAAATTTCCTGTCCAACACGACAAGTGTCTGTATCTCTCAGGCCTGGTTGACCCCGGGATCTATCATGTGAGTTAACGTTGAGAAATCTGTGCAAAACTGTAAGTGTTCGGTCGTGAAATGGAACACTGAACCAGCATGTGTTAGCCACAGGATGTGTCCTTTTCCCTTTCTGGTGAACGATATGTGCTTGTGAAATTCAACGATTTTTTCATTCTTCATGACGCGGTTTAAGTACACGGTGTCTAAATGATTCATGGAAAAACGTAGCTAAAAAAAAAAAAAAAAAAAAAAAAAAAAAAAAAAAAAAAAAAAAAAAAAAAAAGGGAAAAAAAAAAGAAAAAAAAAAAAAAGAAAAAAAAAAAAAAAGAAAAGAAAAGAAAAAAAAAGAAGAAAGTGTATTGTGGTATCAAACCTGCCGAAATATGTTTGATCACTGAGCCTCGTAAAGCTATGTGCACATCATGACGTGTCAACATTTCGCTAGAAATGACGAGCACAATTTCAAGATACTTTACAGGTAGGGGTGGTAACAAAAGGAAACCTTCCTCCTCAAGTGACAGCTGTGAGTCCTGAATCGAATCCAGACCCGAAAGGGAACAAAGAAAAAACAAAGACAGGATAGTGAATCCAGCTGTGACAACATGGCGTTAGAGGAGACACTTCGTGACATGAACAACAGATTATTGGATGTGGCTGAAAGACTTGCTAATGTTGCCACGAAAGACGATATAAACAGTTTAAGAAATGACATGGATAAAATAACTGTCAGATTAACAACAAGAATTGATCAGCTTGAATGCAGCATATTTGATGTCAGCAAACAGAACGACAAACTTTCCGCAGAGTTGGATCATCAGCTAAAAAGAGAAAATGAAGACCTACGTTCAAAATTGAATCACACTGTACAGGAGAACTCCAATATGAAACGGATTTGAACGATCACGAGCAGCATAACAGACTGTGGAATGTCCGTGTGTATGGGGTGAGGGAGGGGCAGGCGGAGACTGTGGAGGACTGCATACAAAAGTGTGTCAGTGTATTTTCGGACAAGGTGGGTGTGGCAGTCGGTGACAAGGATATTGAAATCGCCCATCGTACGGGCAAGCCAGGGGGGAGCAGACCGAGGCCTATTATCGTGAGGTTCTTTCCAGGAGACTACGTGGACAGGTGCTGTTG
>JADBJO010002745.1:285000-288002 GCA_016801955.1 Conus betulinus
AGATGAGCTTGCTCAGTTACGTAAACCAAAAGTAGATGGGATCATCCTTAGATCCAGAGCAAGATGGGCTTCGCAGGGTGAAAAAGTAACTAAGTATTTTTGTAACCTGGAAAAAAGACACTTTGTTAGTAAACAGATGTTGAAATTAGTTACAGATCAAGGAAATGTTTTGCTAGAAACAGATGAAATGTTAGAAGAGACTAGGTCATACTATGAGCATTTGTACAAGAAAAGTGAAGTTAAAGATATTGATATTAGCAGGTTTGTTTCAAATCTGCAAAACTAAATGAAGACGAAGCAGAACATTTAGAAGGTATGATTACCATCCAAGAAGCATCAGAAGCCCTGAAAAATATGCAGAATGACAAAAGTCCTGGTACAGATGGGATGACAGTTAATTTTTTTAAGTTCTTTTGGAAACAAATAGGAGAGTTTGTAATAAGGTCATTAAATGAAGGCTTTATGAACAAAGAGATGTCGGTGTCTCAAAGAGAAGGACTAATAACGTGTCTACCAAAAGCCGATAAACCAAGAGAATTTTTAAAAAACTGGAGACCAATTTCACTGTTAAATGTTTTGTATAAGATAGGTGCCACCTGTATAGCGAATAATTAAATCTGTTTTACATAAACTGATTAATGAAGACCAGACAGGTTTTGTCCCAGGAAGGTACATTGGAGAAAATATAAGAACCTTGTATGACATAATGTTTTATCTGGAACAAAATTCTCTTCCTGGTTTACTGGTATCAATTGACTATGAGAAGGCGTTTGATTCGATAAACTGGACATATATGAATAAGATACTTAAAGCTTTTGGATTTGGGGGAAGGTATATGCTGTTGGGTTTCGACATTTTATAAAAACATAAGATCCTATGTAATTGTGAATGGGAAAGTATCTAAGAGTTTTGAAATAGAAAGAGGGTGCCGTCAGGGTGATCCCATTTCGCCATATCTATTTGTTTTTGTGTGCAGAAATTTTAGCATGTAAAATCAGGGAAGACGAGAGAATAAAGGGCATTGAAATACTCGATACGATGTTTAAGATCAGCCATTTGCAGACGATACAGTGTGTTCACTTTGAAAGGGATAGGGTTTCGTATGAAAAGCTGTTTAAAACTCTTGAGGAGTTTGAAGAAATTTCAGGACTAAAACTCAATTATGAAAAAAAACTGTAAATGTATGGTTAGGAAAACGAAAAAACTCAAAATGTGAATATCTTTCCGAAAGGAAAATGAAATGGAATCCATCAAAATATAGAATACTAGGTATTTGGTTCACAGGAGAGTTATCAAAAAATGACAGAAAACACAGCAGATAAATTTGCTGAAGTGAAACAATTGTTTAACGTTTGGTCAAAGCGTATATGTACACCCCTAGGCAGGATTGCAGTACTGAAGTCCATGATTCTTTCAAAGCTCATATATCTATGGATTCTGTTGCCTAATCCTCCAGAAGATGAAATAAATCAGCTTCAGAAAACATGTTTTGAATTTATATGGAATAAAAAAAAACTGACAAGATCAAAAGGAAATATGCAGTACATGCTGTTGAAGATGGAGGAATAGGAGTTCCACATTTAAGCAAATATATACAAGCTTTAAAACTGACCTGGTTAAAAAGAATATATATGACAAATTCAAAATGGAAAAGAATATTAAGTGCTATGTTGCCAGGAATAGATTCATTTGACATCTACGGACCTAGAAAATTTCTCAGCAAAAAAATCAATAAATTTTGGAAAGACGTTTTCACTTCGTATGTTGATTTTGCAGGTCAAGTATTTTTAAACAATTCCAATGAGGTGTTAGCAGAACCTTTATTCTGTAATGATAAGTTTAGAGTTGGTAATGACGTCATTAATTTCAAAAACTGGATAGCAAAACAGATATTCCTAGTTAAAGATGTTCAATGGAGATGGAAGTTTTCTCGATTATAACGCTTTTTTCTGAAAAATATGATATCACTGTAAATTACCTCGAGTTCATGGGATGTATATCATCGATAAAAAGGTATTTAAGAAGTGCAAATATCAAAAGTAACGAACAATAACTGTAATCCAAGAACGAAAGCATTGGAAATAATATCAAGCGTTAAAAAGGGATCGAAACTTTTTTTTATAGCACTCTCATGGAAAAAAAATAACAATATTTGATATAAGCTCCTTTGCAAAAATGGAAGATAATTGAAAATTGTCGTAGACTGGGAAAAAAAAACAATGAAACAAGTGAAACAAATTAAAGAAATTAAATTAAAATGGTTCCAAATAAGAATTTGTCACAATATTTTGGTTACAAATTGTATCTTAAAGAAGATGGGAATTCTTACTATAGATCTGTGTTCATTTTGTGAATCCGTCACTGATTCGGTTCAACATTACCTGTGGCAGTGTCAGTTTGTGAAACATTTCTGGGGGGAACTAGAAAAAATATTAAAAGAAAGATGTAAACACTGCAGCAGAATGGAGTTTAATGTGGAGCTGGTTCTATTCGGAAATGATGAACATACAAAAACTGATGAAGTTTTAGAACATATTATCTTATGGGCTAAACATTATATATACAGATGCAGAATAAACAAAATAAAACCTACTGTCAATCATCATTTTTTGAGAGAACTTAATAATATATATAGGGTTGAAAAATATATGCATTATTCAGAAATGAAATACGTGGAATTTGATAGAAAATGGTATCCTTACGAAAACTAACTGTTATGTCTAGTGGAATGAGTTAGACGAGGAGGGAAAAAGAAATAGAAACGAACAAAAGTAGTCGGGGTAAAAAAAAAATAGCTAATGAAATTTATAAAAAATATGTGTATACATGTGAAAACAATTCTGACCAACTACTTTACCCTATTTAGCCAAACATACTGGACGTCTTCATCCTCGAGTGCCTCATGAACGAGAAAGAGTGAAGGTTGTACGTTTGTGTTGTATGTTATGTTGATTATCTCTTTTGTTATTAATGTTGGAAATCATGTCTCCCCCTGTGGGTTG
>JADBJO010002746.1:0-22500 GCA_016801955.1 Conus betulinus
TCCACAAATTTCAGATTTTGCATCAACTATTCAACAGCTTTTAGGAGACATCTCGCAACAACACGCCGGAAGAAAACCAAGGCAGACAATCCCGCACTGGACTGCTTCCCCTGTTTCATGCTTCATTTGTTTTTATAGGCCTGCCTATCAACCAAAGACAGTATCGATGGTACTACTACTACTACTACTGCTGCTGCTGCTGCTGCTGCTACTAGTAGTAGTAGTAGTAGTAGTAGTAACAATGAAAAAAAGATGATAATTATGATGATCATCATCGTCATCTTCATCACCAACATCATCATCATCGTGTCATCATCATCATCATCATCATCATCGTAATGATAATACAATAATAAATTTGAAGTTAAATAACAATAATAATGATAGTAATAATAATAACAATAACAATGACAATAATATTAATGATGATGATAATAATGATAATGTCTTAAATAATCATTATGTCTTGCAAATAATTGTTATCAGTGGTCAGCAGCGTAGTTCCATTATTCAGATCCGTCCCTTCTCTCTCTCTCTCTCTCTCTCTCTCTCTCTCTCTCTCTCTCTCTTCACTATATAAGCACCTACGAACAGCACACAAGTCTTGTTTGTTGTTCGTCCTTCGATTTCGAAGATGACCATGACTTCAATCTCAGATGGAAGATCGCTGAGTGTGGGTCCGCAGGTGGCCGGTGAGGCCGATCTGGGCCCGGAAGGAACGCCCACATGTGGGGACACACGTGGGTGGGTGCTACAGCGGAGGTGGAGGTAGCTCTGGCTTGAGCGCGGCTTGCTTTCTCTCAGCTTCTGCTGTGCGTCTCTTTTCTGCTGTACATGCACCCTTTGTGATGCTGCTTCGCCAGGCTGGGCGGTCCAGGACAAGCGACTCCCAGGTGTTGGGGTTGATGTCCAGGCCTTTGAGGGACACTTTGAGGCAGACCTTGAAACGTTTCTTCTGCCCTCTCCCCCCCCCCCCCCCCCCCCCCCCCCCCCCCAACTTTGCGCTTGCCCCCGACTCAGTTCTCCGTACAGCAGTTGTTTCAGCAGTCGACTACCTGGCATTCTACAAGTCTACAGTGTTGTGAAGAGTAGTGGTCGCTCGGAGAGAAACCACAATCCAGCGCCTGACGTGAAAACACAACGCCTTGTCTTGTCTCACAACGGAACGCTGCAACCTTCCCAAACCAATCCATGCAGGGCGTTTTTGCTGGATGGAGAGTCAAAAAATGGTAAGAGAGTTGGTGTTCGTTCTTCTAGACGAACTTGTTAACCAGTTAGATTAAACAAAGCTTACATACCCAAACCTATTTTGTGGAATTTCAGATTAAAGGTAACTAAGAATGTAGAGGGAATAGGACCCTCTCGTCGGAGACCCTTGGCGCACACCAAATGTGTTTATTATCATTATCATTATTAATGGTGTCATCATCACCATTGTTATATTATTATTATTATTATCATCATCATCATCCTTTTTATTATTGTCATTATTATTATCATTATCATATCATTTTTAGTAGTAGTAGTAGTAGTAGTATCATCATCATCATTAAGAATACTTAAACAGCGTCTGTCCCCAGCTAAAGGCCAAGCGCTAAGCTTTTTACAATCCACTCTCACGTATACACGCCGCGACGAGCTGCCTTGCCTGCCAGGGTAGAGCCGTGTAGAAAGATGCCTGCTGACATTAATACATTAGTCGTTTTTCATGTCATTCATTTGAACATCAGTCACTCAGTGGGGTTTTTTTTGTTTTTGTTTTTGTTTTGATTTTTGTTTTTTTTTTCATTCTTTCAATTTTTCATGGAGAGTCTTTGCCATGTGTGTATACGAGTCAGACATACGAAGCGATGTTAACTCCGAAGAAAAAAATTCCCCTGTATCGAAACAATCTGGCAGAGATTCGAACCAGATTCCCCTGTATCAAAACAATTTTGGCAGAGATTCGACCCAGTTACCCCAGAATCACCAGGATCACGAGTCTGGTACTCTACTGAGCCATTCTGGCCCATTTGTCACTTCCTGTTGATCTGATTGGCTGTGGGTCTGGCTCCTGCTCACTTGGTGGTTTGTTCACCACACGTCATAGCTGACATGATAGTGACGGACTGTGGAGTTTGAGGCGCACACGTAGTGGTCTGCTCGCGGACAAAGGCTACACGCATGCATGAAACCCGACCTTGACGCGCAGCGCAAAAAGTACAACAGCGCAAAATGTAACTATTGTACATCGCAAAATGTGTTGAGCGCTCAAAACGCAGCAATGTTAAAGTTTTCAAGGCGAGAATTGAGTAACAATTGTAACGTTTTCACATTTAGCGTACGTGATCCAAGCAACATGTAACAATTGTTACAAGTCTGTGAGCGTGATGCAGGTAAAATGTAACACATTGTTACATTTGGTACAGTTAATACATTTTGAAGGAGGCGTTAGGAACAAAATGAGTGGTTTACTTTGCATTTGCGTCTGAGAGTGTCTGTTGTGTTAAAGTGTGTGTGTGTGTGTGTGTGTGTGTGTGTGTGTGTGTGGTGTGTGTGTGTGTGTGTGTGTGTGTCTGTCTGTCTGTCTCTTGTCTGTCTGTCTGTCTGTGTATATGCCGCTGTTTTGGCCCAGTTGTTAGAACATTGGACTTTAAACTCATTGTCCATGTCGAATCCAGGCTGGCGATTTCTGGTACAGTTCTGTTCATGTAAATGCAGTCGTCATTTTCATGACGCAGTATGTTAATGGGTCAGAAATTCATCGGCACAACTACACGTAAATCGGGTGCAAAGCGGGTCATTTGATTATTACATGCTCGTAACTTTTTTTCAGGAGAAAAAGATCTTCTACGTGTGTGTGTGTGTGTGTGTGTGTGTGTGGTGTGTGTGTGTGTGTGTAAGTGTGTATGCGTGCGTGCGTGCGTGTGTGTGTGTGTGTGTGAGAGAGAGAGAGAGAGAGAGAGAGAGAGAGAGAGAGAGAGAGAGTAAAGCAATCGTTTCATTTTGCGTGCATCACGTGCACAAATTCTCACAATTGCCTCTATTTTACTTGAATCACGTACACAAAATGTAACAAAAATGCAAATATAACAGTTTGCTAACTAACGGCTATAATGGGCCCAAAACTGTTCGTCTTCTTTATGCAATATCTAGAAAATGAAAAAAACGCAAACAAAATGATGTCAAAGCTTCTTTGCGTCATAAGCCGAAGTGACGAACTACATTATGACGCATGTTTGATTGTGACGTCGTATTCAAAATAAACTAGGAGTATGTTTATATGCATTGCATCTTGTGACCTCTACATCTTTAGGATACTCCATTGACCAACAAATTGCCCATAGGAAGGCTTTGCTCAGAAGAGATTTGTGTTTACAGAAAAAGAAAATGTACATATGTACGTGCATAGGGGAAAGACAATGCATATAGATTTATTCACCTGCTGTAGTTTACATTGCATTTTTTGGCTGGTGGCAATGATGATGAAGTTGATGATGATGATGATGATGATGATATTGATAATGATCATGATGTGTTAAACATTGTGTCGTGCGAAATGTCTCATCCCTGTTCAAAACTATGAACCCATTCTTGTAAGCATCTTGTTTTCTCTTGTATGTTTACCTCTTCCGACATCCCCCCCCCCACCCTCCCCCACCTCCCTCCCCTCTCCCCTGCAACGCACATCCCAACACATTCTCATTGCCTGCTTCAACTGTTCTCTTCCGTGTCCTCTCTCTCTCTCTCTCTCTCTCTCTCTCTCTCTCTCTCTCTCTCTCTCTCTATATGTTCGTTTGCTCGCCTCATCCTGTACCGTGTTTTCAGCGCTGGAGCCGGCGAAATATTTTATTCATACTTCCTGTTACATTTCAGCTATATCTGGATCGTGATAAACTGACAATGTCAATGCCGATGTGGAAAAAAAAAAGTTATCATCAAAAGCAATATTATTTGAGGAACTGTGTACGTGTGTGCGTGTGTGTCTCTATTTACGGTGATGTCATGTATCCCAAAGTGTGTGTGTCAATCTACGTCATGGTACTCATTATCAATATTAATTATTATAACTCCATATCAACAACATGAAAATAAAGACGTGAAGTGTCAATGGAGTTTGTAAGGGGAAAAAATGTTCAATTCTTACTTTCTTTTCCGTTTTTTCTTTAAAACCGAGCAATGCCTTTTTTTAGTTCTTATTATCATTCACCTCAGTAAGTGTTTGTCTTCATCTTCTCCTCCTCCTCCTCCTCCTCTCTCTCTCTCTCTCTCTCTCTCTCTCTCTCTCTCTCTCTCTCTCTCTCTCTCTCTCTCTCTCTCTCCCATCCTTTCGTTCTTTTCTCTTTCTTTCTTTCTTTTCTTTTCTTTTCTTCTCTCATTGTCAATTTTTCTCCTTTAGTTCCCCCCCCCCCCCACCACCACCACCACCACCTCCCTTCACCTTTCTGATTCACGCGTCTGTCTCTCCCTTTTTCTGTCTTGAGTATGTGAATGTGGGTATGGGTACGTTAATTATATGGATCGAAGCGGGAGAGTGCACAAAGGATAGTATAGGAATAATAAAGGAATGAAAGAAACAGGGAAAAGTAATCACGATCATTCTAATTGCAACTGAAGAAGAATTTCAGCATCAGTAAAAAAAAAATAAATAAATTAACAACAATAATAATAATAATAATAATAATAATAATAATAAATAATGCCTGTGTTCTAACAGCCTCATCATTGCCGAATTGAATAAGGCATTTTATGGGGACAAAGCAGTCCTTATGCAAAGAGGGAATGTATGTGTGTATGTGTGTGTGTGTGTGTGTGTGTGTGTGTGTGTGTGTGTGTGTGTGTGTGTGTGTGTGTGTGTGTGTGTGTGTGTGTGTGTGTGTGTGTGTGTGTGTGTGTGTGTGTGTGTGTGTGTGTGTGTGTGTGTGTGTGTGTGTGTGTGTGTGTGTGTGTGTGTGTGTGTGTGTGTGTGTGTGTGTGTGTGTGTGTGTGTGTTGTGTTGTGTGTGTGGTGTGTGTGTGTGTGTGTGTGTGTGTGTGTGTGTGTGTGTGTAGCAGGGGCAAATCACTGCGGGCTGTTAATGTGTGTGTCGGCAAATCCATAGAAATATGGAAGATGGAAGGGTAAATGTCGTCAAGCCATTGGCAACAAATATTGGTGGTGGTGGGGGGTGGGGGGTGGGGTATGGAAAACAAGACATTGATTCCAAGAAGACACATGCTCCCACCATCCCTACCCCCAAAAACCCCTGTCCAAAAAAGGAAAGCTATGATTCAGTCAGAGCCAGTGGAATCACAGTTAAACAGATCAGTGACTCGATCACGATGGTGCTGCTCAGCAAACCAGAATGAAGACAGACGATTTCTTTTCCTTTGAAGGCGAGACAGGATTGACCCGAAAAGAACAGTCCTTCACACATCAGATCGCTGATAGACAAGCATTTCCAAACCAGTGCGATGTCTTCCGCAACTTAATCGACTTCAACAAAGCTTTTGATCGTGAACGGCATCAAGGTTTGTGGAAAAGTCACGAAGACGAAACATTTTTGACAAGAACCTTATCCAAGGGAGTATAGACACCATGAGCACCGTGGTGAAGGGAAAAAAAAGAAAAAGCAAGCTTGAGTCACTTGTGAACACCTGAAGAAGTGTGCACAGAGTGTTTCTTCTCTCCCATTCAGTGCAGAACCTGCCTGGAAAATGTAATAAATGACAGCTGTCGGAAATTCAGCAGCTTCATGTTCATGGCAGCACTCTTATGTTTTGTGGATGGTATCTCTCTTTCTGCATGCAGTGGAAGGGAACTTCTTGAGTTCAACACTGGTCTGGAGAAAGTGTTAAGCATGCACGGAATGGAATTCAAATTTAAGATAAACACGGTCTTGATCAACAGTTCCAGACAACATACAAACAATCGCTGGAAAGGTAGGTGAAGATATTGACAACTTTACGTTTTCAGGGTCCGTTTAGAGCAAGGAAGGCCGCTCAAGATAGGAAGTTCGCCACAAGACTGACTGACATGAAAAGACTCGATGTCACATTGAAAACCAGATTATCCAGCTCCACAGCAAAAAAAAAAAAAAAAAAAAAAAAAAAAAAAAACAAAAAAACAAAACAAAACAAAGTTTCATGTTATTCATGTCCTTTGTCCTTGTGTATGGATGCAAGACTCGAAAACAATTGGTAGATCTGGAGTAACAAAAATGGACATTGTGGAATTTATGCATGCTTCGAACTATTTCTCCGTTTATCATACAGCGAATACAGGACTATTGATCGCCGGCAGACAAGAACACATCCGTGCAATGATCAGACTTTTGTACGTTTTTGCATGCTCATGTTTGTGTCTCGCCGTGATTCTCTGTCTCACACAATTCGACAAAGTTCAGTAGAGACTGGGTATCTTAGAAAACACAAGGATGAGAGACTCTGAATGGATAAAGGCAAGGATCAAACGAACTGGCATTGTAGATGGATAAAGTCAACGACTTGGCAAACTAGCCTTGTAGCGGAATTTTGACCAACCGTTCTTGTGGATGAATGAGTGAAAGATGTAACAACCTAGCTTTTTATCAAGGATTTGACAAATTAACCCTTGCACACGCGGAGAAAGCCAAGGATTTGAAAAGCCATCTTTGTAATTAGATAAGAGTCAAAGATTCGACAATTTGATTTCCTTACTGGGTAAAGTCAAGGATTTGACAAACTAACTTTGAACACAAATAAAGTGAAGAATTTCACACACGACGAAACTTATAGAGACAGACAAAATAAAGAACTTGACAAACCATCCTTGCAGATGGATAAAGTCAAGGATTTGACAAACTGTCCTTGTAGGTATATAGTCCAGGGTTTGACAAACCAACTTGCAACTGGATAAAATCAAAGATTAATTTAAAAAAAAAAAACTAACTTCATAGAAAGATAACGTCAAGGATTTGACGAAATAAGCTTATAGACAGATAAAGTCAAGGATTTGACAAACTAACCTTGAAGACAGACGAAGCCCGGGATTAGACGAACCAGTCTTTTAAGTAGAAGGTCAGGGAGTTCGTTAGGATTTGCAGAGCAGCAAAGACATTGAGCTTACCTCTTCTTCCCTACTGTTGATGACCAATGACTGGAGCGCTGAGTGAAGAAGAATGAAGAAACACTGCTGCATACTGAACGGTCAAGCTACGCTCAAAATGTTTACTCCTCAACGGCTCTACAAAGGAACTTATTCTTCAACATTTCAAGACTCATTTGTCAACTTACAACATTAGCTTGTCAAATGCTAGGCTTTATCCAGGTACAACTTCAGTGTGTCAAGTCCATGGCTTGATACACCAACAGGTTTGTAAACTCCTTGGCTTTAACCGCCTACAAGATCAGTTTGCCTAATTTTTGACTCTATCCACCAACAAGATTAGTTTGTCAAGTGTTTAGAGTAATCTGCCCTCGCGGTTAGTTTGCTAAACGTTGTCGATGAATATTCGGAGGAGGAGCAGACTACTGCTATTCATATTTCCAACTCCATGGAGGCCCATTACTCCGATCCAGTTTCACGTATCATTTCCGACTCATTCTTCATTCCATGCGCCAGTCAGCAGTCATGAACAGAACAGAAGGAGAGGTATGCTCGAAACCTTTTGCTGCTCTGCAAATCCTAAGAATCTCCTTAACCTTTCACCTGAAAGACTGTTCCGTGAAATCCCGTGGCTTTCTCTATCTTCAACGTTAGATTGTGATCGTTCTGCCTTAAAACATTTTGGTGCTTATCATATTTGTGTGTTAGAGACAGAAAAGGCAGACAATGGGATCAAACAACAGATAGACAGGCAAGTAAACAGACAGAGATGGACACTATAACAGAAGAGACCCTGAAATAAGAACCGACCGGAGCGTCTGTATGTTGAGGAAACTCTTTGCTACAGGCTCTAAGATGCAATTCATAGCTAGTAACAGCTGCACACCGCATCGTGTTATTTTTCCTTTGCCTCTCTCTCTCTCTCTCTCTGGTTTATAAAGACATTTCTATCACCAATCCTCCACAATGACGAATACAAAACGTTGATGGAATCTTTGATGACCAGCAGCACAAACTTACTTGGGTGCAAATAAACAACAGTTTCATTGATAAAGGGTTTGATGTACTGAGTCTATAAAGACACAAAGTCTATTAAAACTCTAACAAGACGCTGCCAGCAAGCACCTGTATGCCATGGGTACCACAGCCAGTCTCTCAGGACTGAAAGACTAGCTATAGTAGCACGTCTTCATTCCATTGCCTTTTTCACATTATTAGTCTTAAGATGAGTTGTATTGCTTTTCAGCGGCATGCAGTTGACTGGAAGCAAACCAAATTTCAAAGCCCAAGAAAACATGTTTAAAACCATGGTTACAGACAGTATGATCAGCTTCAAGGAGCATGAATGTAAAATTCAATTTGTTTATAAACCTGCGGTTTTCACCTGAAGATAAAAGTTGGGTTCGTTATTAGTTCAACATTTACACACTTATACCTGCTATTGGAACGCGAGTGAAAATCTGTAAACAATTAGAAGAAGAAGAAGAAGAAGAAGAAAGAAATATATATAAAAGAGAAAAGAATGAAAAAGGAAAGTTTGACTTGTCAAGAACTTGTCGTCTGCTTTGCCGAGTTCCCCACCATGTTGTCGATTTATCGCATGACATATATGACGCAAGAACAGCAGCAGGAAACGAAACTGCGATCCCCACTGGATGAGAAACAAAAACAAAACAAAACAAAATAAAGCAATTTTTTTTTAACTTGATCTTGAGTTGCAGTGATTGGTTTTGAAAGTACTGCAGGCTTTCCCAGGCAACCCTTATTTCAGTCTGACGATGCTCTGCAAAAGTTTTTTTTTTTTTTTTTTTTTAATAATGTCATGTTAAAAAAAAAAAAAAAAAAAAAAGCTTCTTAACGATCCCAATTCACATGACAAAACATTTTCTGACATGGCTGATTCAACAGCAGCAAATGAACCAAAACACAGTGGCAAGGCCGAGTGTTGAGGTCGGTGTGTGTACCCCCTACACTGACGTCACAAGACTCCAGTGGCTTGCACGTCTCACGTCAAGCCAGGCAAGTGGCTGCAACTTCGGACGGAAAGCACTTTCGTTCCAGACAAATCTGTGGTGCAAACTCGTTGTTTGCCACCAAATGCTGTTGCTGAGAAAACAAAACTGAAGATTTGTTGTACAAAAGGAAAATCAGATTATGACTAGAAAATCTCAAAAGAGAAATTCCAAAGAATTTTTGCTTTTTCCCCTTCGATGGGCCTTTAGACCACAAGATTTTTTGTTGTTGTTTGTTTGTTTGTTTTTGTTTTTTGCTACGGGAAAGATACTAACCATAACTTTGGTAACCCGAAAAAAAATCATGGCAAGAGGAGATACTGAAATCTCAATGATGTGGAAGGAAAGTCGTGCTGCGGACCTTATGTATCTGGGATTCAGTGCGATGTGCATTCTCGTTTCTTGTTGAATGTGTATGTCAGTAACCGTGTTTTGCACTTGGAAGATCCGACAGTTCCACCATGAAACCTGACAAGAAATATATATATAGATTTCAAAATCAATCGGAGTCCATTCAAATTTTTATGGCCCGAGACATGTTGCAAGTTTATTACATGGAACGACTCGGTGCATGGAAAAAAAAAAAACAACTGCAAACTCTGAGCATGTAAACTGTATTTGTGGCGGAATTTTATCCATTCAGCATACACTTGCAGAATGTTCAGAGCTAAATATAGTACCTATAAATTACTATAATAATAGTTATGCTTTCGAGACAAACTGGTCGCTAAATCTTTTGTATAACAAGGATATAAATCTTATCTCATTTGGACGAAACGTATTGCATACTCCAACTAGTTATCCTTTGTAATTTCTTTGCTTCTGCTTTAATGCATTCTGTCTTCATTCGTTAATGATCGTAGCCGCATCTTTCAATGTTGTTGCTTGATTGTTGGTTTCTTTTTCATGTAATGTCACACCAGAGTGAAGACTCGCTAAATAAAAGATTCATTCAGTTCCACTGAGACACTGCGTTTCATGACTTCACATCACCTTCTTGCTAAACTTTCAAAAAGGTGACATCACCGAGATCTACTGGCTGAAAAGGTAAACTGCTCAGCTTTCCCTTGTTTATAGCTCTGATGCTTTTATTCCTGGTCAGGTGACCTACCTGACTCGGAGCAAGCTGTACACATTGTGGTAGAGAATTGAACAATTTTTCAGGACAATCAACAGGCACCTCGTTCCACGCCGCTATGAGTTGGGTCTTCAAATCCGCTATGATGGCAGTGGAATGAAATGTGGCTTTTCATACAACTGCAAAATATTGTCTGTTGGCCCGAGATTGGGCGATTGTGCTGGTTACAGCTGGATCTGAACAGACTGCTATCATTTCCATTGTTCAGGTTTTTTTTCTGGACTTGTGAATGGAGACTTTGTTTTCCTGTTAGCAAATCACTTCATGGGTTAACAATCGCTGAACAGATGGGTGTAGATTAGATGGGCATGTACTCCTGAATGGACTTCAGGGAGTTCATTATACCTTCCATGAAGAATCAACAACGCTTAAGTATGAAATACAACCTTAAAGCCGATCAAGAAATATACGCATGAGAAGGCCATTTCTGCTCTCAAAGTGTGCTGTCTGTTTTCGGTAACTTCCCACAGATTTTTCAGCTTCTATGTTTGAATGACCACAAGCATGCTGGGATATCTTTTTGACAATGCTTTCGTTTTCTTTTTTAATTTTTTACAAAGTTGCCAGAACAATGTAAAATGTGACAAATTAAGCTTTGAAATCAATTCAGCGGGTGCAAAATTAATTTTTTTGTTTTATTACAATTTCAACGTTCAATTAACTCATGAAATTAAAAGCAGTCGTTTGCAATTTGCATCAAAGCGTTATAAAGTAATTATCCAATTTATAAGTTGAGTTACAATTTTATTTATGACTATGGAATTACATAGTTTGTCTCCCCAGAAAGTCTGCAATTCTCTTCATGGTTGAATTTCAGATTTACTGTCAATGAGGTTCTTCGTCGTCTGATATGTTTCACCTTCTACAGTTTCGTTATTCAAGTCCCTTCCACGCGTTGATAACTTTCACTTCTCACGATCAGTCCTAAATTTTGACAAGAAAACCAGCTTGCACCATGTCTCCGCTCGTATAGACAATGCCGCGCAATTTCTACACGTGATGCACTTGACTGGGAATTCCCTCCCACAATTCTCGGCAGATTCAGCTTTCTTGAAAACAAATCAAACTTGTACGTAAAACGGGCCGCTCAGCAGGCAAAGGGCTGCAACTTTCCCACAGCATGCGTGGATAAGCCGATGATGATGGCTTGAACCTTGCCGCAAACCGTGAGTTCAGACTGCATGCTGGTGAAACACACTCGCCAACCATGCGATTTTTCTTTTTTTCTTCTTCTTTTTTTTTTCTTAAAGCACACTGGGTTAAAAGCATGCTATCTGCACAGTGGAAAACACCCATGCTATCTGCACAGTTGAAAACACCCTTGCTATCAGCACAGTGGAAAACACCAATGCTATCTGCACAGTGGAAAACAATGCTATCAACACAGTAGACAGGTACATCCTTGAAGATGCCCATGGGACAAATGCCCAATGATACCTACTGGACAGCCTCCCTTGACGACACTCACTGGACTGTCAACCCACATGATGCCTCGAAGACGCCCACCTCTCAACAACACCCACCATGACACCCACTGGACACACTTGATTATCCACTCAACATTTCCTGATGGCACACCACTGGACAGTCTAAACACCCTCTAGACACTCTTCATGAAACCTGCTGGACATTCTTCATGACACTAGTGATGACACCCACTGAAAAAATTCCCTTGATAACCTGCTGAACACCCCTAATGATGACACCCATTGGGATACCCTTGATAACCTGCTGAACACCCCTAATGATGACACCCTCTGGGATACCCTTGATAACCTGCTGAACACCCCTGATAATGACACCCTCTGGGATACCCTTGATAATCTGCTGAACACCCCTAATAATGACACCCACTGGGATACCCTTGATAATCTGCTGAACACCCCTAATAATGACACCCACTGGGATACCCTCGATAACCTGCTGAACACCCCTCATAATGACACCCACTGGGATAACCCTTGATAACCTGCTGAACACCCCTGATGATGACATCGTTTAGGTACCCCTAATTTGGCGACACTCACTGGACTTGCTTAACACCCCTTGAATGCTCTTGAATCATGTACTCAACACACTAGATGACACCCTGAGTACACATTAGTTACCTGCCGGACACCTGAGGCAAAACTCAATGGACACCACTACGTGCAGTACGCACTGATAAACAAATACCTACAGGACATGGCTGATGATATCCTCTGGACGTGCTAGAAGATGCCCACTTCACACTGTACACAATACAAACATCACACCACTGACAACCCCTACAGGACACCAAAGACAACATCCACTGGATGTCACAACTACTAGCGATTGGACAACACAGACAACATTATGCCGACACTTTACACAAAACCAAATGCCAATTTTATCCATTCATGTCGGTTACAGCCCAGCCGATGGGGAAGAGCAAGGGCTGTCATTTGGTCAAAGTCAATTCCCTGGTCAACCTTCTGACACTCTTGCATTGAGGCAAATACATACGAACATCACAAGATTCCACCGGCAAACAATTCCAGACAATGCTATCTGTCAACAACTTGCCCTCTGGAGCCCAAACCATGGCTGCCAACCTTCTCGAGTCGAAATTCCAGAACCAGAGGATGAAGGAGGTGGGGTTGGCTGCAAAGCGTGCATCTCCCCTGTTGACTGAGAGTTTTTTGACTCTCTTTGTGCTTCACTTAACAAATGTGGGGTTCAGAAAGAAAATGCATATCCCATACATATGACAGCCAACATCCACATACCTATTGAGCTTCATTCTGTATTACCTTATCATCATCCTTATTCAGAAATCCCCCCCCCCCCCCCCCCCCTCCCCTCTCCAATCTCCCCTCCTCCCACTTTTTATAGAAAATTTTTGAAAACTGAATTCAGGATTTCAGGAATGATATCTGAATTAGATAAAAATTCCAGAACACTTCGGGAGGCTTGGAACCAATGTAAAACTCCAGTGAAGTGGGCAGAAGTGATTTGGTTCCAAACAATCAAAGTCTACCATTGGCACTCACCAGGTCCATCACAGACAAGCTTCTTTATGAAACCAAATTAAGTAAAGAAAACAGTTGCATAATCCACCTGATTATAAAAAAATACAATAAAAAAAATCAATATGCAATCTGTAACGTCAGGTGAAACTGCCAGTGAAACTGGTGGTCCATCAATTTGAATTTTAGAATGAGAAACAAACTTGGCTGAGAAAGAATAGTATACATACATACCTGACTATGAATGAGTTAAAAATAGAGTTAAGCACACCCACAAAGGGTTTCAACCTTACGGTCTTTACACCGCCCTGACATAGATCACTTACTTCTACCAGGTTAGGTCTCTCTAAAATCCACTACAACAATGCCAAAGTCGTGATTAAACTTGTAGTTGGGGAAAGGTACAAAAAATAACTTTTGATGCTTTCCTCTTGCTCCCCCACCTCCCCCCCCCCTCTCCCTTTTCCAAAAATGAATGCAACAAACGAATATTTAAAATAAAAAGGGACAAAAAACACAACATGATGAACTCCATGAGTTAGTCGCCACTTTCAAAACTAAATCCGTTATGCAAATGTAACAGGGGTTATGTCCAAGCTTGCCCATCGACATGATGAACTCCGTGAGTTAGTTACCACTTTCAAAACTAGATCCGTAACGATGAGCTCCATGAGTTAGTCACCACTTTCAAAACTAAATCCGTAATGCAAATGTAACAAGGTTATGTCCAGAGCTTGCCCATCACAGCACAGAATGTTAACACCACAGATATTGCCTGTTTGACATCAATGAATTAGAACGCTGCAAAAGCACCATTTTTTTTTTTCATTTTTTTTTTTAAACAATCAATAAAATAATTCCAAACAACAATCTGTTCAAAAGCTTTATTGCTAGCAAAAGATTACACAACAGTGAAAATAGTTTGTCATAAGAAACAAAAACAACATATAAAACCAGGCAAGCCCAGTGCATACGATCTCTTCACCATATCAATCATAATCTCTTTCGTCACCAGCCAAAATAAGCTTATAGGTAGGCATTATACACACCAAATTGCAAAGATTTAATATACTGCCGAAAAAAAAAAAGAGAAAATTTTACATCCAAGCAAGGAAAAAATACACATTGCATTTATTATGAATTTCATTTTGTAATTATTTGCACTTTACAACAAAAACAAAACAAGACAAGGCAGAATGAGAGAGAGAGAGAGACAGAGAGAGAGAGAGAGAGAGAAAGAGAGGGGAGAGAGAGGTTTGTAATGAATATATATCCATACACCAGCATGTTGCATTAAACACAGCAGAAAAGGCTGTCACTCCTGGTCAAATCTTATGGTTTACAAATGACCATGACACAGAAAGAAAGGAAACAACTGAAACAAAAAAAGGGGAGGGTGGGGGACGAGAGAGAACCGAGAAGCGGAGAAGGAGGCAAGAGCATCATATTAAAAAAAAGAAAAGTGGAGAGGAGGCGGGGAGTGGGGAAGGGGGGGGGGGGGGGGGAGGCAGGCAGGGCATGATTTCATTTGCACTTGTCATTGTTCTTTATGTTTTTGCAAGCACCAGTTGGCCTTTTGCTTCCAAGATGGTCACACACACACACACACACACACACACGCACACACACATGCATAAGGTGCTCAATGACTGGCATCACCCTAGAATATCAGCTTAGGAACTTGTATCCAGCCTCCTGACAAAAAAAAAAAAAAAGCGAAAAGAAAAAAAAAGAAAAAGTAAAGGTGTTGACATGCACTCTTCACTCACATGGCTATTTATGTCAAAATAACAACGAAATATCACTGACCTCAACTGCTGTGACGACCAATCAGCCCAACATTGAGAGTGGTCACTTCATGCAGCAAGATCGCTTAAAGCTGTAACAATTCAGCGCACTTCTCTCCCCTGTTCATTTTGGTCTTCACTCTCTTCACCATTCACATCTGACACTCTTTTACCTTGTGTAAAAACTTCCAATGTCAGTGCAAGATTTGCACCACGCTGTATGTGATGTCAAACCCTTTCTCTATGAAGAATCACATGATTTGCATACATACAGCTGCATGTACGCATGAGGGATGTATCAATTCTTATGCTGGGAAACGCAAGCAACAAACAAGAATAAAAAAATAAACAAAAAAAGGAAATTAAAGAAAGAACAACTGCAATGCATCTTCCGCTTTCAGTTTGTTCTTTTGAATTAAAAGTCTGCACAATGTATACCATCAACAGAAATGAAAAAACAGATGGGACATGGTCAACATGATAAGGGCTACTGGCTCTCGTAACTCTAGTTGTTACACATCTTTCACCTTTCATCGAAATAAGCATGGGACCATACGAAGATCTGCTCACATCAGTTAAGGAAACAAACACAGTTAGTATGGCAATGCAACAAGATCCAAAGCCCTTGATAAAACAATGCTCCAGGAATCTCTTGAAGGTGGGAAACAGAGAAAAAGACAGAAAAAAAAAAACCAACAGACTGACAGCGTCACAGAATGGACAGGGAAACCATTTTGCACTGACCAAAGCTGAGACACACAACCGACATGTGGAGGACACCTAGTAAAATATTCTGGAGGGTGCTGCCAAAACGAATCCCAATGGACTTACAGGAAAAGAAGACCTTGACCAGCGCATGAAACAAAAGCCAGAATAACAGCTGCTGTAACAACTTCCAACATTTTCCTCATCGTCAACTTTAACACTGTATGTAAGCCATGTGACAGTCTCAAACTATCTATCGTCGCTGTTATCTGAACAGTGCGATAATTCTACTGAGGGTTTATTGCTCCCTCCAGCACTGTGAACTACAGTTTAATTTTAATTGAGCGATCATTCACTGATGGTTTATCGCTCCCTCCAGCACTGTGAACGACAGTATAATTTCAATTGAGCGATAAATCCACTGACGGTTTATCGCTCCCTCTAGCATTGTGAACTACAGCATAATTTCAATGAAGTACTTTTCTCACCTCTAGCGCTATGAAATGTGTGACATTGAGTGAACACTGTCAGGAAGGGCACACACAAGACCAGAAACAAACACAGGTAGAATGAGAATGACTGACAGAAACTGAAATTCTACATGAGGCAAGAAGATGCAAACAGGTCATAAGAAACACAGTGACACAACTCCATGCCTCTAACTCTACATTAATGCTGCTTTGTGGTTCTCGTTCATCTAGCACACATGCACACACGAAGAAGAACATACGCACCGAACGTACGAAAGAAAATTCCCTGAGGAAAACAAAACCTCCTCCTTACACCCCAAGCCTGTTTACAACGACAGTTGCAAACAGCAGAAGAAATGATGATTTTTTATTTTTTGTTTGGGGAGGGGGTTGGGGGGGGGGGGGGGTGTGTGTGCTCTACTTTTAAACAACCCGAAAGTGACTACTGTGCTGGCCAGCCTCCTGGTATATTTTCCAGATGATCAAAATCTTCTTTTCCTGCAACACCTCTTCCAACCAGCCGATTGTGAGGGCTGTTATATACCGAGCATTTATGTTTGACAATATGCGCGAATAAATGTATGAGAGTCAGCATATCAACATATTCTTAACCCACTTAAAACTTCAACAACACAACAACAATCACAGTGATGAAAAAACAACAATTGGAATAACAGAATGTTTAAACCTTGAGCAGCTTTACATGTTGAAGCACTATATGGAGGAACCAGCTTTTGAACTGATGCCCAATTTGTATATCAAAACAACAAAAATTGGGGGGGGGGGGGGGGGGGGGGGGGGGAAGAAAAATGTAAGGATGACAATTGCTGCATAACAGACTTTGTAACCATAAATCCTTTTTTTCTTCTAAATTTCTTTTGATCATCTTGAAAACAACAATAGCAATGAAAATATATAAAAAAAACTTGCAAAAGACGAAACAATGCAAAAAGAATGAACACACTAAGATACATTTTGTACATTATTTTTTTTTTCAAACACATTGACACCCAAATAGGAAATAACAACACAGGGAAAAGAACACACGATCCGTACTGTAACAAACCCACTGACTGCTGGGGAGTAATCACCCTTCTGCTTTCCTATAATGCTGAATCAGAAGCTGATTTTCTATTCAACCCTGAGCTAGTTGAGCAGTTCAGCGATAAAAAAAAAACAACAACCTAAAAACAAGCCAGTTCCCATGTTTTCTAGACAGAACTGAAACAAAACCCGAAGTTCTTCTGCCCTCCACGTGGCCACTGAGAGAGAAAAGCAATGCTTGTTCCACACCCTCCCACATGGGGGGACCGCACTTCAAGCCTTCTCCTCACAGAACAGTTGAACATCCACTAAACATGTCACTTCACTGCCAGTAGACTTCACTCCACAACAAAGAACTGATAGGAACGCCCGCTTAGCTTGTCGCAGCCCTCCGAAACCGTGATCACATCACCACCGGCTCTCAGCCGACGTTTGACCATCACTGTCCATGAGGCTGGGAAAACCCGGGTCATAATGAGATTTCTTTGCACTCTCAGCTGGGTCTTATTGCGCATGCATAATTGATGCAAATGAATCAGCTAGGTGACTGAGCTGTGTTGGATTACGTATATTTTTTTGTTTGCGTAGAAATTCTCACGACGAAACAGATACTTAAGAGATACGCATTGCAGTCTCTGAGGAAACGAAAAGACTAGTATGTACGAGATGTGTATGCAGAAAGTCAAGCGGGCTGGATATATTTCATTACATTACAAGCATATAAGCATTTTGAAATGATGCAAAACAAAGCAAAAACAGCTATGAATGAGGCACACACTATTATGAAATGATCAGCAAAGATTAACATATGTGACTATGTTACTCCATTGTGTAAAATATAATCTTATTTTCACTCAATACTTCATGAATGAACAGCTGTCATGTAGGGCAAAGGCAACCAAAAAAAAGAAAAATAGGGTTAAGTATTATTCATAAAAACACTTTTTTCCAATAATATTCATTTATTTGAAAACATAGCAAAAAATAGAGATAGATAGATAGATAGATAGATAGATAGACAGACAGACAGACAGACAGACAGATAGGTAGGCGAGTGTGTGTGTGTGTGTATATATGTGTGTGTGTGTTGTGTGTGTGTGTGTGTGTGTGTGTGTGTGTGTGTGTATGTGTGTGTGTGTGTGTGTGTGTGTGTGTGTGTGTGTGTGTGTGTGTGAGTACAACACTATATTAATCTGACAGTAATTATAAATGGTTTCAGTCAGTCAGTCAGTGTGTGTGTGTGTGTGTGTGTGTGTGTGTGTGTGTGTGTGTGTGTGTGTGTGTGTGTGTGTGTGTGTGTGTGTTGTTAGTGTGTGTGTGTGTGTGTGTGTGTGTGTGTGTGTGTGTGTGTGTGTGTGTGTGTGTGTGCGTGCGTGTGGTGCGCATGTGCGTGTGTGTTCGTTAGTGTGTGTGTGGTGTGTGTGTGTGTGTGTGTGTGTGTGTGTGTGTTGTGAGTGTGTGTGTGTGTGTGTGTGTGTGTGTGTGTGTGTGTGTGTGTGTGTGTGTGTGTGTGTCTTTATTTGGCATTTAACCCTTTAAATTTATATGAGTACTTCATATAATTTTGAAAGGAGCTCATAAATAATGGAATTTTTCTAGGCCTTACATATATAAAACCCCCAAGCATGGTAACAAATAAATATCAGCTTAGGGATCCAGCAAAAAAAAAAAAAAAAAAAAATCATCTGAGGTTAAAAAAAAAAAAAAACCCATCCTCATACTAAAAGGCATGAAACATTCAAGGTACTCGGTTTTTGTGTCACATCACACATCTTCAACAAAAATCCAAAGGGGCGTACAAAAATGTCCCACAAGTACACAAACCCAAAAGGTATGCTGGGTCCAAAAACAACAATTTAAAACAATGGTAACAGAAATAAATGTACGAAAGATTTAAAATGCTTTACAGCAGAAACAACCAAATTAGTCCAATTAAGATGCAACCAAGACATCAAATCTAACAAAGAAGAGAATGTTGCAAACCCTCTTAAATCTAACGCAGAACAAAATAATATTTTGCGTCATATTTTCCCATAATGGGACTGAGAAGAAAGACAATGATGTTATGTTATGGTCACATGACTGACTGTATCTTGATAATCGACATCAAATCTAACACCGTCTCTAAACCACAAAATAAACAGCAAGATTTTTGTTTTGTGCAAAGAATGATAAGATTTGCATCAAAAAAACTAGAGTTGTTGATTTCAACATTTGTGCCCGAGGTCAAGTATAAGAATTCAGTTGCATATTTTCAGTCACATTATTCACTAACAGTACATCATAATTTGTACACTGCTTTTTGTAAGGGAATGGGGGAGAGGGGGGAGGGGGAGGGATACAACTGAGGTGGGGAAGGGGCATCTCCATTTTCATCTGCAATGAACAAAATAAATTCATCCTTTCTGAAACCAAATGTTCTATCAAGCTGTGACCTGTATGCAATACTACTACATTTTTTTTTTTGATTCAGCTATTTATATCTCAGTACTAGGAATGTGCAGATTTTCCGACTTTTTTGTTTTTTCAAGGCTCGAGATGGTCTCTGAGGTTGGCTTGGCTATCACACATTTGTTTTGAGCACTTCAGACATCTATAAATGAACACAGTACATGTACATTAAGCTATGCTCAACTGACCATTACGGCGCCAACAGCATGCTTCTAGTGTCCTGTCTACTGACTCAGGCATATCACAACCAGGACTACAGAGCCACTTCCTTGTGCACTGTTGATGACTGCACAGATGTGTCTTCCTCCAGACTGAGGGACCACCAATGAATGCATGAATGAATGACAGACAGAAGAGAAGACCAGCCCACAAAAATCCTCAATGTGCTTGTAACCCCCCCCCCCCCCCCCCCCCCCCCCCATCATTCATCATATGGGACATTTACATGGGAAAATGTGGAGGCAATCAATTCCTCTATCTTTGTGGCTATGGTTCCACAAAGCTTTTTTTAATAAAAAGGTGGAGGGGTGTAGAAAAGGGAAGGGCGATGGGGGGCAAGAAAAAGTGAAAATGATGGAAAAGACAGTGTTCAATAAGAGTTCAATAAGTGTTCAATCCTTTAATGGCAGCATGTGGGAACCATCCAGTCTGTCCTGTGAACAGAGCCATTTGTTACCCATGCCTACAGCAGACTCCCGTCTCCCAGACTCATCAGTAGACCCAGCTAGGTGGTGTTAGTCCACTAATAGTATCTAAAACAGATACACCATCTTAAAGCCAGTGATAGTCTCAGCACCACAACAACGACGAACACAAAAGTCCAACAGCCTCCAAGGCAGCCAGCCAAGGGCATACTAAAGGAATGGGAAGAAAAGTACTATAATAAAATAAGTAGCCCCCCACATAAAGTAAACAATCACCATCTGAAAAACACAATTTTTGACCCTATGTTTGATCCCTAGAGGATGCAAGGGAGGTCAGACAATGTCAATGGTCGGCTTTGACGTTTGACAACCACGAACAGCTCATCGGCAGAGCGCCAGACTGGTGATCCTTGTGATCTGGAATCACAGGGTTTGAACAATCACTGGACCATTTTTGCACTGAAGGATTTTTTTTTTCTCAGAGTTACCACTGGCTCTAACACCATGTCCTAAAAAGTTCTTCGAATGAGACTACAAACAGAGGGTCCCTATGTAAATGCAGGTATGACATCTTGCACACAGGTAAAATCCCATCACCGACCTTCTTCGGAGAAGGCCAGCTCAGCCACTGATATGGATGGCAGGTATTCATACTGCACGCATCCTCTGTAAAATATGGAAGAAATGAGTGAAAAGTCTGAGTGATAAACTTTCAGCTGAATGGCTCTAGAAATGAATGTTCGCCCCAGCAGGCGGATTTTCAGTCAGCTATACCTAGGTAACCCAGCCCTGTTGTGTAAACATGCATGCTGTTTGTAAATGCTCTTTGACTCTGGTCTGAACAGGTGCTATATGAACATGGTACTAATAATACAAATAATAACCCATAAATCTTGTAAAGGAAGGAATAAGAAAGTGGCAGGAATACACAGAGAGGCAAACAATGATGGCCCTCAACCAAGAAGCTCCCCCTACAGCAATACAGTGGCCGAGGGGCTGAAGACCACTGTCATGACCAGGGACATGCCCAATTTGTGGAGTTCACGAGGTGCAGGGAGGACCACAAACGCACAGTCCTCTAGTACTCCTTGGGGTCCTGGAGCTCCTTCTTCAGCTTGAAGGTGGCCGGGTGTTCCACCGTGTACTTGAGCAGGACCTCTCTGGTCTCCTGCGCCTTGATGTCCAAACGTCCACTCGATGTTGTTGCTGCGGTTCAGGACCGCCTCCTTGTCCCGGCTCTTCTCAGGGTGTTTGAGGTCGATGCTGGGCTCCAGGAGATTTACCTGCCACAGTCACAAAACTGAATTATCACTCCATGTGACGTGCCAAGAACACTGTGGAACTGCTGTAAATATGCAGAAGCAGCAGCAGCAACAGTACGATTGGTGGGGGGGGTAGTACGTAGTAAGTGGCTACATAATAAGCCAGTGCCTCATATTCTTAGAATACTGGTTTGTATGGTCTCTGATTAACACAAGAAACTATCGCATCCAGTTGCCTTTGGTTTGAAAACAAAGTCTATAGATGCTACTCTCAAGCTTTCATTGATACTGGCATAGAGCAACTGGAAACTGATTATATTCACACAAATATGGCACAATTCTATTGCAGATTATCAAATTTTGTTGTGTGTTTTTTTTTTGTTTTTCTCACACGATGTCATCAATATGAAACTTTCCCACACAGTGTGTGGTATACCTTGCTTGGAAAGTGTTGATCTGTTACATCTTGCTTCTGCAGACTCCAAATTTCACTCTCCCTCACACACACACATTCTCCTAAACATTTTGCAGATTTTTGTAAATTTGCCAAGGAACACACTCACACACACATACACACACACACACTCACACACACATGTGCGCGCACTCACCCTTCCCCTTTTTCCCCTTCCTTGCTCACATGCATTCATGTACCCATCCGCGCCCTTCCCTACCCCCTCCCTACCCCCCCCACCATGCATATCAGCTTTCACACACACACACACACACACACACACACACACACACGTTATATATCACACACACATGTCTAATATCATTTTTAGTGAATGAACAACAAACACACACATACACACACACGTATGCGCGCACACACACACACACACACACACACACACACACACACACACACACACGCATGCGCACACACACCCAGCCACGCACACATGCTCCACGCACACACCCAGCCACACACACACACACACACACACAAA
>JADBJO010002746.1:27500-37500 GCA_016801955.1 Conus betulinus
TCCCTTCTTTCCCCCTCTCGTTCCCATCAAACCGTGGGGGTGTTGGAAATGAGTGGCATGGGTGCACTGCCACAGAGGTGGCACAGAAGTTGGGACAGCAAAAAAAAAAAAAAAATGCAGTCTCCAGCTCAGCTTTATTCTCACCATCACAACGGTACAGTTTTGTTGATTTGTATGAACTGAGATTGGCTTCACTTTCAATCCCTCTCTCTCTCTCTGTCTTTCTCTCTCTCTCTTTCTCTCTCTCATACACACACACACACACACACACACACACACACACACACACACACACATTTCATTTTCACAATTTTTCTCTAAGACAGAAAAAGAACAAAAATTGACAGTAATTAAACTTGGGAATGAAGAACCAAAAGTAAAAGAAATCCACTTAACCATTTAAAAAAAACAAAAAACAAAAAAAACACACACACAAAAAAAACCCTACTCTACATTCAGCAGCAACAAAGAACAAGGAAAGCTGTTAGAAGAACAAAACACAGCTCAAAGTATGGTATGATACACAGTCATGTAATATAACCATGCAACACAAGAATATTAATATTAGAGTAATATCAGAACATGCATGCACACACACACACACACACACACACACACACACACACACACACACACACACACACACACACACACACACACACACACACACAGATAACAGAGAAACAAATCTTGGACACACAACTTTGGTCGCAAGCCTTGGGTGAGGAAGTGAATCAGAGCTTTTTCTTCGAGGATCCCTCCTCCCCATCTCTCTCATCCTCCTCCCTCTCTTTCTCCCCCCCCCCCCCCCCCCCACTGCTCTCTCTCTGTCTGTCTGTCTGTCTGTCTCTCTCTCTCTCTCTCTCTTTGCCATTTTCTTCTTAAATGTCCAAGTTACAAAAAAATTATGTGAAAATATATTCACAAGCAAAATAAAGATAGTTTTCCTGTCCAGTTAAAGACACTACTGCAAAACAAAATGCTGTCATGATGAGAGATGTTGCTATGTTCATACATTACGCTTTACGTTTTAGAGAGGAACAGTTGAAATGAAATGCTATAAACCTAAATTGGTTACTTTTGTTATCGCCAAATAAGCATCCTTCTTTTCGAAAATGTTTCTATATAAAATCATTCATTTTCAATAGCATAATCAATTTCATGTTACGTGCCTCATGTGGATAGGGTGGAGGCCTCACATTAAAGTCATGAGTTCACGAGTTCACGAGTTCTCTCTCTCTGCCGACCTGGTAAGAGTTGGCGTACAACCACAGACAGATAAAGATGGACAGTAAAATTGAGATAGACAAACAAAGGGCAGGGCAGGAATGGGGGGGGGGGGTGGGGGGGAGGTTGATGGTTGAATGGAAGCAATGGATATGTTTCGACCAAAGATTTCAACCAAAGTTGCAGTCTCCAGCAAAGCTTTATTCTCACCATCACAACCATACATTTTTGTTAATTTGTACCAACAAAGATTGTGTTCTCTTTCATTCCCTTCACACACACACACACACACACACACACACACACACAACATACACAAACTGCTAAACATCACTACTTCAGCCTCTGCGTGAACCATAAGTGGTGGGTGGTAGTGAAGAAACAGAACCATCACGACTGTAAGACATCTGCAAACATTGCAACATGAGATCCTCGTCTGACCTAGACAAACTTCCTCTGAGCATGCTGATTCCCCCGTCTTTCACTTTGAACAGAGGACTGCAAACAGAATGGGTGTGCCGCGAGAGCCACCAAAACTGCTGGTCAGGAAGAACCAATGATGGGGAAGTGGGGAGAGACAAGGGGGAATGGATGGAAGAGTAGAGGAGAGTGGGTGGGTGGGAGCCTTAATCACCAAAACCCGTCAAAGCGACCAAGACAGAAGAGTACAATGGGTGGATATGGGGGGCCAGGGGTGTGGCTCGCAGCACGGCAATGCACAGTACAGCAACGCACAGAACGGCAATGCACAGCCTTTGCTTTGAAGGATTACAGATCGCCGCCAGTGAACAACGCAATAATGGAGAAACTCAAAGGGTGAACTAGGTTGGCAGAGCACGGACGTCGGTCAAGGCTGAGCAGATCCTGTATCCGGTCCTTCGGTGGACACTAAGCACGCTGGCCAGGGCAGCTTGACTGTCAACCAGGCTGAAAGAACATACCAACTCCCATCTCCCCCCCCATCTCTCTCATCCTCCTCCCTCTCTTTTTCTCCCTCCCTTCCCCCTGTCGCTCCCATCGCTCCCATCACACCGGCCTCCCTCTCTCTCTTTCTGCTGACATGGGAGGAGTTGGCACAGACACAGATAAAGGCAGAGATTAAAACTGAGATAAACAAACAGAAGGACAGGTCAGAATTTAAAACTGAGATAAACAAAAAGGGCAGAAACGGGGGGGGGGGGGGGGGGGGGGGGGGGGGGGGGGGGGGGGGAGGGGGAGGGGGTGGGGTTGAGAGGAAACAACGGATCTGTTTCAACCAAAGATTTCAACCAAAGTTGCAGTCTCCAGCAAAGCTTTACTCTCACCATCACAACCATACCTTTTTTGTTAATTTGCACCAACATAAGAGATTGTGTTCACTTTCACTCCCTTCACACACACACACACACGCACACGCACACACACACACACACACACACAAGGTAAACATCACTGTACTTCAGCCTCTGCGTGAACCATAGGTGGCGGTGGAGGTGGAGGAGCAGAATCATCAAGACTGCAAGACATCAGGGAACATTGCAACATGAGATCCTCTTCCGCCCTTGACCTCTTCGATTTCCGTAAACTTCCTCCTCTGAGCATGCCGATTCCACCGTCTTTCCCTTTCAACAGAAGGCTGCTGCAAACAGAATTGAATGGTGTTCCGTGAGGGCCAGCTGAACATTTCCCCACTGAAACTGCTGGTCAGGAAGAACCAATGAGAGGGGGAAGTGGGGAGAGAGAAGGGGGAAATGGATGGAAGAGTAGAGGAGAGTGGGTGGGAGCCGTAATCACCAAAACCTGTCAAACAGACCTGGACAGAAGAGCACAGTGGGTGGATGTGGGGGCCAGGGGTGTGGCTCGCAGCACAGCAATACACAGCATAGCAATACACAGCCTTGGCTTTGAATGATTACAGACACCCGCCAGTGAACAATGCAACAAACGGAAAAATTCAAAGGGCAAGCTAGGTTGGCAGAGCGCGAGCGCAGACATCAGTAAAGGTCAAACAGATCCTGAATGCTGTCCTTTGGCCGACACCAAGCACACAGGCCGGGACAGCTTGACCGTCAGCCTGGCTGAAAGCACTTAGTGCTGAGACTAACCCCTCCTCTGCCACGATATCACGATAAAAGCAGTGACGGTTTGTTTCATGTTCTCTCTTGAAGGTCTATGCATCTAACACTTCACAGAATGCCTCGCTACGAGTAAAATCATCTTTCCCTAATTAACGGGGGCTACTTGCTTATCAATATGAAAAGTGCCATTCAAAATGGCAGCGAAGTCCAAGCACACACAACAAAACCATTTCGGAAATTCTTAGTCTAATAAACTGATTCAAAGTGCACTGGCGTCCCATAAGAAGTAACAGGCCTATAATCTGATTAAATCTGCATGAGCAGCCTGCCAAGACGGTCCATGTACACAGACGATCCAACAGGCTGGTGGCACTGACCAGAGTTGCACTGACAATGTCCAGTCCTTTAAGGCAAGGTAAAGTAATGCTGCTTATAGCCTAGCCGACTGCAAAGGGCCATATCAGGGCTGTGTCACCGCTGTTGAAGTCACCGTCCAGTTCTTTGATCTGAATTCACGCCATAGATCTACATCATGGATTCACGCCATAGATCTACACCATGGATCCACGCCATAGATCTACATCATGGATTCACGCCACAGATCTACACCATGGATCCACGCCATAGATCTACACCATGGATCCACGCCATAGATCTACATCATGGATTCACGCCATAATTCTACACCATGAATCCACGCCATAGATCTTTACTATGGATCGACGCCATAGATCTACATCATGGATCCACGCCATAGATCTACACCATGAATTCACGCCATAGATCTACACCATGAATTCACGCCATAGATCTACACCATGGATACACGCCATAGATCTACACCATGGATCCATGCCATAGATCTACACAATGGATCCACGCCATAGATCTACACCATGAATTCACGCCATAGATCTACACCATGGATCCATGCCATAGATCTACACCATGGATTAACGCCATAGATCTACACCATGGATCTGCACCTTGGATCCACACCAAGATGAAGGCCTACTGGATTGGGTCCAAGGACCACAGCCCATCTTTCCACCAAGTTTTGTTGAGGCCGATCTGGCAGATTTTGTGTTGCCTTGCTGAGTAGATCGTGAAGCTGCCTTCCCAGTCGGATCTGTACAACAGATCTGCACTAAATTCAGTGACATCATCTTTGAGTCACCGCCCATCTTTCAATCAAGTTTTGCTCAAATCCCTCAAGTATGATGTTGTTGTTGTTGTTTTTGTTGTTTCGTGATCTTGCTAACTAACTATCAGAATGCGCTGAAGAAATCGAACAATGCGCAGCGTTACACTACCCAACATACAAGTAAGGCAACATGGAACGGGTGGTTGTTTTCAGGTCCTGCCCATCTGTATGCAGAAGGGCATTGCAGACATCAGCATCAAAATCAAGAATCAATGCCAACAGCATGCGTCATGATGCCCGCAGTTCTTGACATCTTGTATGGCGAGCCATGCACTTATAAATGGGAAACAGCTTCTCTGTGCTGTATCTTCAGTTTGAGTTTACATTTGCCCAGTCTCGCCCGCAGGACGTCAACCTTGAAGACTCGTCTTTGCCATGGTTCACACACAATGTGCGGCTGTACAGATTTTCCTGGCTTCTGCACAGCTGTGTTGACCTATAGGGGGCTGTTTGGCTCAATTCTTTTCGTCACTGAAGTCCGCCATATTGTCTAGTTCTGCTGCTTAGCTGAGAGAGTCAGGCCCTTGTTTGATTGAGATCGCTACTGACTGGTGGAGTCTGGCATCAAAACGCTCACTGATCTTGCACTACATTGCTTGAATAGGAGCAGCATTAACAAACAAACAAACAATCAAACAAACAAAAAGAAAAGGAAACAAGGAGGGAAAAAAACAAGGAAAAAAAAACAGGCAGATAAAAACAACACAATCCTGGAACCAGGCATCACAAGCCTAGCCTCAGCTTGAGGCTCACTCATGGCGTGACTCATCAAAAAAAAAATTTTTGCTTTGTGGATGATGCTGTGTACCAGAATCCTGACTTCGATGCCCATCTGCCACACCCCTCGGTCTGTCTGTCTGCCTGTCTGTCTGTCTGTCTGTCGGTCGGCCTGCCTGTCCCCAAGGCAGCCGGACCATACCTTTGCGTCTTTGCCCAGGGCTCCCCATGCTCCGCATTTGGGATTCATACACGCAACACAGATATCAACTATTTTTTCAAAATTTCACATTGAAACGCACAAACATCCTACAAGATGCTGGTGTGTAAGTGTGTCTATACAAAGTCGGCAAAAGAAGTCCAAAAGATGAAATGCTTTCACCACCAGCTCCTCACACTTCCAACATTCGGCACACAGTAAGCCTGAGGCTATCTTTACACACTCTTAAAAGTTTAAGCTGATCTATGAATATCTTCCAAAAAAGGTTTCAGGGGTGGGAGGTGAGGGGGGAGTGGGGGGGAAGCTGCCCTCACAAAAAAAGAGAAACAGAGGGGGAGAGAGAGGGGGGGGGGAGAAGAGAGAGAGAGAGAGAGAGAGAGAGAGAGAGAGAGAGAGCGGAGAACTGTTTCATTCAATCTGAAGGGTCAGTATCTCTAATCGATTTAGATTTAGATGAAGCTTGATACAAAACTGACAGCGTGTCAAAGGGAAAGAAAAGAAAACCTGTGCATGAGTGACTTAAACCAAACCAAATGTGAAATCTGTCCTTCTGTATGGTTCTGAAACGTGGCGAACAACAAAGACAAACACTCACAAACTCCAAATATTTATCAACAGATGTCTGCGAAACATTGTGAACATCAGATGGCCAGATGTTATTGCCAACACAGAACTGTGGAACAAGACCAATCAGTTCCCATGGAATTAAAAATCAGAAAACGGAAGTGGGGATGGATTGGCCACACCCTCATAAAGTCTCCATCCCAACATCACAAGACAAGCCCTTGAACGGAACCCTCAGGGCAAGAGAAAAGTGGGAAGACCAAGACAGACATGGCGAAGGAGTACCGACGCAGAAGTGAGGCCGCCGGAATGACGTGGGGCCGAGTTGAAGAGGATCTCCCGAAATTGTGTCCCCTGGAAGAGTGTGGTTGCGGCCCTATGTTCCCCAGGGAATTCAAAGCACTAAGTCAAGTAAGTCAAAAAGAAAAGAAAAAAAAAAAGAATAAAAAAACGGTGTCCAAGAGGACAAGCAATGTTCATTTACGCTCAGGATATTCACCTATCAGCTGGGTTTGTGTAACTTTCTTAATCAAATACTGCTTACATTTCCAAGGCCCGATCAGGTACTATCTGATAATTCCCACAGGTAGAGAGTGGGGCAGTACCCACAATGGGAAACCAATAATGCCAATCTCCTCACACTCTCCACCACTCTAACTAAACTTGGTTCCCAACAGGGTTCTAACTTGGCCTCCAGTGACTTCTTCCTTCCTGTCCCCCTACTTCCTGTCCCCTAAGCGCAGGCTTCGTTGAACCTCGGAGTTCCTGCTGAACAACTATGGGGAAGAAAAAGAAGCAGAGGATGATGTCAGGTCTCCAGTCATTTGCAGTCCAGCAACCGGCCACGACTTGATCCCCTTGACGTACCCACGAGTCCATCGGGTCAGTGCAGCATTGTGGCATTGTGTGTGTGTGTGTGTGTGTGGTGTGTGTGTGTGTGTGTGTGTGTGTGTGTGTGTTCATAAAATGTGTAATTGTATGCATGTGTCTGTGTCCGTCTGTCTGAATGAGAGAGAGGTTTGGGGGGGGGGGGGGGGGGGGGGGGGGGGGGGGGGAACACGTACAGAGAACATCTGAAATGAGGGAAGAAACACAAAGACAAAGAAAAGGAAATCAGGAGACACAGGAAGTGACAAGACAAGTTCTCACTCGGAATAATTATTGACATCTCACTCACTTTGAGAAGTTGTACCAAAAACATTCAACCAAGTATGTGCTAAACATGTAAGAGTTAGTGAGAGAGAGAGAGAGAGAGAGAGAGAGAGAGAGAGAGAGAGAGAGAGAGAGAGGAAAGAAAGACAGTGTTAAAGACAGACAGACACAAGAGAACTTTATGTGACTGTTCTGAATTTAGTCAAAACAACTGAAATAAATAAATAACAAAGCATACAAATACAGAGAGAGAAACAACCCCCAAAAAGAGTGCAATGGAAACAGAAAGGTAGCCAGTCAGAGAGACAGATACATCAAGAGAGAGAGACAGAGACACAAAAGAGCGAGAGACAGAAAGAAGGAGGGGGTGGAGGGTGGAGGAGACAGAGAGAGGAAAGAGAGAGAGAATTATCGTTGAATCAAGATCACTACACAGTTAAAGTTAAAGGTTATCTCTCCAGAGACAATAGCAGTAACACCACGAACTTCTTGAGGGTTACCATGCCTCAAACATAACATTATTGAAAGACATACCGCGCCCTCTCCATCCGTCATAGGTCTCTTATGTACGCATGTTCTGTTATGCTGGAATTAGATTTTTTTTTCTATTACCCTTATCCCCACCCCCAGTCTCTCTCTCTCTCTCTCTCTCTCTCTCTCTCTCTCTCTCTCTCTCTCTCTCTCTCTCTCTTCCTTGTTTTCCACAGCTAATTATCTGTGTAACTGTCACGCTCATTTTGCTGACTGTCTGAAGTGTGTCTGTGGATTTGGGTTTTTTTTTTTTGTCACTGCAGACCCTACACAGGGCAAGGACAAGATAATTAAAAAAAAAAGAAGAAAGAAGAAGAAGAAGGGCACCAGTGCTTTGATCCATGATCCCTGATCGATAAATTCTTTTCATCTCACCTTCGCTTGCCCTGACCTCCCCTGAAACCGAATCAAGCGCCCAGTTACTGCTGGAGGTCCTCCTAAAAAACACCCTGACCACCCTGTGGTGAACAGTCCAAGTAGTGACACACTTGACGGATTCTAAACGTTATTCATAAGGCGTTATCACTGAAAAACATAGACAAACGAATCACAAGACAAACCACCAATGCGTTTTGACCTCTTAGGTCTTCTTCAGTCAAGATACACAATACTCAGAACAACCAGAATGAACAAGCAGTCGCTAATCTTCATCCAGTTCGGAGCAAGATGAGCGTTAAATGAAAACGAGAGTAGGTCCGTGGCACTGTGGATAATCACTGAAAACCATGTGAACACCCAAAACACTGGATAATCACTGAAAACAACGTGAACACCCATGTACAAAACTCGAAAGTCTGGTTTACATTTTTACAAGGAGGCCTCATTTTCAATCAGCGCCCATCCTGCACCGAATTGGATGAAGATATGTGATTGCTCCTTCATTTTGGTTGTCCCAAGTGTGTGTGTACTTTGCCTGATGAAGACCAAAGAGGTTCGAAACGGGTCGTGTTTTTTGTCTTGTGATTCGTTTGCCTACGTTTTTCGTTGGAGCCTTATAAATAGCTTTTAGAATTTGTTCAGATTTCCGCCAGCAGTCGCCTCACTTTGCAAAACTAGATCTAACACCTGACGGAGTGAACAAGTCCAGAACAGCATCAGGAAACTGCTCAAAAATCAGTGTATCCCTGGCTGTGTGACAAAAGTGTGTACCTATGTCTATGTGGTTCAGAGAGAGAGAGAGAGAGAGGGAGAGAGAGACACACACAGACAGACAGACAGAGACAGAGAGAGGGAGAGAGAGAGAGAAGAGAGAGAGAGAGAGAGAGAGAGAGAGCTCTTGGGATGAACCGAAACTGGGTTCTCAGAGTGAACCAACAGTGACAGCTCGGTGCTATACCAAGGCCGGGCGTTCAAAATGTACCAAATATGGGCACTCAGATCACATCAAAGGTAAACACTGAGAGCTTACATGTTACCACAAGTTTAGGTGCTCAGAATGGTCCAAGAACCGAAAAAAACGAGAGTAGTCTTAGACAACAAACGCACAGTCAGTGTCTCGTTAAAAAGCCCACAACCAACATATGTGTCTCAGACATAAACACTCACACACACACACACACACACACACACAAACGCTCACGACAAAGCGCGACTAAAACTGACCCACACCACACACACAACACCACACGCACAGTACACAATGTTCTCTCCCTCTCTCTCTATCTCTCTCTCCTCTTTCTCTCTCTTCTCACACACACCATCACACATCAACACAAACACAACACACCCCTATCAACACAAACCACATTCAAATCAAAAACACACACACACACACAAACACACACACATACACAACACAAACAAACACACACACGTTTGTCACACACTTTGCAAATTACGCAAAACAAATGACTGTACTTCAGCTTTTGCGGAACCACAAGCGGCGGCGGACGGAGAGACTGCGAAACAGATAAAGCTAGGCTCCAGCGAACAATCGAAGCATCGCTCTCCTCCTTAACCCTCAAAGACTCCTAGATTTCTATCCAGGACCCATTCAGCACCACAACGCCACACAGTGCACCAAACAGAAAGGCGCACTGTGGGCCACGGGGAACAAAATTCTCCACCACAAACGCTGGCCACAAACACACCGGGCACACCAGTGACACACACACTGGGCGAGGGAGGAAGGGATGGGATGGAAGCCAATGACACCCAGGGCACGACCGGGGGTGATTTTACACCTCACACACATCTTATTCACACATCACCACACACACCACACGCGTCACCACACACGGGACACTCCTGTATACACACACACACACACACATCACCACACAAACCGCTTAAATTACGCAAACAAATGACTGTTCTAATCAGCTTTTG
>JADBJO010002746.1:42500-47500 GCA_016801955.1 Conus betulinus
GCTGCAGACTTGTGCGCAAAACCAGCAGGCTGAGGACAATCCTGACAGTGGGCTACTCAGGTGGCAGACCAGGGGAAAAGAAAAAAAAAAAAAAAAGAAAAAAAAAATCTGCAATCCATTCTGGACAATGAGCAAAATGCCACCTTACTAGACTATCCCCCTTCACCTCCCCTCCCTCTCCCACAAACAAAATCTGCTATATGTTCAAGACAATGGGCAGCTCACAAGTTTATTGAAGACCCCCAAAATTCTGCAGTACAATCAAGAAACTGATGTTTTACACATTCACCCTTCTTCCTCGGTACTCCAGTACCCAGACTCACACACAAGTCTCTGGAACCATAAGAACTACTCAAAAGAAATGTCAGCTTTTCTGTTTAACATATAATTCATTCTGTGTCTGCAGATTTTGTTATCTGTGCATCAAGAGGTAGAGAAATAATCAGTTGCATCATCTGAGCTATATACTCCTGGTGTGGGTCCTGAATGATTCGTACATGCAAGAGCAGTTATCAAATATGGTTGTGCATTGTGCATCGGTCCAAGGAAGACCCACATGGTTAGTTACGTGAACCCTCATGGATTCTGCTGAGCACGGGTCTTGTACTATCTTCAATATGTGATAAGGCATAAACCCAGTAAAAACCTACAGCAAAGCCCGTGCAAAAAGCACAGGTAGTGAGGCACCAGCATCACCTGGAGTGTGTAGTCAGCTGTGACGTTTGGTGAAAGTTAATGTGCAGTCTCTCTCAAGGGCAAAAGAAAAATTCTGCAGCACCTTCAGGACAATGGACAACAGGCAACCTTGCCCAAAGACAACAATGGATGCAGTGCAATAAGGACAATGGTCCACATGTAAACTTCAAGAGTTAAAAATACTGCAGTACAAACTGAAAATGGGCGAAATACAAACTTTGCGAAAATCGGTACAATCGAGAATGGGTGACATACAACCTTACTAAAAAAACAAATTCTGCAGTCAAGAGAATGGGACACCTCAATGACAAATTCTCCAGTACAAATCAGGAGAATGGGCGACATACACCTTACTCAAAGACAAATTCTCCAGTAAAATCAAGAGAATGGGCGACATACAACCTTATCAAGACAAAATGCAGGCAATCAAGAGAATAGGCCATACAACCTCAATCAAAAACAAATTCTGCAGTACAATCAGGATAATGGACGACATACAACCAACCTTACTCAAAGTACAATCAAATTCTCCACATACAATCAAGAGAATCGGCGACATACAACCTTACTCAAAAAAACAAATTCTCCAGTACAATCAGGAGAATGGGCGACATACAACCTTACTCAAAGACAAATTCTCCAGTACAATCAAGATCATGATATGGGTGACATACAACCTTACTCAAAGACAATTCTCCAGTACAATCAGGATAATGGGCAACATACAACCTTACTCAAAGACAAATTCTCCAGTACAATCAGGAGAATGGGTGATATACAACCTTACTCAAAGACAAATTCTCCAGTACAATCAGGAAAATGGGTGACATACAACCTTACTCAAAGACAAATTCTGCAGTACAATCAGGAGAATGGGTGACATACAACCTCACTCAAAGACAAACAAATTCTGCAGTACATCAGCAGAATGGGCGACATACAACCTTCATCTATCACCTATCCTGGAGTCTTGTAGACCACTGGGGCACCACAGAAGACTTCACAACCAGCCTCTTCAACTCCTCCTGGTTCTCAGATGGTTTCAGGCAGTTGCTATGAGTGAGGTCAGTCCATGCACTGATGTTGTCCTCCTGTCCCTTGCTCTGTCTTCCTCTCCTTCTGCCTCCTCACACTGCTCCTTGTAGAAATGGTTTTGGCAAGTCCTGTTGATTTTGATACATGACCATGACCATCTCATTTTCCATCTTTTGACAGCAGGTTTTCATGTAGTCCGATGGCTTTCCTTACTGTGGTCTGGACCTTCACCTTGGTAATGTGGTCTTGGTATGAGAAGCCAAGGATCTCGCAGAAGCAACGCCTGTATCCTTCTCTCAAGTTCAGCTGTCAGAATCCACGTGTCACAGGCATAGAGAAATTAAAAAAAAAAAAAAATGATGACGACGACCAGGGGAGAGCATCAGTCCAAGGTAAAGACCATATCAGGGCTGTCACCACATTAAAAATCAACTCACAAGTCACCCCATCACCCCCCCCCCACCCCCCCCCCCCCAAAAAAAAAAAAAAAAAAAAAAAAAAAAAAAAAAAAAATCTCTTTTAAAACACATCTTTTAAAAACCACCCAAAAATTTAGTTTAAAAATCTTTCTTCCGTAAAATCTTAGATCAGATGAAAATGTTACTTTCTTTCAGAAATTCAAAGATCACATCAGGTGGGACATCTCTGAAGAAAGTTTTCATGGAGTCTGCTGTAAAGTGTTTATGTCTCACATTGTGCAAGTCCCAACACGCTAAAAGAATGTTTCCCTGTGAGTGGAACATGACATGAAATGCACCACAGAGCTTCTTCACCTTTTAAAAGATCAGAATGGGTGTAAAATGAGTGGCCTGTATGCAAATGGCACAAGACTGTTTTGTCTTTACGGCCGCCTCGGGAACATGATAAAAACTCTTTCATGTTGGACGGATTTAAAACAGTTTGTTATCCGTCTGCATGGTCCATTCGTCTTGCCAGAGGTCTTTGACATTGGGCCTGTGGTTTGGGTTTCAGATCAGTGTCAGGAATAGACAACCTGCTCAACTTTTCCTTTGTGGCAGTCTTGGCAAGTTGATCAACCACCTCACTGCCACATCAGTCTGACCGTGGAACTGATTGTGATGTTTCTATCATTCCTGATGGGTCCTACATACATCCTTGCTGAAATATGCACAAATTCTGCAGAATAATCAGCACAATGATTAACTGTACTAATTAAAAATTCTCCAATACAATCAGGACAATGGACAACATACAACCTTACTGAAAGAAAAAACGATTTCTACAGTACAATCAGGAGACTGGGCTACATGCAGTTTTACAGAAAGACCAGAACTCAATTAAGCAGTTCAATCAAGACCATGGGTCACATTTCACCTTGCTGAAAAGCTACAAAATAAAAATATGCCATACAATCAAATCAATGGACAAAACTCTGCACATCTCAAAGCTTTGTGTACTACAACAACTGACAATAAAAGCAAACAAGCAAACAAACAAAAAAAGCAAGCAAGCAATGGTAGCGAGACCTGTCAAAAGGCTGGCTATTCATGTACCCCTCAGGATTCTTTCTTTTCCCACACACCCCCACCTTGTGTCTTCCCTCCCCATCCTCTACCCCCCCTCTACCCCCCCCCCACCCTTCAATTCTCCCCCTTCACCACAGCTTATCTCCCTTCCCATTTCTCCTCCTCCCTTTCCAAAAGACAAAGACAAAACAAGATCCTGACATTGTTTACACGGTCACGATTTTTGATGAACTGAAAATGCAACTAATGTGACGGTCTATCAAAAAAAAAAGTCATTCACTCTTATGGGGCCCCTTTGTTTAAAAATAGCAAATGTCGGCTTAGTATACGTTGCGTTCATTCTCTTGTGCAGATGGCAGTGACAGTAAAGCGGTGGCTGGCAGTGTCACGAACTGGTCAACAGAACCTGAACGAGGAATTCTTCGAGCCAGTCAAACTTCATAACCTGCAAAATATGATGAAAATAAATCTTTCTCCACAAAGTGCTTTTGTATTCTCTCTCTCTCTCTCTCTCTCTCTCTCTCTCTTTCTCTCGCTCACACACACACACACACACACACACACACACACACACACACACACACACACACACACACACACTGACCTTGTGAAAAAAACAACCTTCAAACCTTGCTTACTAATGTATAACTTGTGCTGAACACTCACCCACAGACTGTCAGGGGTAAGCTCATAACTACTTTCATACAAAAAAAAAAGAGTATTAAAATGTGTATGCACACAGTGTATATGAAGAGTATTGATGAATTAGTCTGGGATTAACAACAGACTCTAAGAGGACAACAAACACACAAGCACAAGCGCATGTGCATGCATACGCACACACACGCATGCATGCACACACACATGCACGCACGCACGCACACACACACACACACACACACACAAAGAAGGGAAGAGGGGGAGGGGGGGACGTCGTAGAGAGAGAGGCAGAAAGGAGATACGGAAAAAGAATAGAGAGCAAACAAGAGAGAGGGGGGAGAGAGAGAGGATGGGGCTGGAGGGGAGAGAAAGACGAGAGGTAACAGAGGCACAGAAAGACGAGGGGCGGGTGTTGGCAAGCTAGAGACAGAGAGAGTGTGAGAAAGAAAGACAGATACACAGGCAGGCAGACAGAGGAGGGAAAGGGAGAAGAAGTAGGAAGGGGAGAAGGGGGAAAAAGACAGACAGACAGAGGAACAGAGAGAGACAGAGAGCGAGCAAGAGAGAGAGAGAGAGAGAGAGACAGAGACAGAGAGAGAGAGAGAGAGAAAAGAAAAAAACAGAGAGGAGAAAAAGTGAAAAACAGAGTAGGTGGAGACAGACAGGACACACAGACAGAGACAGACAGAGAGAAAAACAGAGAGAAGGAGAAAAAGTGAAAAACTGAGGTGGAAGAGAGAGACAGACAGACAGACAGAGAGAGAGAGAGAGAGAGAGAGATGGAAAGAAGCAATGAGAGAGAGAGGGAGGGGGAGCGAAAGAAAGAGAATGTTCTTATCTTGACGGCCACATCCCCTTAGAAGGAACTCTGGATGTGTATAATTCACACACTGACACTGATCTTAAACGAACTCGCTTTATGAACACCTTACTAGGTAAAAAGCTGAACTGTTTTGATAGTACTGTCATCAAAAGTTATTTAAACCAAAGATCTTTAACTCAAGGGGGACGCAAGACAGACAGACAGACAGACAGACAGACAGAAAAAGGAGTGCATTCTGCTTCTGAATACAATTTTCATGTGGAAGCAGCTACCCCTGCAAACCAGCTTGCCCCCTCTAC
>JADBJO010002746.1:55000-65000 GCA_016801955.1 Conus betulinus
ACACACACACACACAACAATGCTATGACCGGCAATGAGATTGATTTCTAGACCTGGGTACACCCTCTATACACACACACACACACACACACACACACACACACACATGTACGCACACACGCACACACACACACACACACACACACTTACACACACACACACACACATGCACACACACACACAAAAACGATGACCAAAAAAATCATCCAGTTCACAGCACAACACCTTAAGAGCCATCTTCCCACCAATTATCATACATCACATCCTGTGTCATTCATGACAGAAAGCTGTGCAAATACAAGCCATTCATTTATCTTTAAACCACTGAAAGAATGAGTGAATCTAGTTAAAACAGGCAATCTGACTTCCTGAAGATATAACAAAAGAGGGGAAAAAACTGTAACTGCAGAGGGAAGAATTGGAAGACCGGATGGAAGGCAGAGAAAAACACAACAGGCAGTGCACTAGAGCACCTGCAGAGGGGAGGAGTGGAAGACAGGATGGAAGGCTGAGAAAAGCACAACAGGCAGTGCACTAGAGCACCTGTTTCACATTGCAAAATACTCTGCAAGATGGTGGTGAAAATGCCAAACTTGTCCTTCAGTGGGTCCCCGCCCACTGTGAGATCCCTGGACATGAGGAGGCAGACAGACCAGCTAAAGAAGGGGGACAGCTGGAGCAAAATGACACAGAGGTCTCCTACCCTGAGGAGAAGACATTCATTACATACTACAGCACTGTCACCTCCATGCTACTGCCAGGCAGGACCCATGGGAGCCAGTGGCTCTGAGGGCCAAGCTCTAAGGGGACCTGGCGGACCTTCAGAGGGCAGCCAACTTTGTGCAGGCAACTGGCATCACCATCTGAGTGTTCAACAAGAAGGCATCGCAAAACAACAGATCTGCTGGTTTCAAATGTATTTTCAACAAGTTTTCATTCAGATTCTGTATCATCACCGGAGGGGAGTGGGGGGGGGGGGGGGGGGGTCTGGGAGTGAGAGTGGCATTCCAAAGATTTCTGTTTTAAAGAAAAGAAGACACAAGCTGAAATAAATATCAAATCTGCTGGGAAAAAAGAAAAGGAATTTAGGTGCAAAGAGAGCAACTTACACTCCTGTGCATATCACATACAGCATTTTAACAGATAACCTCACTGACAGTTTAGAACAGTTATGTCATTGCTCAGTCAGAGGCTTGAATACACTGGTTCCGGTGCTTTCCACAGTGTAAGTAAGTTCAGTGCAGCGCCATACTCTAAGGCCAGGTAATCACAGGGTAAGAAAGGTTTACTTCGACAAAAATCATGCAGGAGGCAAAAAAAAAGTAACTCATTTGGACTAGCACCAAATATTCACACTAGGTTTTCATTAAAGTTTGTTCATGTTTCATGTTATCTGAGTGCCAAAATCTTATCTCACATCTAGCAGAATGTTGCATACCCACAGCAAAAGAAAAAGGAAAAAAAAAAAAAAAAAAAAAAAAAAAAAAATCACTTGGGTGTTAAGCAAGCCATTCCTTCAAAAACAATTATCTGCTCTTGATATCTTACTATTAAAAAAAAAAAAAAGTTCCCCAAATAGGTAAAAAAATTCTTTTTAATCAAAACTGATCAGATCAAGCCAGTGATACTTTTTGCTACAGATGCTGCAAACAGGAGAGTGAAAAGGTAAAATCAACTTAATTTAGTTTTTTTCCCTGGAGGTCTGTTCCGCACAATATACTAGTCTCATGCCACAAATATTAGCAGAATCCTAGAATCAATCAAACAGCATGTACAAAAAAAATGTGCACATGCCCCTTTTTTTCCCCCCCCCCTACAACAGCACTGTGCATTTGGAACTGCCCTGACCCTATCCTGTGTGCTGTGTGGTGCCACGCCTAGGCCCCAGAGCAAGAAAATGGCGGCATGGACAGTCCAAAATGAGTTAACAAAAACAAACAAAAAAAAAAACCTCCACTTCTCTCCAGAAATACAAGGCAACAGGCAGGTGAGGGGGCAGTCTCTGAAGCCACAACTGACCAGCACAACAGCCGTCTGATGAGCCCAGCGGACCGGCTCATACGGGACATCGCCCTTTTTGGGAGATTCAGGGACCAGGTTCATCACATAGGGTTCCATCCCCCTGAGGACACAGACCCTGCTTAAGACTCCAAACCTGGCTAAACATTCCTCTCATTTAAAAAAAAAAAAACTTACATCAAAGTGAAAAAAAACTTTCAGAATTTAGATTTTTTTTTTCTTTTCTAACCGTTCACTTCCCACGTTATGAAAAACGAACCCACCTGCTATGTCTCTGAACATTCTGATGGAAAAATCAAAGACAAAAGCATGTGCATAAATCCATGCAGAACTCGGCACAAACAGTGTAGTAAAATGGCACTTCTTCTGCCTAGAACCACAACAGGGCTGACCCCAGAAACAAAATCGATAAATGACTCCCTGTTTGCCACGAAAAAGAAACCAAAATGGCTGACGTCTAGGGAGAGAAGCTTACTGAAAACACACCACTTTTGTCAGTTTAAAAAAAACAGAAACAAAAACAAAAAAAAAACAAAACAAGGGAGACAATGCAGGTTGCATGGCCCTAAGCCTACAACTGACCAATACACAGGCTGCCTCATGGACTACAGGCTCCGGCTCATAGGGGACATCACTCTTCTTTGGAGATACACTGTACAACCCACACCCTCCTGATCCAGTCATATATCTGATGACAAACGGTTCACTGAGCATTCTCCTGGCTGAATGGACAGGCAAGGACAAAAAGCCCAATGTCACTTGGGGAAGGGGTTGGGGGGTGGTGGGGGGAGGGAGGAGGAGGGAAGAGGAGGGTGAGGAGGGGGGGTGGGAGTTGGGAGCAGGGAAGGCATCAGATTTCTTTTTTGCTCCACTGAAAACAAAAACAAAAAAAAGCGAAAACAAAAAACAAAAAAACGCAGAAGCATTCGAAATGACATCACTAAAAACAAGCAAATACATCTGTTGAGGTTATTCAGTGGGGCAGAAAAAGAACAAATAATGCATAGGCAAAGGTTTAAATAAATTTTTAGAAGGTAGATTTGTCCTGACCTCCTTTGCTGCCCAAATCACTTTAAAAAAAAAAATGGAGGGGGGTGGGGGGAGGGGGGAGGGGGGGGGAGGGGGCAAGAAGGAGCTTGAGTGAGTTAAGTTGCCGAGTTCAATGACTGAAACTTTGGGGAATCCGTTGTATTCATGAACAAATGAAAAATTCATCTCAGGGAATTAACGACCATTGACCAGAAATAATCTGAAAGATCTTTTATAATTTTTACCTAAAGACCTAAAAATTTGTAGGGGTGGTTTTTTTTTCAGCCCATGGTGTCATGAGCCTCTGCCATGGACAATACACCCACAGCAAGAGGCAATGCAGTTGACTCCCAACCAAGGGCATGTCCGGCAGAGTTAACCCAAAGGTCTCCATCTCAAAAGTCAGACTCATCAGCCCTGAAAGCATGCACCAGGTCCTGCGAATCGCTCCTCTAGTCATCTCTGGATTAAAAAAAAAAAACACACACCATCATCACCACAAGAAAAGTCAACAGTATCACCGCCTAATCTCATGAAAACCCTGTCAGTGTATGTTGAGTAGCTTCCCCTGATTTTCATGCCAGGGTCCATCAGCCAGTGTGGTGCTGCAGTGTCTCCCTGAGGAAGTGAGAATGATGGATCATCAGCAGGTCCAACAAACATTCTCACAGCCACTTTGATGCCCTTAAAAAAAGAATGACCTGGATAGGAACTTGAGTTCAGGCAAAATTTTGAAAGAGTGGGGGTTAGTTGCCGCCAAGGACATTGACAAACAAAGCACAGGACAAAGACACTGTCAATGTCCTTGGCGGCAACTAACCCCCACTCTTTCAAAATTTTGCTTGTTCTCCCATCAGTCGCTCCATTTGAAACTTGAGTTCAGGCAGTCAAAAACAAGTCATTGCTTATTCCCTTTTCAAGCATTGCAAACTCTGCAGTCAAGGCTAATTTGCTTTTCTGACATTTCAGACTCTGGTTTCACAGTGGGGTGACTATTTGCTTTGGTATTTCACATTTTGCAAGTCTTTCTCACTTTTCAGTCATTGTTTTTTTTTCCTTTTATTTTTTTTTTTTTTTTTATGAGAGCCCTTGTGTTGTCTTTACACTGGCATGAATTGATTTTTTTAAACATCAGGCACATCGGCCAGGGTGACTGCCTTCAAACATCTGGCATGCCATGGGTGACTTTTTTCAAACATCGGGCACATCAGCCATGGGTGACTTACTTCAAACATCGGGCACATCAGCCATGGGTGACTTACTTCAAACATCAGGCACATCAGCCATGGGTGACTGACTTCAAAAATCAGGCACATCAGCCATGGGTGACTGACTTCAAACATCAGGCACATCAGCCTGGGTGACCGACAAATGCCACTTTGCCCAAACCTCAAGATCTCGGAGGAACAAACATATCAACACTGTGTCTATATGCTCGCATGAAAGGAGAGGGAACAAACTGAATAGCTGTACACGTTGCTACAGTAATGTTTTTTTCCTTAAGCAACTGTGGCACAACAATTTTTTTTCTCCCAGAACTTAAAAAGCAATGTGTATAACTGTCAGACTTCTGAGTTCCTGGTCGTTTAGGATGATAAGTCCATGATGGAGGGGAAATCCGTCATGGTGACCTTGCTGATGCCCTCTGAATCTTTTTTTCCTTGAAATCCATCAGAACTGGCACTGAATGTGGGGCAGGACTGCAAAATGTGCGCCGAGGTCTGTCATCCAGTTGCCCACAGATGTTCCTCCTTGTTTTAGATCCTCACCTCGTAGAGACAAAGAGGTGTTGGCAATGTCCTGTTCTGAGCCCGCAGCTGGCGATTTGCTGGGCTGGGTGAAGCTAGTGGAGGACTACCTTCTCCTGCCTCCAGAGGCTATTCCTTCTCTGTGGTTCTGACTCTGTGGCGCAGGACTGACTTCATTCCTCCTTACAACAGAGGGCGTGATGATTGTCCCACCTTGATGCTTCTCTTCTGTCCATCTTGTCATTATTCGGAATTCCTCAGTGGGTGGAAATCCATTGCAGTGCCGCTACCAACATGTGTGTGAGTGTATATGAGAGAGAGAGAGAGAGAGAGAGAGAGAGAGAGAGAGAGAGAGAGAGAGAGAGAGAGAGAGAGTGTGCACGTGTGTGTGTGTGTGGGTGTGTGTGTGTGTGTGTGTGTGTGTGTGTGTGTGTGTGTGTGTGTGTGTGTGTGCATGCATGTGTGTGTGTTTGTGTGTGTGTGCGTGCGCATGCGTGCACATGTGTGTATGTACACTGTACATATGCCTGTCTGGGCAAGATGCACCTGCACCCGCAGACTTTCAGACTGAAAAATGAGCATGGAACGCTCACTCACACACAGATATTCACACCTGTGCCTGCTGTCCTCCACCACATGACAAGTAAAGATCTATAAAGAGATAAAGTAAGAGCTTCAGTTAAAAATGGGACATCCAGAAAGCCGCATGGACAAACGCAACAAACAAACAAGGGCAAAGATGCACAAACAACTCTCACACAACATATTAGAACAAATTAGAGCCAGGAAGTAGGAAAAGACACATGCACACATATATGAAGTACTCATCTTCATAACACAAGAGAAGTAACCAGGACTGAAAAAGAATGACATAAGAACACCTTCAATAGAACATTCTCTCCAGTGTGCGAACTGTGACTTAGTGCTACAGGACTCTTATTCACTTCACTTGAGGAGCAAAATATTCAGGGGATATCACCCACAAAGTTCAATGAACCAATCCGACTTCAAACACATCAGTTATATCCTTCTATTCTGTATTTTGTGTGGAGATGTGTACCATTTTGATATAGATGCCCTTTTTCATAACAGACACACAAAAGCAGTTTATCTGGATCCCACTGTAACAGCCTATCAGCTCAAAATTCTGGGGACCACTTACGGTGGGCGAGGTTTGTACAGCTTCAGCTCGGCAGTCTGGAGTTCCGGAATCTCCCCGCCGATGCTTGGCATGGCAGTGGACAGATAGAGCTTGGCGTCCACCCAGTCCTCCCCTGTTGACTGCCGAATCTGGCCGTAGTAGGTGATCTGTCGACAGAACGCACAAGTTGAGGCCCGTTCCTCCAGCTCTTTCTGATTAGATTACTCATGAATAAGTCTCTGTCTGTGGGATTGTGCATGTTTTTACTGTCTGTGTGTACTTGTGCTGTCTATATTTTTCTTTTTGTAATCCATCTGTGAGCTTTCTCTCTTGTTTGTGTGTGTGTGTGTGTGTGTGTGTGTGTGTGTGTGTGTGTGTGTGTGTGTGTGTGTGTGTGTGTGTGTGTGTGTGTGTGCATGTGTGTGTGTGTGTGTATGTGTGTGTGTGGCTTGTGTATGTGTGTGTGTGTGTGTGTGTGTGTGTGTGTGTGTGTGTGTGTGTGTGTGTGTGTGTGTGTGTGTGTGTGTGTGTGTGTGCGCGCGTGCGTGCCTATATGTATATGTGTGTGTGTGAATGAGTATGCATGTGCATGCATGTGCACATGCACATGTAAGCATAAGTGTGTGCAAGTGTGTATGCACGTGGGCATGCTAACAAACGAGGTTTCTACCAAACAGAATCCGTCCCTCCCCCTGACATCAGTATCATCAACTCAGATGCCAGGGGCATTTTCTGACCTAACGAGTGACAAGCCATCACAACAGGAAAGGTCACCGACCGTACTGACCCTAGCCTCACCTTCAGCATATCTTCCGCCGAGTACATCCGGATGTCATAGCTGGGCTGCCAGGAGGCGTTGCCCGTCACGTAGGAGACCAGCAGCAACACTTTGCTGCTCTCTTTGCATTCCACCATAATGATACACTTCCTGAAACCAGAATTTCTTTCTCTTTATTTCACTTTCATTCCGGCCCAGGTAACAATATTGGGCCCTTTCAAACCTGTGACTATTAATACAAGGAGGAAAGTCTTGACCTGAAAAACCAACAAATGATAATAATCACAAAGCAGTCTACAAAATATGCATGCCGGGCTCCAGTTTCAAGAAAAACAGAACTCAAAAGCATGAGTGGAAACAGCCTCTTTCACAGGGATGACAAAGTGGACAATATCCATGAGCTATTTTGCAACAACCATGTTGGCTGTCTGGTTCTGAGATCAATGCATGCATTCTACAGCAGTTTTATAAAGATCAAAGGAACCCCAGCCTGGGCCTTTACAGGAAAATGTTGGTGGCTTTCGTGGCCAGCTCTAAAAAGCCGCAGATAATGACATATTCAGATGATCTTCCGAGGGGGGGGGGGGGGGGGGGGGGGGGGGGGGGGGGGGGGGGGGGGGGGGGGGGGGGGGGGGGGGTTGGGGTTTTTTTTTTTCCCCTCGTTTTTCTAAAGGTGTTTCACAGTTCACCAGAAGTCTGGAAGGTTTTATATATTCATGTACCATGTAAACAATCTTAGGACTAGCATACTTTTTTGTTTTGTTTTGTTTTTGTGTGTTTGTGTTGAACACTATATAAGTGTACATTAAGCATAAAGCAAATGGGAGAGTACAAACAGCAGCGGGTGGTGTGTGTACACAATATGAACATGTTCATCACTCTACGAGTCAATATGGGCTAAAATTTGTTACATAAGTAAACGACACAGTGGAGAGAGTGAGAGAAGAAGTATGTGAATATGAAATGAATATGTTTTACCAGTCTGTTCTGCATGTGTGAAATAGACAGGAATCGCTGCATTCAAAAGGAGAGAGGGAAGGCTGAGTATCTATGTACATAATAAATATGTGTATTTTCACAGACCTCTCTGCAATTCAGGTCTATACATACAGAGAAAGAAAGGGGGAGGAGGGTGCTGTGCAAATAGGAAATGATTTCAATGACACTGTGTGAGTGGATCTCAGCTTGAAGAAAAATAAAGTGACATGAGGTGGGGTGGGGGATGGCAAATAACATTCAAACATGAAAATGAACATTTTTTTTCTTTATTTGTTGCTTTATGAATGTTTAGTCAACACATATTAAAAGACAATTTCAGAAAGAAAGAGAGAAGACGAGTGACAAAGGAGAGGAGTGGATGGGGGGGGGGGAGAAGAAAGACAAGTCAAAGGGAGAAGAGTAGGAGGGGATGGGGGAGGGGGGGGGGGGGGGGGTTCTGAGATATGAAATAAACACATTTATTGCTAACTGCTCTGTGAATCTTCATGATCACAAAAATTCTAACCTCCATGCAGTACACACACACACAGACACACACACACACACACACACACACACACACACACACACACACACACACACACACACACACACACACACACACACACACACACACACCTTAGCTCATCAGGAGTGTTTCGCTCTCTCCTAGCTTGTCATAGTTTGCTCTGTTGGCATCAATCTTCTTCCGCAGGGCAGACAGCTTGTTCTTCAGCTCCAGCTGCTTCTTCTCCAAGGAGTTGCCTTCCTTGGAATACAGCTGCAGGAAGTCTGTCAACCCTTTGAAGAAGGGTTCTGTCAGTTCCATTCCGCTGGCAGCTGTGTCTCCATCTTTGCTCTGAGACAATCATAATTTTTTGCAATGAGATAATAGATTTTATTGGTTCCCCCCCCCCCCCCCCCCCCCCCCCCCCCCCCCCCCCCCCCCCCCCCCCCCTTTTTACTTTTCTGCTACATGATATAATCCTCAGTTTATAAGAGCACAGATTTCTTTCTTTCTTTTTTCTACTTCTTTTCTTATGAAACAAAAATGGTTGTAATGTAATACTGGAAGCTGTGTCACATCTCTGTCTGTGCGCATGCATGTGTGTGTGTGTGTGTGTGTGTGTGTGTGTGTGTGTGTGTGTTTGTCTGTGTGCATGTGCGTGCATGCACAGACTCTTGTGTGTGGGACATGCATATATAATGCTGGTGTGTGCATGTATGTACACATATTTGTATCTAAGAATCAAGGTACAATTTTTTTTTTTTCTCAAAAACCCACTCTTTCAGAGACTAAGTTTTGTTTTTGTTATTTTTATCTTTTAGATCACTTCATATTTCCACTGTTGAAAAAAAAAAAAAGAATAATAATTCATACCATAGACACTCGAAACAAATGTGATTTTAAAAACAATTCAATGTTTCACAAACAGATTTCTTTAAAATTGTTTTTAAAAAAAAAAAAAAAAAAAAGCTATAAAAACAGAACAAACATTTTTAAGAAGTCATCGAAGAGCACATTAATTTTGCTTGAATGACGTGTGTCCACATTAAAATTGCACAATAACACATTTAACAATTTGAGACCTAGTTAAAAACACCTTTGAAAATATCTGAAGAACCTATTTTTGGAGTCTTGAACGAATATGTGTGTGTGTGTGTGTGTGTGTGTGTGTGTGTGTGTGTGTCTATATACATGCCCCATGGACAGCAAATTCTCACAAACATGTGAACCACTTTCAACACTGGTTGGTGACCATACTCATGATCTTTACTACTCTACAGTTTGTTTTGTCAAGGCATCAAAACAACCAAAGCTGACGATAACCTTCTCCTATCTACCAAGTCATAAGGCCACAGTGAGCAGTGATTGAAAATAAAGAAATAGAACATTGTGATCTAGATGTGACTATGACATAAATTATCATCTCAACAAACTCTGATAAGCAACCTCATAATTATCATGTATACTACGACAAAATATAATTTATCTCTATCATCTTCATTAGTAAGGTCATAAATCAAAACCTTTCCACTATTTACCACCAGCTACCAACAACAGCTGTTGACATCATCATCATGACTTTTGTCACTGTGACGGAGGTTGCACTTGGGCAATCAAAGTGCCAGTCCTACAGCCAGATGTGATCAGAAATTCAGATGGGCTAGTGACATTTTTCATGAGTTAGCCCACATGGAAATTGTCGATTTTTTCCTCCACTTATTCTTAGACTGCACACTGTTTTCCCCCCTCCCCTTCTCCCATCCACTCACACCTTCTTCCCTATTAAATAAAAAAAAAAAA
>JADBJO010002746.1:70000-90000 GCA_016801955.1 Conus betulinus
GCTCAGTGATAATGTGATGTGGTATTCGATAATCAATTTTCCCACCGAAGGCCTGTATATCATCTGATCTTTCGATCAGTGTAACAAACAGTTAGTCTAGCAGCTTAGTTTATCCATGGTGATGATCATTCAGTTTGATGGCGACCTCTGTTATTGTTGCACTACACTCACCCGGAGGGGGGGGGGGGGGGGGGGGGGGGGGGGGGGGGGGGGGGGGGGGGGGGGGGAGCGTGGCACTGACTCGTGCCCGGGGAAGACTGTTTGCACTGTAAATATATAGTGCTTTAGAGTAGTGTTCGATTCGGTTACGAGCAATTACTGCTTATAATTTAAGTGCATCAATGATAGTAGCAGCACTGTCCAATACATTCCGCACGAGTCAACGACTAGACTGTTTGAGAGATAAAGTACTGTTCGACGCATTTTTTGTATGTATTTTTTTTTTTTGTTTTTTTTTTTTTTGTTTCTGTTTTTTTTTTTTTTTTTTTTTTAATCTTGCCTCTAGGAGTGGCATTAAGCGGGTTTTTCAAATGGAATTTTACTGTCACAGTCCTCTAATGCGTCTGTAATGCAAAATCGACCAGCGCCACTTCAACAAACACACTCTCTCTCTCTCTCTCTCTCTCTCTCTCTCTCTCTCTCTCTCTCTCTCTCTCTCTCTCTCTCTCTCTCTCTCTCTTCAGTGGCAAACGTTACTGTCTAGCTCTCATTCCTTGAAGTTTTAAATCAAGTTTTGTGTTAAGTTATGCATGAAATGCAGCATCCTAAATTATTTAAAAAAAAAGACAGAGAGAGAAAAGAAAAGGTCCCCACGACTTGTTACATTTTAAAACAAGGCTGCACGGATCCCGTTCTGCCTTTTTTTTCTCGGCTGTCTTTTTGTCTGTCTTTCTATTCGCCTGTCTCTCCGACTGTGGGAGCCTTCTCTCTCTCTCTCTCTCTCTCTCTCTCTCTCTCTCTCTCTCTCTCTCTCTCTCTCTCTCTCTCTCTCTCTCTCTCTCTCAAGTATCTTACAACCTGAAAATTTTCTGACTGTAGTTACCAATAAATGGCACAGGGATATGCTTGCTAGATTAAGAAGGAGGACACTTGGACTAAATGCAAACAAAAGATGGTTTAATCCCGAAGGCATTGTAAACGATTTGTGTGTAATGTGTACAGATGGTACGAGAGACAATGAAGATCATTTTATATTCTTCAGTGCAGCTTACAACGATATCAGACAGAAGTCTCAGCTTTTCAATATTATTGCGACAGAAAATCATAACTTGTATAGTTTATTGACCTCTGACAATAATAGGATAATAACTCTACTGGCTAAATATGTGGCAGAAGCATCAAATGTTAGGAAAAAGAAATGCTCGATAAGAGCTAATGTTTGAGTTTGTTTTCATGTATTCAGCAAGCTTGATGACCTTGGTAAGAAATGGTTTTCTTTTCTTCACTAGTATAGCTAGTGATGAGACGAACAGTGATGATAGATGTGACGGTGCAGGAAAGTTTTATAGCAGTGAATATGTGTGCCTGGGTGAGGCACTTGTGTCAATGATCATGTTGTTGTTACCTTGGGGGGAAAAAATCTACATATTCATTTTTAGTGACAAAAAGCACGTCATTATTTTCCTTTTCTTCTACATGGCTTCAAGCCTCATTATTAATATTTACGTAATCCGTTACAATTCATGTTTTCTTTGCATTATAAACTTGTTTTTCGGCGCTGCAAATATCTCTCTCTCTCTCTCTCTCTCTCTCTCTCTCTCTCTCTCTCTCTCTCTCTCTCTCTCTCTCTCTCTGTGTGTGTGTGTGTGTGTGTGTGTGTGTGTGTGTGTGTGTGTGTGTGTGTGTGTGTATGTGTGCCTGTGTGTGTATGTCTGCGTGTGTGTCTGTGTATGTGTGTGTGCGCGCACGTGCGCGCGCGCATATGTGTGTGTATGTGTGTGTGTGTGTGTGTGTGTGTGTGTGTGTGTGTGTGTGTGTGTGTGTGTAATGCGACTGTATCTGCTTCTCACTCTCTCACTCACTTTATTCTACCTCTCCATCCCCAGCCCCATTTCCTTCCTTCCTTACACCTCCGCCCCCACTCTCTCTCTCTCTCTCTCTCTCTCTCTCTCTCTCTCTCTCTATATATATATATATATATATATATATATATATATATATATATATATATATATTTCTGTGCTCTCAGTCTCCTTCAGTGTCTCTTGCTCTGCCGCTAGCAATTTGTATTTTCCAGTATGCCCTACCAGCAAATAAAGATATTGCCTTTTTTCAGAAAAAAAAAAATCATCGAACACTGTTAAGATTGTCTACACCAGCACTCATACTGAAGGCAGCACTGTCTACACCAGCACTCACACTGAAGGCGGCACTGTCTACACCAGCACTCATACTGAAGGCAGCACTGTCTACACCAGCACTCACACTGAAAGTGGCACTGTCTACACCAGCACTCATACTGAAGTGACACTGTCTACATCACCAGCACTCACACTGAAGGCAGCACTGTCTACACCACACTCATACTGAAGGCGGCACTGTCTACACCAGCACTCACACTGAAAGTGGCACTGTCTACACCAGCACTCATACTGAAAGTGGCACTGTCTACACCAGCACTCACACTGAAGGCGCACTGTCTACACCAGCACTCATACTGAAGGCGCATGTCTACACCAGCACTCACACTGAAGGCAGCACTGTCTACACCAGCACTCACACACACTGAAGGCGGCACTGTCTACACCAGCACTCACACTGAAGGCAGCACTGTCTACACCAGCACTCACACTGAAGGCAGCACTGTCTACACCAGCACTCACACTGAAGGCGGCAATGTCTACACCAGCACTCACACTGAAGGCAGCACTGTCTACACCAGCACTCACACTGAAGGCGGCACTGTCTACACCAGCACTCATACTGAAGGCACTGTCTACACCAGCACTCATACTGAAGGCGGCACGGTCTACACCAGCGCTCACACTGAAAGCGGCACCTAGCAGGAAATGACGACAGTTTACTGGTACTGACGGCAGAGGCTTCTAATTGTCTTATCACGGTCAGATTGACAACGACCGGTCATCTGCTGTGAATGTCCTTCTCCAGTACCGACAGGAACAGAGGAAGAACTGAGGCATATAAAACGAACGGCCGGGTTAAAAAGACAAGTCAGTATTTGTTGTCTCCGTCAGGTTCAATTAACCGTGAAAAAAGGCTAGTCAGTATTTGTTGTCTCCGTCAGGTTCAATTAACCGTGAAAAAGGCTAGTCAGTATTTGTTGTCTCCGTCAGGTTCAATTAACCGTGAAAAAAAAGGCTAGTCAGTATTTTGTTGTCTCCGTCAGGTTCAATTAACCGTGAAAAAGGCTAGTCAGTATTTGTTGTCTCCGTCAGGTTCAATTAACCGTGAAAAAGGCTAGTCAGTATTTGTTGTCTCCGTCAGGTTCAATTAACCGTGAAAAAGGCTAGTCAGTATTTGTTGTCTCCGTCAGGTTCAATTAACCGTGAAAAAGGCTAGTCAGTATTTGTTGTCTCCGTCAGGTTCAATTAACCGTGAAAAAGGCTAGTCAATGTTTACTGACTCCGTCAGGTTCAGTTTGACCTCGCCGAGCTTATTTCTGGAACCGACGATACTGACCAGTGCAGTTTTTTTTGTTCCTTGTGCCATTTGTGTGTGTGTGTGTGTGTGTGTGTGTGTGTGTGTGTGTGTGTGTGTGTGTGTGTGTGTGTGTGTTGTTGTTGTTGTTGTGTTGTTGTTGTTGTTGTTGTTTAAATTTTTAAAAACCTTCACGGGTTTTGAAAAGAAATTAGCAAAAGATGACACAAATAGCAGAGAGAGAGAGAGAGAGAGAGAGAGAGAGAGAGAGAGAGAGAGAGAGAGAGAGATAACGGTAACGGTAATGATAACGATAACGATGATTTTTTTTTTAAGGTCAAAGCCCCGTTTGAAGTGGAAACATTCAAAACTGATAGGCAAACTTTTGACACACTTTGGTGTACAAAACTAATATATAAATATGTCTACTGCTCTGCCGTTTAGAAGGGTTTCACGGATGTAGAGAAAATTTATTTGTAACATTTTTTTGACGACATAAGTACGATTAAAGAATGATGGCCTGCTATAATACTTGGCAGGAATATACTTTGCTCTCAAACCATGAAGTACTGGGCAACACAAAACAAAGTGGACTTCATCTTGCACACCGGATCCACACAGAAGGGAAAAAAAAATCCTGTTATCTTTATCATACCCTTCGACTAAGTGTGGCTTACCCAGCATTGAGTGTATGCTCATCAAAACCCACTCCGATGGACAAGACATGTTGTCCGTATGGAGGACAGCAGAATTTCAAAGATGCTGCTCTATGGACGACTGAAGGAAGGACAACATGACCAAGGAAGGCCTCTCAATAGATACAAAGACACCTTGAAGGCCAGCCTCAGAAGCTGCAACATCGACACTGCTTCCTGGGAAGATGTCGCCCTTGACAGGACACAGTGGAAGAAGCTACAGTGTGCCCAGGGCACAGAGATATTTGAGTGCAACAGAGCAGCTGCCATAAAGGAAAAGAGGAATCGGAAAAGACGGGGCCCATCCTTGCAGGACTCCATTCCATGCAGTGTTTGTGGAAGACTTTGTGCCTCAGGAATCGGTCTTCATTCCCACATGAGGACCCACATCAGCAGATGACCTGCCTGCCTACTCATCCGTCGGGCACGACGGGAGAATCCATCATCACCCCTCGACTATGTACAGTTATGTCAGAAACACCGAATCTAACCTTAGTTAAAGCACATTTTTTAGGCCTGTTCATATCTATTCCTATGTATGGTTCTGCTAAATGATTTATTTAGAATTGTCTGTACATAGAGAATCTGTCACTACTTTGGACGTGACAATCCCAGTCTTGCCATATACAATCTGTCATGCATTTGCTTAGAACAGCCCCCCCCCCCCCCCCCCCCCCCCCCCACACCCCACACACACACACACAAAAGGGACTAATCACACACTTTGATTTAACTATTCAAACGAAAACCCATAGCCACATAAACATTTTTGAATATTTGTTGCCCAAGTAACTTTACCTCTGGCATCTAAGTCATAATTAAGGAGAGAGAGAGAGAGAGAGAGAGAGAGAGAGAGAGAGAGAGAGAGAGAGAGAGAGAGAGAGAGAGAGAGAGAGAGAGAGCATGTTTAATGGCGTGCGTTAGTCACACTTTCATAGGCTATGAGCCTGACAGCCAGGGTGCGTTCCTCATTTCATTGTACAACTATTGAACGGAAAACCTGTTCGGTTGTCCGCTGTCACGTATGACTGCATCCGTTTCAGCTAAGCCGAGCGCGAAGCTTAATAACTTGTAGCGGAGACCCACAATTTCCTGTAGGCCTATCTGATACCCGCCTCACACACACACACACACACACACACACACACACACGCGCGCGCGCGCGCGCGCGCGCGCACGCACGCATACACACGAACACAATATAATGTGTCTCTGCAGGAAGCGATTGTTGACAGCCGTAGTAGCTGTTCCAATTTCATCTAAAGGATGTCCGTGTACGCTTCACCACATCTGCCATGTCATGAAACCACAAGCTGCAGCGCGCAGGATTCACAGCTAGATGGGTCTGTAAATGACTGCTCTTCCAGAAATTCACTGGCTTTTGTGTATTCATAAGTGAACTTTTGATACATGGAAAATGGCTTCCTTCTCCCCTCACCCTTCAACCTCATCTGTGTCCTGCCTCCCTCCGCTCTCTTGTCCCCCCCTCCTGCCCACCCCCATCTCCTGTCCCCCTCCCTCTTAGTCTTATACCCTATACTATTGTCAGCATTCACATGAACGCACACACATCCACACACAGCATCACATTTCTGAACAAGTTTCAATGGCTGCTGAGGATTTGGGGGGCGTTAACCCAGCTAATCTTTTGAGCTCTGATCTGTCCAATGACTGATCACTAAACAACCCTTTTTTTTTTTCAGAAGGCCATAACTGTGTTGTGAAGAAACTTGTGGTCATGGTGTTGGTATCATCAGGAAAGAGAACTTTCCGCAGTCTTCAAACGTAATTTTCACAACCCTACATTGCCCAGCTTAATGCACCGTTTGTGAAGATAGGTGACACTTATGATCATTCAAGTGCAGTCGTTCACAACAATAGTTTCCATGTGAATATAACACTAACCCAAAATAAAAAACAAAACAAAACAAAGTACAGCAACATGAAATGTAATTAGAAAAAGTCAAACATAATAGTAAAAACTAAAACCAAGAGAACGGACACATGAATATAAGTGTACACACACACACACACACACACTCACACACACATACACACTCACACACAAACATGCGCGCACACACATACACACATAAGCATGCAAACATGCACACAAACAAAACAGAGGGCATTACAAACTCAATTTCAGGTTTGATTTCAATTTAAATGCTTACAGTGCTATCTTATATAACGTGTGTGGATGCGCACACGCATGCACTCACACACAAACATATCAATCTTTATGCAGCAAAAAGTCACCAGACTGACTGTATCTGGCTTTGTCACAAGCTTCATGCTTTCTTTAAAGTGGTTGTTAACCATCGTTCATTTCAAATTCACCCTGTCAGTCTTCTCCTCCCGGCCACCTACACACACAGCATTCACCCTACCCCCACCCCCTCTCCTCTCCCTGCTCTTTCGCACCACTTTCTCCTTACCGTCTTTATTGTTATAACGTCAATAATCATGTTCAAATGACATAATGCTTTCTTTTCCAATGTCTGCATCTGCTGCGTGTGATAGGATGTTCAACTGAATTCCTTTGTCATCACCATCCCATCTCTACAGCAAAGGTCCGGCCTTCTGAATGTCTAAACATGGAAAATAAATAATGGCAGCAGTACATGCAGACACACACAGAGAAAAATGCACACAGTTATTTAGCAGAAGTCTGTGTTCGGACCATTAAAAAAAAAAGGAAAAGAAAAACCATCACAAAAAAAAAAAAAACACACAAGTTAACAAATGAACACAAAAACAAACACAACTCAACACCTTGCCTGGCATTGTAATATTCAGGCAATCTGACTTTCTAAACCCTGGTGCCCTTAGAATCCAAAGCAATGCTAAATCAAGATCAGTGAAATGTTACCTTTTTTTTTTCTTTTTCTTTCTTTCTTTCTTTCCTTTTTCAAAGAGAGACAAGGATGGGGGCAGATATGGAAACAGAGCAGGATGGGGTGAAGGTACGGAGGGGGGGAACTCAATTTCACAGTGCAGCAACACAAGCATGTAATGAGGGAGGGCAAGCAGCTGGCCATTACTATTCTTCCCCTTGACACATGCTGTTGGAGAGTTGCAGCCCTTTGCAGGTTGAACAGTCCATATCAAGAAGAGCAGGTTGGTCTGTCTTTTAATAATCTTTTTTTTTTAAGCCAAACTCATTGTGAATCTGAGAGGGACTCAAGGTGAAAGTACAAATAACCTGACGATTGGTTCTCCATCTTGGCTAACTCATATGCCTGCTGATACACCTGAATACCCAAATCCCCAAACGAAACAGCAAGTATCAGTAAGTTCTGTCCTGTTCATGTTCTCAATGTGAAGCTTGCACTTTGAATGTCACACACTCAGCTGCCGCCATGATAACGCGACAACATCCCAGCATGTCAGGACCTGATCTGAAAATAGACACATGGCAAACACTACCATGGAGCTGTCTGAAAATGAGACAGCATACGACCGACGGCAGAAACAGGACTACCATGCTTATGGTTCTTCATCTGCTTGAGGGTCAAAATGCATCTTACATGCTTTTGTTTCTTTATCTACTTATGACCGCAGACAATCGAAGCTCAGACGCTATCTTTAATCCCTGGAGAACAGCCTAAAACTTCCCACTGACTAAATCCCTCATGGTATAAAAGTAACAGAGTGCAACATGACACACATATATGCATCTAAATGATCAGTAACACAAAAGGACACACTTTATTCAATCCTTCTCTCTCTTTCCTCCTGAAAAGAAACGTACAACCTTCTTGAAAACATTTCAGCGAACAGACACGCAACACCGGATATGTGAATGCAAAAGAATCTATCAATGCTGTATGTACAATACTAACACCTTATATCATCTTATATATATGAAAAAAAAGTCACCTGGCGAATCTGTTCAACAACAGAATCCAGAAATCACTCAGCACAATAAATGCAGTAAATCAAATCTATGTCTGCAAACCAAAACAACTGGGGGAAAAAGAAAAAGATAAAACAAAATGAGACCTGGATGAATGCAAAAAAAAAAAAAAAAAAATTGACAAAAATACTATAAAGGTATCACAGATCTTTTTTTTTTTTTTTAAATCCTCACCTTATTGTTTTGACTGTCTTGGATTGTTATCCATGAAATCAGCATTAAAAGAAAATGCTGTTTCTGATTACAGTGTATTTTACAGGCAGCATGCTCAGTTTCTGCATGACAGAGAAGAAAAGAAAACTTCGAGCAAAGTTGATGGATTCTGACATCTTGATAACAAATAAAGCGATGTGTTTGCACTGACATCAAATAAGTATCTAATGTGTTGGTATCAAATACAGTGTTGTTTTCATATGCTAATATCAGTGTTTTACTACTGACAACAACATAGCGTTGTATGCATGTATTGTATATTGATATTCATTAAGTGTTTCATCTCTGTTGATATCGATAAAGTACTATATCTGTATGCGCTAATATCAACTAAGGTTTTTACCTGTAAATGTTGATATCAATTAAGGGTTATATCTGCACGTGCTGATATCGATTAAGTGTTGTATCTCCATATGTTAATATTAATCAACCATCGTATGTCTTTGCTGATATACCTAAACTGTTGCATCTGTGAATGATAACGTAAATAAACTGTTATAGCTGTGTGTTGATATCAACAAAACATCGCACTTAAGTGTCTATACTGAACAAAGAAATGTGCTTGTGGGCTAAATATCGAAGAAAGTAGAGACTTTTGTGTGTTGATATCACATGAAGCATCCTGCTCCTGTTGGGTACATCTGTTACCACTGAGGTACTACATTTCTATACTAATCCAACGTCAAAAATGATGCTGCTGATGTGTTGGAATCAAATTAAATATCATGCAGTCCCGCTGAAATCATACAAAATATTGTGTTCTTGTTGTCACAACATAATATAAGAGATGCACTTGGGTGATGATAATGAATAAAGTGTAGTGCTTGTGTGCAGTTGTGTCGATTCGGAAAGAGACTACACGGCATTCCTGTGGAACATTGACAGGCAGCTGTGGAAACAGGGAATGCTTCCTTCACAATACTAATTCATTATCATCGATCACATTAGGCTGTCTGATGGTGATGGCATCGTCAGCAACAACTGGGTAAATCCTCTGCTAGTCCCCATGACTTGCTGCCCATATGATCTGCAAACACACACACACACACACACACACACACACACACACACACACACACACACATGCAAACACACATGCAAACACACACACACACACAAAACACACACACACACACACACACACACACGTGCACACACACACACACGCACACACACTACTTTATCAACTGAAATTAGATGCTCTAAGAACCAAGTATGATGGTTCAACAAAATGTATATGTGGCGAAACAAACATATCAAGAGGTCATGTCTTATTTGAGTCTGTGTCTCTCAGGCATACTTACTATGTTTATCAGGTATGTCTGTGATGGATTTTTTTTTTTTTCTGATACTAATCTTATTGTCAAAGTTACCTCTTGTTTGTTACATAGTCCGGTTAGTTATTTCATATGATGTTGGCGGTCCTTGTGTGGTTATATGTACACACTGACACCTGCACATACACATACAAACATGCATGCACACATGTACGTATGTAAACACACATTTTTTTTTTCTCTCTCTCTCTTGTCTAATATCATATATTTTTGTGAAAAGACATCAAAATGAAAGTACTACTACTACAACACACACACACACACACACACACACACATTTGAATGACATCATTCAGCATGAAATTCAAAACTGAAAACATTGTTTTACAACAAGATTGAATGTCCATATCCACCCCCAGCAGATGCAGGTCTGGGGCTGAAAGGGTGAATCCAGGGATCCGGAAACCCTCCCCTACTTTTCTGGCCCAACATAACTGTTAAGAATTTTTCTGCCCAGCAGCCCAAGAATGAGAAGCCTCCATACAGAAGGAAAGGGAAAGCCGACTTAAAACTGTCGCTAGTGGGAATCAACTCAAATTAGAAACAAAGTCACGAAATCAGAGAACTGGAAGAGGCATGTTCCTTCACCAAGGGAAAGAACAAAACTGAGCTAGGTCTGGTAAGGCACGATGGTGGGAACTCACTAAGGGGGATCAGTCTGGCTGGTCTGTTTGGGAACTGACATGGAGTTAGCTCCCTGCACTCCCAGTTTTTTTTTTTTTTTTTTTTTTTTTTTTTTTTTTTTTTTTTTTTTTTGTGGATGGAACTGAGAGGAAGTTAGTTCCCTGCTCTCAACCCCCACCCCCCCTCAAATTTTGATACGAGGTGATATGTTATGGTGATATGGAGATGTTCTAGGCGGAATCAGGACAAGGCATTTGTTTGGAAATGTAAGTAGGAGGAAAAAAAAAACGTTTTGAAATTAAAAAAAGCATCTTCAAAGAGCACCCTCTGGAAAAAAAAAAAAAAAAAAAAAAGGAAAAGCAAAAAAGAAATCAGTCATAGAAGTAAACCATTAGCAAACATGTACTATATTCGGTAACGACGAGGAAAGCTTCTGTTACTACACCCCTTTTTTCCCCCCCCATCTCTTTCTCCCAGTAAAATTCAACACTCTGAGAATCTTTCCGTCCAACCGTCTACCTGATTCAGAGACACATTGCTGTGCATCTGCGAGTGGCGTGACAGCTTGGTCAGACGTTTGTCTTCTGGCGCAACGGTGAGCGTCTCTTTGCCAGCGATGCTGCGAGCTGATAGTTCTCTGCCTCCTCCTCCGTAGGCCCGAACCCATTCCTCCAGACATGCATCTTCCCCTTCTGGCCTGGGTTGCCAGTGCCATTGGCGCTGATGTCTTTGAACGAATGCAGTTTATGACTAGAGTTAGTTGATGTCCAGGTGTGCCATGCTGAAATGCTAGTGTACTGTACATTTGAAAAAATCCTACAGAAAAGTGATAGTATACAACAGCAATCTTGGGAAAATGAAAATAAAAAATGCACACTCACACACACACACACACACAAGCACACACACATGCACACACACACATACATACATACATACACACATACATACATACATATCGGCAGTGGATCCTACGACCTCCTTGGCAGAAGCGATGTCACTTGGCATTGCGTTGTTTGCGCCAATGCCAATTACAGTACCATTGCCTTTGACTTGTATGGTGTAGGTACCATCCCTCTTAGTGAAACATCTGATTCATTCAATTGCTCCAACATGAATAGCCCCTTCAAACCACTCCATGCTTCCACACCCTCTCCAGAGCAAGTAAGCAAGACAAACACAGCAGACGACCCCTCCACTTCCTGAATGTGAACTGTAACTCTATCGTTGGTAAGGTAGCCGAGTTCAGCAATCTTGTCCAAGCCACAAGACCAGACATCATTGCTGGCACAGAATCATGGCTGACCCAGTCCCAGTCGAATGCTGAAATCTTCCCCAGGGGCTTCACCATTTATGGCAGAGACAGACCACCAGGTGAATGGGATAAAGAAAATGGGGGAGGTGTTTTCATCCTTGTCTCAGACCTGACCTCCCATGAGATGCCTGAGCTCTCTGCGGGTTACGAAAAACCTTTGGGTGAAGATCAAGATGAAAGGACGGCACACATTGCTAGTCTGCTGCTTCTACCACCCCACACAGAGTACACTGAGAGCATGAATGCGTTTGAGAAATCTGCCCGCCTTGCTTCCCACTCATACATGAATGCCATCATCGTTGCCGGTGGCAACTTTAACCTACCAGGCTGGCACTGGCCCACCAAGACGCTGAAGAAGGGATGCCCCAAACCAGATATCCACCGACAGTTTATGGACACCATCATTGATGTAGGCTGGGAGCAGATGGTAATGGAGCCAACAAGAGGAAATAATACCCTGGACTTGTTCCTCACAAACCAACCCAACCTTGTCCCACGAACTGAAACACTCCCTGGTATTGCTGACCATGACACAGTGTACATGGAACTGCAGATCCATCCCCCAAAGAAATGCCAACCCCAGCGACTCATTCCCATCTACACTGAGGAATGTAAGGAGCCACTTAAAGAGGCAGCACAGAAGATGAGCGATCACATCATGATCAAATTTGATGAGAAAAACAATGTTGAGGAAGTATGGTCTGAAATCCGTATTGGCCTGAGCCAAGCCCTCTCAGATCATGTCCCCCATAAGCAAACCAGACCTAAACGAAGCCTCCCCTGGGTTGACTATGAGACTAAGAAACTCATACGTAGACAAGACAGGATCCACAAGCGCATGAAGAAAAATGGAGATGAGGCCCTCTGACAGGAATTCAAGGCACTCAAGCGTCTTATCCAGAAAAACGCCTACGTCGTGCCTACTGAGACACATAGAAGGCCTGATCTCTGATGAAGGAGAATGCCAGACCACCTCCAAGAAGAAGTTCTGGAGCTTCATTAAAGCGAGAAGGACAGACAGAAGGAGTGGGCATCTCTCCACTTAAAGAAGCTGGGAAACTTGTCTCTGACCCCAAGGAGCAAGCACAGATCCTGAACACCCAGGTCCACTCTGTATTCAGCCCCAAAGACACCATCACAGCTGAAGAGTTTGAACAGCGGTGCCCCCCTGGACCAAAACTTCCAGACTACCCAGCATGCGACAACATCAACATTACCGAAGACGGCATAAAGAAACTTCTACTCAACCTTGACCCAAATAAAGCCTGTGGCCCAGATGGCATTACCCCCAGACTTTTGAAGATGGTTGCAGAGGAGATCACTCCAGCCCTCACCCTGCTCTACCGCATTTCATATTCCTCCGGTACCTTCCCGCAGGACTGGAAAAACATGCCAATATCACACCTGTCTTCAAGAAGGGAAAAAAGATATAACGCTGCCAACTACCGTCCCATCTCCCACATCATGTCCCATTCTGAGAGCAACGAGATTCTCTGTCCAGAGCAGCACGGCTTTTGACGTGGACGGTCATGTGAGACTCAACTCCTAGGTATGTGGACGAAGCGACCAGAGAGATCGAGAAGGGAAACCAGGAGGACACTATCGTCCTTGACTTCTCAAAGGCCTTCGACAAAGTTAGCCATACCCTACTGGTCCACGAACTACTTCATTACAGCATCGTAGGCTGCACCAACGCCTGGATCAAGGACTTCCTTGCAGACAGACAGCAGGGTGTGGTGGTGGAGGGAACAAGATCTGACTTTCTACCTGTAGAATCCGGTGTCCCTCAAGGCTCGGTCCTAGGGCTGAGTCTTTTTCTTCTTTATATAAACGACCTTCCTGATGGCATCAAGTCGAAAGTCCGCCTATTTGCTGACGATACCATGTACAGCAAGACCATCATGAAGAAAAAGACAAGCGAGTGCTGCAAGAAGACCTACACTCCTTACCATCTGGGAGGAAAAGTGGCCTATGGAGTTCCATCCACAGAAGTGCTCAACGCTGAGAGTTTCTCGGAAGCAGAACAAGATTGCCCCTGTGTACGAGCTACACGGACAGAATCTCGAAAATGTCAACACCACTAAAATACCTTGGTGTCAACATCCAGGACAATATGCAGTGGGAATCTCACATTGACTCCATCATGAAGAAAGCCAGCAAGACCTTAGGCTTCGTCCAGTGCAATCTCAAGATCAGCAACAAGAAAACAAAGGAAACTGCGTATAAAGTCCTTGTTCGCCCGCTTCTTGAGTACGCAGCCACCGTTTGGGATCCCTACACTGCAAACGAGATTGAGGCCCTCGAGAAGATCCAATGAAGAGCAGCAAGATGGGTGTCAAATCGCCACCGCCAAACATCATGCGTCGACTCCATCCTTGACTCTCTTAATTGGCCTTACCTACAACAGCATCATAAGAAAGCCCGCTTGGAGATGTTTTATAAATTCCATCACGGACTCATCTCCATTAACTCCATGTACCTGCCCAAACCATCTGGCAGCAGGCTGAGCTCTAGGATCAACAACGACCTGAGCTACAACATTCCCACATGCATGACGTGGTACAGGCAGATTTCTTTCCAAGGACCATACCAGAATGGAACAAGTTGCCTCAGGAGGTTGTGACAGCTGAGTCACTGGACTGTTTCAAGTCCAGGCTGGCCTCCCATCTTTAGAACCTGGAACCCCCCCCCCTTCCCCGCCACCCCCAACACCCCCCCCCCCCCCCCCCCCTTACCCTCCTCCTGACCACTATTTCCTAAAATCCCCCCTTCCCCCCTGCTCCCCCCCCCCCCCCCCCCCCCCCCCCCCCCCCCCCCTCACAACAACAGCACAATCTTCGGCAATCTCCCCAAATACGACAAAACCATCAGCAAAATGTTGGTCGTGTAAAGGAAGAAGAAGAAGAATACATACATACATAGACAGAAAGAGAGATGAATTGATGGATCAATAAATAGACCTACCAACAGATAGATCTATACATACACAGATAGATACATAGATAGACAGGAAGATAGATAGACAGATATATAGATATATACCTGTACATATAAAATGAAACAAGAACACAACAGCCCCAAGTTTCACAGTGTTTTTACCAGGTAAGGTTTTCCTTCTTTAAAGAAACGAAATTAGCTTCGAAAATTGCAAATGCATGGTTTAGAAGCAGCAGACTTCTTTTGGGAAACTCCCTGGTAAGCCGATAATACTGTTTTAAATTCTGAATTCTTGTTTGCTAATTTGGTGAAAAATTATTGCTAGGTTAATATCTGTGTTGCCCTTCTGGGGTACTGTGTCAAAAAATGCTTTTCTTTTTTCTTTTCTTTTTTTTTTTTGCTGTCCCAACTTCTGTGCCACCTCAGTGACAGTGCACCCACGCCGCTCATTCCATCACCCCGTCCACAGCCACAGTCCGGTCGGTCCCACTACAGCACTGACACCAGCAATCCATAGGGTGTAGTCAATGTCAAGTTGTCAAGAGGCAACCCACCGGAGGAGACACCGCACTGCTGCCAAGTCACTTCAGTGGTGTTCAATGGCGCCTGTTCTGATCCAACATATGCAGGACACCATCTACTAAGGCCTCAACTAACAACAATAATTGCTTAGTCATGGAGCCGGCGTGAGAGCTGTCCCTCCGGAGGGCACCACCACATCAGTCTAATGACAACCCCCATGGACTCGACAATACCTGTGACCCCGACAGAACCAAACCAAGGCCACAGACGTGGAGAGGACATTGAAACTGAGATCACCATAAGGGCAGGGCATGAAGGGCCACAGAATTTGAGACATTTGTTTTTGATGCTGATCGATGAGAATGAGGATGATAAAGACGATGCTATGGATTTCCATTTTGGTCTGAGACTGCATGACAGCGCTGTACTCTATGCTTCCTTTCATAATATATCCCGTCATCAACCTGACCTGAGCGAGATACAGACACCTGCAGTGTTGGTCAGGAAATTTGAGCAACACTCTCAGAGACGCATCCATTAAGTGGATGAAACTTGACTGAGTGGTCCCAGTCTTCCCAACTAGGATGCGGTCGGGCCAGAAAAAATCCCACATGACTCTGATGGGAATTGAACCCACGACCTCCCAGCTGGGGTGTCCGTGACGCTAACCACTTCGCCACAGCAACTGTTCTAAAAATTTGATTTTCTTGCTCTACATTCATCTTTCAACAAAAAACTGCACACCCGATGCAACAGTAATTATCTCTCTTCAGCCATCGAACAGGTCCAGTAACTGCAAGGCCATGCAGAGCAGAAGAAAAACACTCAACATCATACAGAATATTGCCATCACACCCTGAATCTGTCACGCAGTCAACAGACCATCAACACAGAATCTCTATTCAGAATTCACTCCCCTTACTCTCCATGAGAAACTCACCTCCTCCATCCAGAGAGGTCAGGTGCAGGTGAGGTCGTGGGGTCAGTTCCAGATCTCTCCGCCTGCCTGCCCATTCTGTCTGACACCCAGGTGCCGCAGCTTCTTCTTCTTCACCTTACGTACCCTGGGTGTGTCCGCATCACCCTCCCCATCTCCCCCGTCCAGCGGACGCGGCACCCGAGAGATCCCAGCCGCTAACATTTCACGGGATGGGAAATCGTCATGTGTGGAGACGCGGATGTTGGAGAGGGTGGTGGCAGAATGTTCGATGTGAGACACATTCAGCACAGGTTGGCTTCTTGGGGTTGCGATGCGTACTTCGTCGTCGTCATCACCTGTCTTCTTTTCCATGGATTCCCTTGCCTGTCTGGCTGATGCTCCCAAATGCCCTCGCGGAGTCTTCTTTTTCTTTTTTCTTTATTTTGTTCGATTCTCCATCTTCCACGAACGGGGTACCCAGAGGCTCCAGGGGAGGTAATGTTGTTGGCAAAGCTCTGGGACTGAAGACTCTCTCTCATCCTCTCTGGGGGTGAAGATTTTCTCTCCATCCCCGATGACAGATGCCTCATTCTCCTGGTAAGCCTTGCCTTTCTGTGAGATCTTTGACGGTTTGGCCAACAGGGTTTCCTGGGGAAGTTCCTGATCTTTCAGCGCCTTCAGTTCTTTGTATCGCTTCTTCTCCGCCTTCAAAGTTCTTCCTGCATAGAACAGACAAAAACGAAACGAAAGAATTACTGTTGATGTTATACTTCAATCTAATCAATGTTGAAATAATTACCTTTTAACTACTTATTCAACCTATCCACCCATCCACAATTGATGATGCATTACAGATCCATCCCTGTGCCATCTGTCAAGGGGTTGGCCTGCTTTCTCTTATCATAAGTTTTATTTCGGAAGCATTAAGCATAAGAAAGTGATCTTTTCAAGGGGTAGCTTACCTCTTAATGGTGCTATCTGCATTGCCTTGAGAACAGGCCTGATCCGTTTTTTTAATATTTATTCACCTTGCATCAAATATGACTGTCAGCAACATATGGCAATGACAGACATTTAACGAGACTGTGGATGAATTAACAGCACAGCCACCACTACACAGACAACACACGTGACATTAATGCAGACACTATCATTATGTCTCTGAAAACAAAACTTGTGAATACACATTAGACTACAAGCACAGCCTCATGCATACATACATGGATGTACACAGGCAGATCATGTGCATGCACACATGCATGCAGAGATATAAACCCTTGCTTTAAATACCCCCACAAATATACACATACACTCTTAAGCGCAGATGCAAAGCATCTACATGTGCATGCACACACACACACACACACACACACACACACACACACACACACACATATTCAATATACACATAAATGGGCGTGCACAAAGGCATAGTACAACCTTCTTCTTCAGTTCCTCCACATCCAGAGGTCTGAAGGGGTCACCAGCGACAATGTCCTCGTCGTCGCTTTCCTTCTTTTCAATGCCCAGCCTCTGCCGCTCCTCCTCCTCCTTTCTTTCTCTGCAAAACGCCGCAGAACATGGTGTCACGTCACCATCAAAAACTGTGACTCAGTTAAATTCTACGGTACTGTCTTATGGTGTGTTCAGCCACACTGCATTGTATCATCTCTCTCTCCCTTTCTGTCTCTCTCTCCCTGTCTCATTTTTATTTCTCTTTGCTTCTTTCTTCCTCTTTCTCTTTGTTTTTCTCTTTATCTCTGTCTCTTTCTTTCTTTTTCCTTCCCTCTCTCTTTGTCTCTCTTTTTTGTCTTTCTCTCTCTCTCTTCATTTCTCAGCTAGAACTCTTGAGACTCACGACAGGTGAGATTTTTGTGTATGTGACCATTATTACTCCTGCCATGAAGATAGCCACGTTCTGTGTCTGTGAATGATGTCTAACCACAGCCACAGTGTGCACGGGTCCATCCCACTGCCACATAGTGGCCTACCTGATCCGAAAGATGGAATGGGATTAGATGTATATGCAAGACTTTCATGCATATTTCTACGCACAGGGCCTCGGTTTAAAGTCTCATACAAAGGGACTTGGAGGAGACTGAAATCTGCACAGACATTAACTCTTTCAACCTACCTGTCCCCAGTGGGGACAGAACCCCAGGCCTTGAAACAAAAGCCTGACGCCTTAACCACTGGGCCAGTCAGGCTCTGTTGTGTACTATTTTTGTAACGACAATTGCTTTAGGTTGTATATCTCTTTTAGACAGCATGGATGGCCTAACACAACCATGCTGGATCGCAACCAGGAAATGACCGTTGACCCTAGACAGGCATTGCGAAAAAAAAAAAAGAAAAGGGTTCTGTTCTCAAGACTGAATTTAATGACTCCAGGAGGGCGACACTACACTAATTCATGCTGGCTCTGCCAGTGACCAATTATTGCTGTCAGCTGAAAGTTTAAACAGGTAATGTCCTGCATGTATTGGATCAGATCAATCACCATAACAAACGCACATACACACACCCGGTTTGAAAATATCCATGGAACAATCTGAAAATGTTATTTATTTCAAAACATACAATATCAAAAAAGATTAAAGAACGCATTACGTGAAGATGGAATGTAGCCCAGATTACATACACACATCTAACCAACGAGGAACATCAGATTTCTAGCCTAAGAATGTCGAAGAAAAAAATGAAAAGGGGGGCAGGGGGATGGGGGGGTAAGAAAACACTCTCTCTCTCTTGCGGAACACAACAAACATATTGACAATGAACGCTTCTCCTTTCAATGCAGACTTGGAGAACACAATACCAAGATCCGGCTCACCGTTCCTCTCTCAGTTTTGCGCACTCGTTCACGTCTTGCTGCTGCCTCTGCCTTGCGAGCCTCCTCGCCACCTTCATGTCTGAATCCACCCTGGCCTTCAGCTCCTCCCAGTGGCTCTCGATGGTCATCAGCAGCCAGCGCAGACCTTCCTTCATGCTGCGGTCCATCTTCCTGCCGGTGCCACGAAGCGCACTGCACGCATCCTGTGAATATACAGGTGAACGACTAACAAGATGAAGAGAACATGTAGTCCTTAAACTATTGAGATCTACAGTTGAGTCTCCTCAACAGTGAGTCTTCATAATATAGTATCACCCAAATCAGAACATGTTCTTCTTGAAATATTGAGATCTACAGTGGAGTCTTCTCAACAGTGAATCTTCATTATAATATAGTATCAGCCAAATCAGAACATGTTCTTAAAATGTTGAGATCTATGGTGGAGTCTCCTCAACTGTGAGTCTTCATAATATAGTATCACCCTAACCAAGTACAATGTTGATGATGTATTCAGAGTGGATTACACTTTGTGTATGATCTTGTTGGTGGTGGATTGAAAGGTTGGTTCACAGACATACAGACCAATGGATGGATTTGGGCTTCTCTCAGTTGGTTTTCTGCTCAATTGGGGATTGTTTTGACTGTTATGTTTTATGTAAAACTGCTTGTTCATGGACCGGGGGGGGGGGGGGGGGGGGGGGGGGGGAAGAGTAGGGTGATTATTCCTAATGTTCCCTCTAAGCTTTTTTCGGTTTATCATTACATGTATGGGGCAAGGAGTCTGTGGGGTGGGTGGTTGTCGACCTGGTTCACCAGTCTATTCACACACATGTGAGTTCAGTTGTTTCATTCACAAAGCGTAATGTTGCCTTGCTGACACTCTGGAACTTGTTTCTGTGAACGTATAGATTACAAGTCTCATAGGGGTCAGAAAAAGGAGGGGTGGTGGGGGATGAATGGTCGGCTGGCTCGGATGACCCATGATGTGGAACTTTAATATTTCTTTATGGGAGCACCCCCATTGGATTCTCTCTCATAAAACAAGATTAGACTGTAGGTTAATTGGAAAATAAAATTTGCTTAGTATGG
>JADBJO010002746.1:107500-120000 GCA_016801955.1 Conus betulinus
GAGGGGAGATGAAATTGCTCTTCTACGCCACTGGCAATTGAAATCGAATGAACACAATGAACACAAAATATCTGTGTGTAACAGCAGCAAAAAAAAAAAAAAAAAAAAAAAAAAAGTTTTATAAATCTATAGAATGAAGACAGCGGAATGTATGTACATAATTCATATTTCTCACTGTGTTTCGTTAAAGAAAAGCTGTTGTTTTATTCGGAGACAGAAAAGGACATTTTTTTTTTTCTCACAGAAACACGGCTACTATGATTATACATGTGGTTTATTTTGCACTGCCAGGAGTAAAGATGAAAAAAAAAAATCATAGGTACTAGATATTAATAATGTGTGTCTCAATGTCAATATTGCACTTTCTTATCACAATGACAAAACATGAACATAACACAAGTACTAGAATGATCAAAACAGGAACATTATCACTGGCGAGAAGAGAAAAAAATGAACGAACGAACCGAGCAGAAATGCGAGTGAAGAGAATAAAGTGCAGAGTACAATATATACATAGATCTTTGTCTGAATCACATAATTATTTCACAGGAGACCGGTGATTTACGCTGAACGCTGTATGATCACACTGAAAATCGACACGTACGAGACCAAAGTTCAAAACAGAAATCATCCTACCTGACAACATATTGAAACAGAAAACGTCCTACGAGATTTTTAAACAGAAATGGACCTACACCAATGCTAACATTTTCGTATGTTGGCAATTTCTGCAGCTCTAACAGAGGAGATAAATTGTATCCCTGTTTTTTTTTTTAAACAAAAAATAGAAACTGTAAGAACACGCCTTCATGGAACCAATTTCATAATAGAGAAGAAAGAATGAAAAAAGAAAACAAACAATCAAAGAAACAAACAACAAGCCGAAGAAGAAAAGCTAGTAAAAACGAATCAATGTTCAACGCATACTAAATAGTGTTGCTAAATATAGCCTGTATCTATCTTGCTCTCTCTGGAAGGCTGGAATTGGTTGTTTCATCAAAACACGTTGTCCAACCAGATAGCGTGCGCCTTACAGACAGATTTGTAATTCTCGCTACAATTCCTTGAAGGGTAAACTCTGTAGTACTCTGGGATCCTGTACATATTTGAGATATGCAGTCATAATCATAAAGAAGGCTGAATGTCTTTGCATGGTACAACAATCATATCTTTCTACATCTGACAATACCCCCCCCCCCCCCCCCTTACCCCCTGAACACAGTTTCCATTGGAAACGCAGGAAACAGAACTGTTTTAAACCTGGTACCCCTTTTGAATTTGTGTTCTTTCAATTAAACATTCATCTATACTAAGATAACCTTGATGACTGCAGTGTATCCCACATATGTGTCTTTAGAATTAAAGAAATTATGATAACACAAATAATCTATCACCCCAACCTCCACACCCTACATCACCCCCGCTTTCTCCCTCATAAGTCTATCCTTTGTCGGAATTACATATGAGATTGAAGATTAGTCATCTGTAAAATAAGATATGAATGCCTATCTCCCCCTATTTCTTCAATCTAAGACATAAGAGCGAACTTTGTTTTATAATTGAATATTTCTTGCAGTCATTGCAACACCAAGCTGCTCTGTAAGTTGCTGGAATGGTGCTCGGTCACTTATCTTTGGAATTTATGAGTCTATTGTATATATCTATATGGACATCCATCCTATAGACTGGGGGGAAAAGTGACTAATGCAACATGTTGCGCGTGCTTTACTCCTCCATGGAGACGTCTCATTTCATACCCCCTACCGTTAACTGCTGCCTTTTAATTGTTAATTGTATACTAGCACAAAGGGATCGAATATGCCCAGCCCAATTTTCGTAGTTACTTTTTGCACCCAGATACTCGTTCTTATGTACAGAGCAAGGTTTTGTGAAATCATGATTACACAGTTTCAACATACCGAGTTATTCATGCGAGTTGGTTTTTTTTTTTCCAGCCCCTACATTTGGTTTCTATGCCCAGAATTTCAAAGGTAACTCGGAACGAAATCAAAAGAACAACTTACGTCATGATTTGTAATGAAAGATAGAACAGCATCTGTAGACAAAATAGTTATTTCACAGCAGTGGTCAAACAACACACAGCTCGCACACAATAACAAACAAGTAGATAGATATACATGTGTTTAGATATTTACACAATAAGAAACAAACAAAAAGCAAAACCAAACAAATGAAAGACTGACTGAAAAGAACAACACCTGTCCTCGTTCCCCTGTGTACATAATCTGAAGTGCAGCCTTCCGTCCTCCATAATAACCAGAGCGAACGTAGGTACAATCTAACTCCAGACTTGCCACATAAAACAAACAAAACGAAACGAAACAAAATAATCAACTCACCGCGCACACCGCAACATTTTCAAAACGAATGAGCAGCAAAATGATCATGGCGGTGACACGATTGGATGATGACACTGATCACGTGGGTGTTTTTTTTTTTTTTTTTTCCTCTGTGTTCAGGGTTTTTGTTTGTTTGTCCGACTCAAGCTGTCTTTCATCTGGCGCCACTATTAGGGCTAGCTATGAATTGTTTGTCACTGGCCACAGAATAAACTGTCAGTCACTGCATAGCAGCTCGTCACGCTGTCTTCATCTTGTCACTAACAAATGATCTCGCTTGTCCATCATACATGATTGTCAGCGTGGCAGCTGCCAAGGGCAGTTCGGCACATTACCATCCTTATTCCTCCTGTATAAGGACATTGGTAGCTAATATTCTCTCTGCCAGACACACCCCTAACTCAACAGTGTTTTCAATCAAAGACTTACGGTATAATTGTTCACCGAGACATTGATATGTGACTTCACTTACTGTCAGATGTTTCATACCAAAGTTACTTAAAACTCAGTCTGTCCATTCTTTCGTTTACATGACTGTCGGTACTAACTGGCGTTAAACCGTTGATAACTGACATCGTCCGTGTAGCCATCTCTTCTTTGATGATAGTACAATGACATCCGACTTTGCCAGTCAGCACACCTGTTTTGTAGCAATACATTGATGACTTACGCCCAAAGCCTCCCACCTTTGACCAGACATTAACTGACGTCACCAAGACGTGGGCAACTGACGTCACGAGTCATCCAAAATCGTTTTGAACAAGGCACGGACAACTGATGTCGCCAATGTGCCCTTCTTTACTTTGGATCAACACTGACATCGGCTGTCAGTTCTTCAGTTTAATATGATGGATAGGCACACGTAACCCATGCGTAATATACTGGAAAGCGAACAGCTAAGGAATAATGCCTTGATTGTGACCACTGCTGCTGCAGAGTTTCCGCATAGTTGATGTTCGTAAAGGGAATGGGCGTCACTTTTGTTCATTAGGTACGAATTTCACTTTACGCTACTTTCTCGTTTTCTTTTCTTTTTCTTTCTTTTCTTCTCCCTCCTCCTACCCCGTTCGCCCTGTCAGAGATGAAACAGATTTCGGTTTTTTTTCTCTTCATCCTCTCCTTCGGTGTTTTATTCTTTCCTTCTTTTTCCCGTTTTTCTTCCTTCTCTTTTCAGCTTGGTATTAATGTCTTTTTTAAAGCAGGCGGTCTCGATATAGCACAATATTTATTATTAATATTAGTTATGAAATACTTAAAGATAAAGTGAGTCATTTATGACAGAGGTAAAAGATGGTCGCGCGATTTTCACGACTCGAAAACAGGAACAGATAAGCTGTGTAAACATCACTGACGCATGACGTAAAAATGGAAAATCAAAGAATAGGTCGCACACGCAAAATGATCATATTGCTGGATGACCAGCGAAGAGGATGGGATGGGAAAGGAGTGAGGGAAGTGAGAGGCGTGGAGGACGGAGGAGGGGGGTGGGGGTTGGGTGGCTGAAAATTAAGAAAATCACGACACGGACAGAACTCAAAAGTAGATTTGTGTGTCACAAGGGATTTCCTGATGTAGAGATGATCAGCAATTCGAATAAACACGACGCACACGAAGATAACCACGAACGATCCCATTGCACAGCCCTTAGACTACAACACTAAATGAAAGCGATCACGAGAAGAGAAGAAGGAGAAAGAGAAGAGGAAGAAGCAAGTAGAACACCTGATGCTACCATCACAAACTGCTCTGTACATGGAATTTTTCAGCAACTCCAGCGACTGTCTGTTAGATATGACTGATTGCTGATATTCATGGAATATGAACACAGACATAGACATTCTCCCTCGCCCCGACACACCCCCCCCCCCCCCCCCCCCCATCCGCCCAATAAATGAATGAAAAATTGATTACAGAAAATAGTGACGGTGGTTTTGCCGATATCTCATTCACATGACGGATGAAACACAATTGAAAACGGACAACTTGTAACGATCTGGTTCAACAACATTCACGCCTCTTCGCTCTCACACTTTATGTCCCATGAACTTTATAGATGTGTACATCGACGACGCAGACTTTTTTTTTCCAACAGAAGATGGGAACAGAGTGAAAGTACCGTTCTGAATAAACATCACCGACCATGATGATACGTGTAACTACTTTCTACTTCAAACATAAGTAGAAGAGAAATGTTAAATTTGACTTGACAGGAGACCCAAGAGGGTTCAGCCACATGAGGGCAAGAGACATGAAACGAGCTCAACACACACAAAGAGTGGAAGTAGGTAACTGCGCTTGCTCCTTCCAAGCAGTGGCTGACTGTCCACTGTTCAGTGTGTTTTCTATCCGCTGATGCGGTTTCTTCGCACGCTATCCATTTCCCTGTGTTACCCTGCCTCACAGCTTCAAAGACTTTAAAAAAAAAAAAAGAAAGAAAAAGAAGTATAAATCAAGAATACCGTCTAATTCTTACGAACATAGGCAAAAGTCTAAAGTTTAACAAACAACCGGTCCCCTTCCCTCCCAGACCAGTAGGACACCTGAAGACCCTAGAATACAGACTCCTGCTCTGATACCCAGAACGTGAGATGTGTAACAATCTTCTCAGGTTGAACATCCAACACCAAGCGGTGACTGTATGCACAGATATTCCGAGTATCATGTTCAAACACTGTCTCCTGAACCGAAGGATCGCAGCACAGGATATCTGCCTAAAGACAGATGAGATACACACTGAAAGGAAGATTCACCACGGAAAACTAGTTTCATGGTCATGGTCATAGTAAACAGCATGAAAAACATGAGAGAGAGAGAGAGAGAAGGGGGGGGGGGGGGGGGGGGGGGGGGAGAATTTTGTTTGTACAGCCATCATAAACCATCATAAAACCGCAAACCCTCAACAAGATTAACAGGTGATTATGTGAACAAAACATGTCACTCAGTTCTCTATAAAGTAACGAAAAATGAATCTTGTCACAAAAAAATCCAAAAAAAAAAAAACAAACAAAAAACGGCCATTGTGACCAGAGATGATATTTCAGTTGTTTTTTTTTTTGAGACCATAAGACAGATGGGGGGAAGGAAGCAATGGAGAGGCGGTGGGGGTGGAAAGAAAAAACAGGTAGAATAACTTAAACAATGAAAAAGAAGATAAGAAGAAAGAAACAAAACGAAAAAAGCCCTCTCAACCAGTCCCCACTGTCCAAAACTCCGCATGAACACCACCATATATCTTAAAAAAAAAAAAAAAAAAAAAAAAAAGCAAACAATTAAGTACCGAGTACCTATACACCACCCCCAGACACAACCACCAAGGGCAAAAAGAGAGACAAGAGACGACCCCCCTCCCACCCCACCTCCCCTCCCATCCATGTCCCCCCCCCCCCCCCCCCCCCCCCCCCCCCCGCCCACCACCTTCCAGCTGTCCTCTATCTGCTTTCTACCCTAGGACTCGGGGCAAAGAAGCCCCGTTCTTTAATCCTCGTCTTTCCCCCCCGCTTTCTCAAAGTCGCCTCGAAACTGCCACACACGTGAGCCCGCAAAGGCCTTCTTTCCTCGCCCCTGCTTAGTTCTTCTCCGGACCTCCTGCAGCGTGTGCCACTGGGCGATGGGGCGTCGCGGGTTGGCCAGCATGTCGCTCCAGTGGCGGAGCTCGGTGCCCGTGGAGTTGCAGCCCAGAACGACGCGGCCGATGGGCTCGGAGGTGCCGATGCGATCGTAATCCACGCAGGTGATGTACAGCGTCACTTTCTGTGTACACACACACACACACACACACACACACACACACACACACACACACACACACACACGCACGCACGCACACACGCGCGCGTATGCACATGCACGCACGCACGCACACACACACACGGACGCACACATGCACACACACGCATGCATGCACGCACGCACGCACGCACACGCACGTGTGCGCGCGCATGCACGCACACACAAGATGTAGGAACAGTGTGCTGGTAGAGTGGGTTGTATTGATTTATTCACTTCGTTTTTATGTACTGGCTTACTCATTTAATTGTGAATGGTCTGATCTCTCTCTCTCTCTCTCTCTCTCTCTCTCTCTCTCTCTCTCTCTCTCTCTCTCTCTCTCTCATCCACACCCTCACCCACACACACACGCGCACCACTGATGGTACTCTTTCGGGAAGTAATGTGGTAAATTGTGATTTTTTTTTTTAAAGAACACTATCAGAATAAACCTAAGACTGAAAAAAAAAAAACCACATTGTTTTCGTCATCGTCGTCACTGGAATCATTAGCATCATATCATGTCAACAGTCAACGTATTTTCTAACTGATATTCTTCTTATCATAAAGAATCCAGCTTAGTCAGTGGCTTAAGGTAAGTGGCCTCTAGGTAAAAATTTTCGTCTCAGTCGTTTGGGGAGAGAAGGGTGGGGGGGGGGGGGGGGGGGGGGGGAGGAGGAGAGGGCAGGGAAGGGATAGGGGGTGTTAGTCTCATCTACCTATACTCTCATGAAACGGCTCTCGATTGCTGGTCAAAAGAGGACCAGAACTCTGAGAGCGATGGCCTGGGCAGCTGGAAGGAGTTCCAGCTGGATGATGTCGAGGAGAAATAAAAGCGAACTTTCACACGGCTTACATTTCCTAACTTAGAACAGGCGCCCAATAGTGTGTGTGGGTAAGACAACACGTCTTAGCAAGGCGACCTGGCCTCGAGACGGCCGACCACCCAGAAGATGTAGGTTTAAATCCCAACAGAGCCAAAAAGCCTTCGGGCAGCAACAAGGCATCGAGGCACCCGTGTCGCGGAAGCGGGCCAGCCCCCTTAGAGTGTGAGAGTGAAGACCGAAACACATGCATGAGGGAGCTTTTTTTTTCCCCCTGAAGACTTTCTGTTGTCAAGCTTTCCCTAGGCTTTCTTCGTGCTGACACATGGCTAGACCACTGACTCTCGGGAACAGTTCGAGGGATGTCCGGGGAAGACTGGATGACACTAGGAATGACCAGACTTACAGGACCAGACCAGGTTCTGTAGGCTTCTCCCGCTCGCTTCTACGTCGTCAAGTGCTCCCAGAATTTCCCGAATTCAGGAGGGAATGATGGAACCATTGGTGCCAACCCGGTAACGACCGAAATTCCAGAATGGACCGTTAGTACAGAACGAACGAAATTTCTAAGTGTCTGTGGAAGGACGTTTGCGATTGCCATCGAGCGCGGCATGAAGATCGACCGGACGAAAAAGAGCTGTATGAAGACTGATGAATAAACAGTAGCGGTCTGGAACAACAGCTAACAAGTCGGAAAATCAAAGGCAGAATTCCAACCATAGTCTGCCGAGGACATCCAAGCTGATTAATCAAACGAGGAGTTTGTACATATCCCCAGTGCCAAACGCCGGAAACTAAACTTGCCACTTGCAAGTGCAAAAGAGACAGGGAAAAATTAGAAGACAAAACAGTCCATAAACTGAATGCACTGATAGGAAAGGGCACATCGGAGCACAAACTGGCCTAATTTGGAGACATTACATGTGCAGTCAGTAGGGAGGCATGCGAGGTAAAGGTGAAGACACCTCCTCGAGAATCTATCGTCAGCGAGTGATTGATACCATCCGGTGGAGAAAGAGGCGCCTCAAGGAACAGAAGCTGAGAAGAAAAGGGCTAAAGGAGCCCTGGAAAGGTCTGAAAGCAAAACACAGCGCCCTCAGCAAAGCAGAATGATCAACGAGAAGGAGTAAAAAGAATACTCATGACACCTTCATAGACCCCTTCTAGTTCTCCACGGAACTATTCCAGCATCCAAATTTAGGAACACACAGTGGACAAAGGAATTCAGGAAAACTTATTCCGACCCTCTGAGCGAAGCGCCACTTGGAATTCTGGGCCTAGTACGCCCTGCAGTGCCAGAGAAAATGTTCAGCAACAAGCCACCAGCAGTGGAGGAGATCAAGACAGCTGCTAGGAAGGTTAGAGCCAAACAATCGCTCGGACCAGTGCCCTTTCTGCTATATAAGAAATGTCTCCATGGCCTGTGAGTGGCTCCGTAAACTGATACGATCAGCATTAGGGAACTTGAAGATCAGCAGCCAATGAAGGAGTGTACATTCCCATAGAGCAGAACTGACAGATGTCAACCAGTTCAGACCAATATCACGTGCGGGAAATTGAAGGGAAAATGTCTGTCATAGCAGCCAAGCTGATTAAATACCTCACAGAAAAATGAGTACTTGGATGTGTCAGTCAAGAAGCGCTGCATCCCAGGAATATCTGGCTGCGTAAAACATGCCACTGTGACTTGGGAAGCAATCCAAAGAACTAAAACATAGGAAAGGGACTTCGACATGGTCTAGCTCCATCTGGTAAATGCATATGGATCAGTCCCACACAAGATCATTCGACTGGACCTCAAGATGTATAATGTCCTAAAGAACATCCAAAAAATGCGGAGCAAATATTTCCACAGCTTCTCAGCAACGTTCTCTACAGAGAAACATTCAACAGACGGGATCAGCCTGAGAGGTGACATAGCCATGGGCTGTGCGATTTCCCCAGTACTCTTGGTGTTGACAGTAGAGATCATCTTACAATCTGCCATGAGCTATGCAGGTTCAGCAGATCTCAATACCAAATGCCCCTTCAAAAGCCTTCATGGACGATAGAGCAGTCCTATTGATCAAGGAAGATGAAACATACAAAATACTGAAGCAGTTAGCTGTATAAGCCTGCCTCTTCATCCAGGAAGAGTTTCAAATCAAAGATCTCATGAAACCTCTTTCTGCAGAAAAAAAATTATGTTCACAGGAGCCAACCAAACCGTCCCAACGGTGACAGAAGAGCTAGCCAAACACCTTAGAATGTGGTACGATGCCTCATTGAAAGACAGGAACGTGCGAAATAAAACCAAACACATGACACAAGAAAGCCTGCAGGTTACAGGCTAGTGTGACCTCCTTGGCGAATACAAAGTCTGGTGTCTGCAGTTCATGTTTATCCTGATGCTTCTCTGGCCACTACTGATATACAATATCAGCATTGGAACTATTGGTGGTATTAGTGGAAGCATAAACCAACAAATAAAAAAATGGCTTGTGTCTCACCTGATCTCACTGATGGTGTGTTTCACTCTTGCCAAGCAAAGCTGGAGCTATACCTGAAATCCATTCTTGAGGAATACAAACGGGAAAAGTAAGGATATTCACCATGCTTGAGGACTCGGGATACATCAGTCCATCCAAGGCTGAAGACAGTCAGACTACGTAAAATTCAAGAGGTAGCGGGTGTGGCAAAACAAACCTTCATGATCAGGGAAGTGAAAAGACACACTCAGACCAACAGGAAGGCAGTGGGATTAGTGGGAATGAAGTGGTGGTCAAAGACAAAGGGAAAAGCAAAGTGAGTGAGGCAAGATGGTACAGGAGTTTAAGGAAGAGGAGGACACCTAAAGAATACAGAAGATAGTGTGGCAAGGCTAGCAGAGGGAATGGCCTATCTGGAAAAGCACCCCCCCCCCCCCAAAAAAAAAGGCTGGAATGAAACAAGGCGTATGGCTCCTCTCAGGATCAGCTTCGTCCTCAGATTTCGGTATTATGACCTCTTGTCTTCGAATACAAACCTCGTAAAATAACAAACATCCGATAACTTTACGTTCTGCTCTGTGTGGGGGGAAACAAACAGTGGAAGATGACCTGAGTTCGTGCAAAGCAGTACTAAAGTGGGAAAAGTGCAGATGGAAACACAACCAAGTGCTTGAGGAGATTACACACGCGGCTAGCTCTGCCGTAGGAAACACTTCGCCACCAGAAGCTCCAACAACGACATTCTACACGGCAAAGGCCACAAATCATGGCCTGGAACAACTGTGACATCAGGAGCATGGAAACGAATTCACTGGTGAGGGTGGACGACTGTAATCTGACAGCACACCAGAATAGGAACATGATCCAGAGATCGCACAGGAAAGAAGATGATTCTGATTGTACTTGCTTTGCCATGGAAACCATGCCAGTCTAGCTGTCACCTTGAAGAGATCTAGCTTCCAAGCCCCACAGGCATCGGAGCAAGGGGGTGAGTGGGGGGTGGGGGAGGGGTGATCGTGGTATAGCTTCACCTGCCTATGATCTCACAAAACATTTCCTGACTTCTGGTAAGAACAGTATCAAAGTCATAAAGGCAATGACAGAGGCTGCTGGGGAACAAAATCCAGCTAGATTCGGTCGATGAGAACGAAAGTGAAACCCCACAAGGCTTCAGTTCCCCAACTGAGAACAGGTCTCAAGAGCTATGTGGGTAAAATGTGTCAGAAGAGAAGTTGCCCATAAGACCTCTGACCACCCAAGGGGGTGTAGTTTCCAGTCATGGCAGCCTCAGCCCCCCCCCCCCCCCCCCCTCAAAAAAAAAAAGAACCTTTTCTGATAGCAGAAAGACATCTAGGAGTCATGACCTCAGAATGTAACAGTAATATTAATAATAATAGCACAGCATTTATAAAGCGCCTTGCCAAAGGTTCTAGGCGCAGACAATCCACTCCTTCGTGCACACAACGGACCGCCTACCTGGGTAGTGCCGACTGAAGAGCTGCCTGCCGGCGCTTCATTCAGTCGTTTCCCGTGTCATCCAGTCAATATCGTTCACTCGGTGTCCTGACTTCCTTCATTCTTTCAATTTCTCACGCAGGGTGCATGCTATGTGTAACGTGTCATCCATACCAACAGGCCAACTGGCCTTCTCTTCCGAAAGTTGGTGATGGGATTTTACATGTGTGCAAGATGCTATGTGAAGTGGTCAGAGTTGAAACTCTGGTATGAAGTGAGGGGGGCTTCTCTTAAGACCATCTGCTGTGATGCTGTCCTTAATTTTTTTTCCTGATTATTATTATTATTTCACCATTATCAGTAGTAGTATTAGTAGTAGTAGTAGTAGTAGTAGTAGTAGTAGTAGTAGTAGTAGTAGCAGCAGCAGCAGCAGCAGTAGTAGTAGTAATGGCAATAGGATCATTATTGTTGTTGTTTTCATCATTATCATCAAGAAGAATATACTCATCGTCATAATCACTGTCATCATCCTAATATGTATTCTGTCATCATCAATACTACGAACATCATCGTCTTATTACTGTTACTGTCACCTTCGGCGTCCTCATCAAAAGACAAGCATTTCTTTGCACAGAAAATCAAATTATCAAACACACAGTAAAAAAAACAATGTTACATCATACGTGGCTCCCACATAACATGTTATTTGTATGCAAGTTTGTAATCCTAGTGTACAGTTTGTATGACTTACTCTGAAATCCTCTTGCTATCACTGAAATTAATTATTCATAAACAAACAAAAGAAAAATGTGTGTGTGTGTGTGTGTGTGTGTGTGTGTGTGTGTGTGTGTGTGTGTGTGTGTGTGTGTGTGCGAGTGCGTGCGTGCGTGCGTGCGTATGTGTGTGTGTGTGAGTGTGTGTGTGTGTGTGTGTGTGTGTGTGTGTGTGTGTGTGTGTGTGTGTGTGTGTTTCTGTGCGCGCGCGCGCGCGTGAGTGTGTGTGTGTGTGTGTGTGTGTGTGTGTGTGTGTGTGTGTGTGTGTGTGTGTGTGTGTGTGTGTGTTACGATGTCAGAAGTATCACAGTCAAAACTAAAAAGAACTTCAGAAAAAAAAAGTTCAATAACTTACGTTCTGAAATTGAATTTATTTTATTTGATAACGCTTACTGGTTTCTATGATTTTCCACAATGCATTTATCTAAAATCAAAGAAAGTGACAAATAACTGGCCAGTTCTGATCGGATATGTCTGAAAACAACAAATACTTGGAGACAGTTGTACAATATAATCACAATTCAGAACATTTTCTTAGCTTTTGAAGACTACGAGATCATGCAAAATTCAATGTACACAGTAGCGTAGACACTGACCAGATACGTTAAAGAAAGTCCAGAAGAAAGACCACAATAATATGAAGACATGCAAAATCAACTCACCTTTCAAAATCTTAAATCAATTGGACAGAAACATTCACAAATTCCAATAGCTTTGATAAAAAAAAAAAAAGACAAAATTACCTCGACTTATACCTGCTCTCAAGAATAACGTAGTGAAATTCACTACTAAATGTTCGTGCAAACTATGTAACTTAAATTGAAACGGCAAATCAAGTTGAAGCGTGCAAAAAAT